>JAWNLK010000103.1:0-504498 GCA_035042385.1 Drosophila engyochracea
GGAATGGGATAAATGGGAACTGAGGAAACAAAAAAAAAAATAAAGGGGGAGGTAACCAAGGATTCGTCGGTAGTCACGACGGCGGTGTGGTCTAGATGTCATTCGACGCACACCTTCTGCACCCGACCCGACCATGACCTGCAAGGGTAATTGTGATTGCAGATCCCCATATGTGCATATCAATTCAATTCAGATTTTACAACCACTCGGAAGAAAAAAAATTTAAGTTCTCATTTTATAAACTTCAACCCGTTTTAATCATTAATGGCAAAAGAATTGTATCTAAAAACTAAATTTAGCATTCAACATTATTTTCAAAAAACAAATGTTTTTTTTTTTAATTCCTGAATAATGTCTTTATTTTTGAATAAGATTTGGACTTTGCATTATTCATTTTTTTAAAGACCTACTTGAATGTAGGGTAGTGTAGTAATTCTTAAAACTAACATTTGGATATTGATTTCTTGAAGTCGATTACATATAGTAAATTGTTGTATTTAATTTTTTTTTTTTTCTTTATTTATTTATTTTATTTATTTATTTTTTTTTACATAAAGACTCGAAAAATGTTTCCAGTGTATAGGCAAAATTATTTATCAAACAAAAGAAAATTATATTAAATTTTGTTCTTTCATCTTAACTTATTCAACTAGCATTTTTCATTTTTGTTCTTTATATTTCTCATTTTTGTTCTTTATCACACGTTCTCAATTCACTGCAGCGAATAAAAGTTTTATTTATATGTAAAAATTAAAAAGGGTATATATGTGTGATTGTAGATAAAAGTAAGTAAATGTTGTAATAAATGTTTAACAAGGGGGGATAATTTTACTTTGATTCAAAATTTTCTCTATCAAGTGTTTCGAGTATGCATTACGCTACATATTAAGTCATTAAGAAGTTACGTTGTAAGAGTCAATCAAAATAAAAGATCAACAATATCTAAGAGAGCAGAGAGCTTAAGAGCGTAATCATTATTGAGCTTACGCGCACGCTTACGAGTAACCTCGCTCACGCTCGTTTTAGTTCGCTCTCAATCCATTGCTCACTCTTTCTTGTTGTTCTTGTCGTTTTGTCCGCACACGTGCAAACGCCTGCGCTAGCCTTTACACTGGAACAAACAATGCAATCATTCAAACTTCTGCACGATGAAGGCCTTCTCCTAACTGGTGTTGTTGTTGATATTATAGATTCGGGGGCTTATTTAATTGTGTTTTACATGGAATTTTTTATGTGCAAGAATGTTTAAATGAAATGTAATGACTATTTTTTTTCACGTGATATACACTTTTCACTTAGTGAAACTTGTACACCTGTTTCATTTAATAATTTGATTATTCATTCACAGCGAACTGAATTGTTTTGAGAACACCGATACCAACAATTTTCCACTTATAGTTAAATATAATTTTGCACTTATAACTAAATATAATTTTGCACTTATAACAATAATTTATAATTATAATTTGCCGTCGGCGTTTTACGCTGCATGGCTTTTTAATTTTTGTGTGGATTTGTTTTTTTTATTTATTTTTTTTGGTGATCAGTGCACTTTTGTCTGTTGAGGTTTTGATTATATATACATATGTTTTTGCTTTATATACATATGTATGTAGATTTATAAGACAGTGAGTGTTTTTGCTGTTCCCATCAGCGATAACGATCCCTTCCACTTTAAGCCGAGATTTGTTTTCCTGTCCTGCTCGTCCTCTATTGATATTTTTACTTTTTTATTTATAATTATTACGAGGGGCACGACTTCTTGGTCCTCGACTTCGAATGGAAAAGAAGGAAGCTGGAGCTAAGAAGCAGCATATTTTCTGCAGAGCCGTTACCAGGGGCGCTGTCGACAACGAATCTTACGGTTGCATTCTTGGCGATAGATCGCACGGTAGCGGTATCCGCTAAACTATGAGCGCGAGTTTCAGGAATTCAAAATTAACGATCGACAAATTTCCCTTAACGGATTTTATTTTTGTACCGAAGTAAATTAGGTGGTTTCTACGTGTAAATTTTGTATGTTATTTTATGGTAATTTTGTGTTGCTCTACTCAACAAAATTGAATTAAATGGACTATGGGGCCATTACAATATTTATAGATGTGTAATGAAATCGTAGAGAATTTGGCGCGGAACTTGACGCGCCAAAAACGACGAAAATTATTGTTGTGTGTATGTGTGTATATGAACTACAACAGCATCGATCGCAGTTGCAGCTCTTACACAAACTAACGAAGAACGAATTTGGGATAAACCACTAAAGGCAGCGACTGAAGCGACGATTGCGAGCAGCGCACTGGCCGTTTTAGCAGTAGCGAACAATGCAATAAGAGCAGCGACGTTGTGAAAGAAGATGATCGAAAATTGACCGAAAACTAACGGCGAACAAAGTAGACGACGAGCGAAAACGGCGCCGACAGTCAGCAAAACGAATATAGAGACACAATGCAATAACAGTTACTTTGAGTTATGTGCATGTGTGTGATTGCTGCTGCGACGAACTTTGTGTTGGTTTTAGTTAACGATTTTCACATTTCTCACAAGTTTAATGTTTTAATTGTTGAACCAAGCAATGCGTTGCATGCAATTGAAAGCCAAATCGAATTTGTTTAGTTTGTGTGTACGCGCAAGCGGAATTTGTTAATGTAACGTAATGCGAAATCGTCCAATTGTTTATTAAATTTGTTTAAACACTGCCCCACGTTGGGCGCCAAAATGTTCGTTGCACAAATCGTTTTTTATGCAAACATGAAACTCCAACTCTGGGCGGTATTTAAACTATTTTAATTAACAAGCATTTAATTTTTGCTTTATTAACTGGGGGCATAGTCTTTCGTTTGGTGCCATTTTTGGCCTGTAGGATAGCTGTATTTGGTTCAGTTACTGTATACAAAGAACGCGCACCTGAGGTGGATGACAGCAGTGGAACATCAGTAGCATTGGGTTGATCCAATAAAATGTGTGGTGAAAGGCAGAGAGTAGGTGATTTCTCTAGAGCATGCTGCTGCATCTGGGCAGGTTGTTGTTGGCATAGGGTAGACTCCTGTACGCAGTCAGATTTTCCAGATGTGTCAGTCAGCAGATTGGAGAAATTAAGCTGCGATGGCTCATAGCATGATGCGCTTGTAGCTTGTGAACAAATCGTTAAGTCCGCGTCAATGTCCGAGATAGCAGGCACATTGTTATCGACTGAATTGACTGCAAGATTCACCTCTGTCTGCAGATTGAGAAAAGCTCTCGACGGTGATTGCATAGGCAGTGCAGCTTGCTCGACGTGTGGTGAGTTTGTCGAGAAGAGAGCTGATGAAGAGGCACTCTTTTCCATGTTGGTGTTAGCAGCCATTTTGTGGATGCTATTCGAGCTTTAACCATTGTACACTTCACAAGCACGATTGGTGAAAAAATTACTTTTGCGCATGCGTATTAAGGCTCATATAAGGTTTTACCGCAATAAAACCAGACGAAGACTAACACGTATAAAAATTAACGAAGATAAAACGAATTAAAATAAATTTTATTGTTTAATTTTTGAATTGCTGCCTGCGCCAATAGAAATCAAAATGGCGTGATTTTCAGTTGCACAACTTTAAACTGTTCATATAATGTTGCTGTCGCGTAGAGTGGCTTGGCACAATTTTATTGTTGTAACGTACCTATTTGCTAGGTCGGGTTTTAGCTAGGCTAAAACTCAGTCGAGCTGGGGGTTCGTGCAACAAATTTATATTGCGTTTGCAATAATTAAAAACACAGCGTTAATATATTAAAACTTGCTTTATTTTGTTCACTTGTATTGCTCAAAATTACACTTTGCACTATTGGTTGTTTTGATCGCTTAAGTGTTATTTATTCCGTGGCGGCTTGCCACACATCGGTGTCCTTGATCAGGTTTGATTCGAGCTCCTGTGCGCTAGAATCTGCCCCAGGCACTCCGCCCGCCAGCTATGCAAGCCCAGGATCTCAGTCTGCCCGCCAGAGATTTCGTACAGCACTCCTGACGCTCACCAGGATTAACGGCTTCCTTGTTCCACAAGGATTACGCCTAGTCCTTTTGTGAGTCAGGATACGCGTGTCTCACTCTCTGGCTAATCACAGACCAAGCCTCGCTTGCTTCGCTCGGTTCCTTGCGGATATCGCCTGTTGCCACAATTCAAGCGTGGCAAGGATATACGATTTCGCACCTATTTTCAGGACCTCGATGTCCTGTGATCCTTGTGTCCTTTGGCACTCTGTGTCCTTGCACTTCCACCGGTACCTTTGGCTTTCACTCGCGTATATGTGCGCAGCCTCTTGTTTAATTGCACAGTATCGCGTGTTTACTTTCACCGCGTGTTTAATTGCACAGCGTCGCGTCTCTACTCTCGACTCTCGATTCGCAAATCCCCGCCTTGTGCGGCGGCGCTCCTTATATAGGCCGTGGCTGGCCACCTTTTGCCGGGACTGTACCCCGGTGGCGTGATCTTTAGGTGGCGTGATTTCCTGGTACTTTTCCACTGCCCTTTTGCTGGCGCCAGCCATTGTCTGCCGTCAGTGTGAGTGTAGACAGCAGTATTGCTCCCGCAATACTCCTCACACACTAACGGCACATGTCCTGATGGACATGTGTGTCCGACACGTTCAAATGGCTGAACACCTGCGTTAGAAAGGGAGAGGGCGAAAGAGAGCGAATTCGCCGCAACTGCATCAGGGCCGGATTTCGGTCTGAATGGACAGTTGTTGTGAGGGCGCCTATAACATGCTCGCGAACACACATGTATACGTATGTTTATAATCATAAACATACACACACATGCGTGCCCACAAGAGCATGCTACATGGATCCTCACACTCCCCTCTTTCTTCGGCAGCGGAAAGCTTCCCCTTTCCAACCTACAGGGGAAGGATGGGCCTGAAAGTATAAACAAGAACAACAGCTGGTGGGTTAGAGTTCGCTTTCCTTTTTTTCTTTCCTTTTCCTTTTATTCATCTCTATTAAGTAATTTATTTATATATTTTTTTTTTTATTCATTTTTTTTTTTTTTTTTTTTTTTTTTGGCGTCGGCGCCGCTACTCCTTGCGGAAGACGCGCGTGCCCCGCATCGACGTCTTCACCCGATAGCGGTGTCCCCCCTGCCACACGATCCTCGACGCCCGTCGACTTGGTCCTGGCTGGGCATCGGCCATCGCCGTGATGCCAGGTGGCCAAGCCGACGGTGGCAGCTCCTGCCATCCAGCCTCTCCTTCCGGAGCCGAGCTTTGTCGCTGGAGCGTCGGTCGGGTGGGTCGGGCTCCCGCCTCGGGGCACGACGCCTGGCGCAGGAATGGGGGTCTCCACTCCGGCGGTGGGGGTGGGGGTGATCCCGCGGCGGGCGGTGCTGGGCTCCGGGGTTGCTGCGGGGGGTTGGGGTCTGCGAGAGGTTGTTCCTCCTCCAGCTGCCAGGTGGGTGGCAGCCCCGCCTCCTCCTCCCAGACACACACCAGGGTTACCTGGTGTCTCCAGCGGCCGTTTGCGAAGGCCCTCGCGTAGGTGGCGGTCACGGTGGGTGGCGGGTGGCTTCGCTGGGCCGGCCAAAGAGATTTGGGTCCGAGGCGCGGCGGCGGCCTGATGCCGACCCGCTGACGTCCATGCATGTCGTTTGTTTCGCGTACATCTTGTGCGTGCTTGACTTTTTTTATTTTTCAAAGAAGCTGAGTGCGTGGCTGCTTCCGCCTTTTATACCCTTTTAGGGGCGTGTGTGTGTGGGTGTGTTCGATCGTGATGCCCGAATTCTCCCTCTCAAAGTTCTAATGCTCGTTCTCAAAATTCATCATGCGCACGCTTAAGCACTAGTCTATGAGCTGAGCTTATGTCGAACTTCGGGTGCACGCCTGCGCACCCGGCAAAAGTGTTGTACTGGCTCTCTTTTGCCCTTCGGGTATGCACCTACGAGCGTAGGCGTTTTGTCTCCCCATTGCGCTTGTGCGCTCTGTTTAATTTTGTGCATCTCTCTGCAGGTTGTTGTTGCCCCTTTTCGTCTTGTACGCTCACACGTCTGCACTGAATGTTGGTGAGCAACCAACGGTGCCTTTTGTGTACGCGCCCCTGCGCTAGTGTGGGTGAGTAACCAACTGCGCATGTGTACACTTGTTGTTGCCCTTTTGTGTGCAAGCGCGCGGCTGATTAGTTTTTGGGTGTGATGAACTTTTCGCTGCGCGTGCAGGTGCACTCGCTCACATATTATCGTTGCACTTTTGATGTGCAAGCGTGTTGCTGAGCGAAAGTTTTGGCGGCCGTTGATCTCTAGCTTGTACGTTTTCGGTCGATTGTGGGTCATGGCCATGCGCTCTCTTTGCATGTTTCCCTTTTCGCTCTCCCGCTGTAAAGCTGATCAACGTAATTGTGGTCTCATTCGCCGTGTTCAGGGCCGCCTTCGCCTTTGATTTTTGGGCCCGCCTTGGGGCGCTGGTATGTATTTATGTTTATGCATGCGCATATACATACATACATATACATACATACACATATACATGTATATATGTAAAAATTTTCTTTACTTGCTTACGCGTATACCCTTTCCTTTTGGGTTTATATTGAGTTATTTTTATACCCTTTCCTTTGGGTTTATATTAATTTATTTTGATACCCTTTCCATTTGGGTTTATATTAATTTATTTTGATACCCTTTCCTTTTGGGTTTATATTAAGTTATTTTTATACCCTTTCCTTTTGGGTTTATATTAATTTATTTTGATACCCTTTCCATTTGGGTTTATATTAATTTATTTTGATACCCTTTCCTTTGGGTTTATATTAATTTATTTTGTAAATGTGTTATATATGATATATATGTCATATACATATACATGTACATGTATACATGTACATACATATATACATATATATATACTACATTTCTTTTCCCTCTCTTTAGTTGGGAAAGAAAAGAAATTTTACTTATGGAATTGCCATATTGCTGTTGTATGGAATTTTGTAAGCTTTAGTTTTCAGGCTCACCCGTATCCTTCCGGTCGCTGTGCGGCTTCAGGTCGCTCACGTGTGCTGTCCTTATCCGCCTGTCCGTTATGCCCTTTATTTTGCATATTACGGGTGATGTGAAATCTACAATCTGGTAAGGGCCCCCGTATCTCGGTGCCAGCTTCGCCGCGAATCCGTCTGCTGCCTTCGACAGGTGGTGTAATTTCACCCACACTCTGTCTCCGATGTTGGGTTTCCATGGTCTACGACGCAGGTTGTAGTGCCTTGCTTGGTCCTGAGCTGCCTTTTCTAAACTCCGCCGGACAATTTCGAATACTTCCTTTAGTTTCTTTTCATTGTCGGACGGTGTTTGAGCTGCTTGGCCTGTTCCAACTGTCACCTCGTCGAACAGCGCCTTTGGAAGCCTAGGCTCTCGGCCTTGTGTCACGAACGCCGCGCTGTACCCGGTGGAGCTTGAGACGCTGGTGTTAACTGCCAGTGTCAGCTCGGGTAAAGCTTCATCCCAACGTCTTTGGTTGTCCTTGGTGAATTGTGCGATCATTGTTTTCACCGTGCGGTTTGCGCGTTCAGTAGGGTTTTCTTGTGGAGTGTAGGGCGCTGTGAATTGATGTTTGACTCCCATCTCCTCAAGGAATTTTTTAAATGCCCGACTTGTGAATTGTGTTCCATTGTCGGTTATTAATACCTTAGGTACTCCAAACCGTGCAAGAATCCTTTCCCTGAAGGCCTTTTGTAGCGTTGCTGTAGTGGCGCTTCGGAGAGGTACCATTTCCGTCCATTTCGAGAAGCGGTCTATAAAGACCAACAGCATCGTGTTTCCATGGGTCGATCTCGGTAGCGGTCCCACGAAGTCAGCACAAACTGTGGTCCAGGGTTCCTCCGGTATGTTGGTCAGCATTTGTCCTGCCGCGGCCATTTGACTTGGCTTATACTGCTGACATATTTCGCATTGTTGGACGTATGCACGTACGTCTCTGTATAAGCCTGGCCAATAATAGCGTGCTGCTATTCGGGCTATTGTTTTCCTGCTACCCGTATGACCTGCGGTGGCGGTGTCGTGGTTTTCGCTTAGCACTTGCCTTCTCTTTCCGACGGGCACACACAGTTTCCAGGCTACCACATCCTCGGTTCCAGCTCTATGCGGGATGTGTCTATAGAGATTGCCGGATTCTTCACTATAATCTGGAAACTTCCTTGGATTTTTCGCTATGTCAGACCGCATCTTTTGGATCCAGTTACAGCTCTTGTTTGCTTGGTCCATCGCGTCGTCCATAGTCGAGACTCTGAGGCACGTATCCTTCAGGGGTTGTCGGGATTGGGCGTCTGCAACAACATTAAGGTTTCCCTTTCTGTATTTGATGTCAAAGTCAAACTGTTGCAGTTCCAGTGCCCATCTCGCGATCCTGCCTGATGGGCTTTCGATGGAGTTCAGCCACTTCAGTGCCATATGATCCGTGATGACGGTGAAGTGGTATCCTTCCAAGTACGGTCTTAGCTTCCTTATGCCCCAGATTATCGCAAGGCACTCTTTTTCGGTCGCAGAGTAGTTACGCTCCGCACCATTTAAAGATCTGCTTGCATACGATATGACCCGTTCGCCCTCCTCTGAGTCTTGGGTCAGTATCGCTCCTAGGCCATAATTGCTAGCATCCGTCTGCAAGCAAAATGGCCTTGAGAAATCTGGGCATGCTAGCACAGGGGATTGTGTCAGCTTAGCTTTGACCTTTTCGAAAGCTTCTTTGTGCTCTCCGGTCCATTCCCATTTTGTACCTTTCTTCAATAGTGTGTTTAGTGGGTGTACTGTGGTGGCAAAATCTGGTACGAACCGCCTGTACCACGATGCCACTCCCAGGTACTGTCGTAGTTCCTTTACGTTTCCAGGGGGCTTCAACTCAGCGATAGCAGCTACTTTCTCCGGATCCGTGCTATCCTTCTTCGGTCACCTGATGGCCAAGGTATTTAAGTTCCTTTTTGAAGAAGTCGCACTTGTCCACGTTGATCCTCAGGTTCGCTGCTCTCAGCCGTCGGAACACTTCTCGCAAGTTGTCCATGTGTTCCTCGCGTGTTTTCCCGATTACGATAATGTCGTCCAGATATGCAAACGCATGCGGCATCATTTCGGGTCCAATTACGCGATCGAGGGCCCTCTGAAACGTGGCTGGCGCCGAATGGAGTCCGAATGGCATTACTTTCCATTGGAACAGTCCCTTCCCTGGAACTGTGAATGCCGTCATCGCTCGACTCTCCTTCTCCATCGGGATCTGCCAGTATCCATCTTTCAGGTCCAAGCTCGTTATAAATTTTGCCTCTCTCAGTTGGTCCAGAATATGGTGGACTCGCGGCAGCGGATATGCATCTTTTATCGATTTGCCGTTTAGTTGCCGAAAGTCCACACAGAGACGCCATTTTCCCGTTTTCTTTTTCACCATCACGATTGGTGCGCTGTGTGGGCTTCTTGAGGGCTCGATGCACCCTTTGGCCAACAAGTCGTCCACCTGTTTGTTGATCTCGGCTTGCATTTTGGGGTTTTTAGGGAAGTATCGCTGTTTAATTGGTCGATCGTCGCTCATGACAATGCGGTGCTCAGTTATAGGCGATGTTCCTTTTATATCCCCAAATGCGGCCAATTCTCCTCGCAAAAATTGATCAATCTCTGCATCCGGATGTATTGGTGTTTCGACTGTTTTGGCTACCGACAACCTCTCTTCTTGATGGCTTGTCTCGCATTTTGGAATGCTTACTAACAACCTTGCGCACTCCAAAACTGTACCCATGCCAGACAAGAAATCCCATCCGAGGACTAAGTCGTCGATGACTCCGGGGAGTATCAGTAGGGCAATATCCATGTTCCTCAGCCCTAGTCTGATGTTCACCTCGACTTGTTCTTGGACTCCACTGTTTCGGCCATCTGCCATCCGGACTCGACGTGCGGTTGCGCTTCGTCGGCCTACGTTGATCAGTCCATGAGCTAGCTTCTCGCTAACGAAGCTACTCGTGGCCCCTGTGTCAATCGTAGCCTTATACCGACAGTTGCCGATCTCTACGACCGCTGTCAGCTGCGCTCCCTCGTCCTGCAGGCTTCCGATTAGCGTCTTGGGGCTGATCTGTTCGGCTCCCGCTCGCCCCTCGGTGGCGGACGCCGGTGTTCGTTTCCCGACGGACAACATACTGACGTTCGAACTCCGATACGTCCACATAGCCAGCAATATTCCAGCATAGGATTCGTACACTCTATTGCGAAGTGTCCCTCCTGGCCGCAAAATCTGCATGCCCTCGCTGGGTTGCTTATATGTGTTTGTATGTTGTTCCGTCTCGTCCTCGGGGCAGGTCTGGGTCTCGTGTCGCATTCTGTCCGCTCCTGATACGCGTGATTGTGTGTGTTCTGGTTGTCCGTCATTGCCATAAATCGTGGTCGATTATATCTCTGTGCGGATTCTTTGTGGCTGTATTGTGGAGCTTCGTGACGCGTTTGTGGCGGCTCCATGCGGCGTCGTGGTGATTCAATGGGTCTCGGTTGCTCCATGCGGCTCTGTCGTCTCAGCTTCTCCCTGTCCGCTTCGAGCTCCTCGAACGCTTCGGCCAAATGCATCAATTCTGCCAAATTATTGAATTGATATGGCCTGGCGTAAGCTCGTAGGTCCGGGAGGCTGTTGTTGTATATCTTATTAAGCTCTCTTTCCGCCGAGTACTGCAGTGGCCGCATGAGCGTCTGCATTTCTACCATGTACACTTTAAATGGTTCGTTCATCGCCTGTCGTCTTCTGGTAACTTCGTCCTTCAAGTTTTCGAAGTAGTCCCTTGGAAGGAAATACTCCTGAAAACTTTGGACGAATGCTACCCATCTCGTCCAGTGCTGGTTGTTGGCTACATACCACTTGAGAGCCATTCCCTGGAGTAATTCGGGCATGGCCCTGGGAATTAAATTCAGGTTCAATCCATATGTATCTGCTGACCATTCGACTTGTTCCAGGAATTCCAGAGGCTTGGTGGTGCCGTCGAAACGAAAATTCCATTCGCGGACTTGTTTCGCTACTCTGGGGTATTCCTGTGACATAGTCGGTGCCGATTGTTCGTTTATGGACACTCTTCTTTGTGGCTGTGGTGTGGACGCTACCCCCCAAAGAGTATGATTGGCGTCTCTTGTCCGCGCTGCTGCGCTTGTTGCCGGGATGCTCAGCTGGGCGAAATTTATATTCGTCGACTCTCTCGCATCCGCAACATTTTCTGTTTCTCTGGCCGGCGATTGTCTGCCATGAATCGCCGCCAGTTCCTCCAATCTTGCTGCTATATGGCAATCTGTTTTCGTGAGTACTCACCCACTCTCCAAATTGTCTGCGCATAGCATCCAAAGTTCCGGACAACTCCACTTCGAATTGTGCTCCATATTTGAGCACTTCGTCTTTTTTAAGATTGTACACCCACGCGCGGACCATTTTTATTTTATTTTATTTTAATATATATTGTGTGTTTTAATTTATTGCAACCACCAAAGTTGGGCGCCAGTTGTAACGTACCTATTTGCTAGGTCGGGTTTTAGCTAGGCTAAAACTCAGTCGAGCTGGGGGTTCGTGCAACAAATTTATATTGCGTTTGCAATAATTAAAAACACAGCGTTAATATATTAAAACTTGCTTTATTTTGTTCACTTGTATTGCTCAAAATTACACTTTGCACTATTGGTTGTTTTGATCGCTTAAGTGTTATTTATTCCGTGGCGGCTTGCCACACATCGGTGTCCTTGATCAGGTTTGATTCGAGCTCCTGTGCGCTAGAATCTGCCCCAGGCACTCCGCCCGCCAGCTATGCAAGCCCAGGATCTCAGTCTGCCCGCCAGAGATTTCGTACAGCACTCCTGACGCTCACCAGGATTAACGGCTTCCTTGTTCCACAAGGATTACGCCTAGTCCTTTTGTGAGTCAGGATACGCGTGTCTCACTCTCTGGCTAATCACAGACCAAGCCTCGCTTGCTTCGCTCGGTTCCTTGCGGATATCGCCTGTTGCCACAATTCAAGCGTGGCAAGGATATACGATTTCGCACCTATTTTCAGGACCTCGATGTCCTGTGATCCTTGTGTCCTTTGGCACTCTGTGTCCTTGCACTTCCACCGGTACCTTTGGCTTTCACTCGCGTATATGTGCGCAGCCTCTTGTTTAATTGCACAGTATCGCGTGTTTACTTTCACCGCGTGTTTAATTGCACAGCGTCGCGTCTCTACTCTCGACTCTCGATTCGCAAAATCCCCGCCTTGTGCGGCGGCGCTCCTTATATAGGCCGTGGCTGGCCACCTTTTGCCGGGACTGTACCCCGGTGGCGTGATCTTTAGGTGGCGTGATTTCCTGGTACTTTTCCACTGCCCTTTTGCTGGCGCCAGCCATTGTCTGCCGTCAGTGTGAGTGTAGACAGCAGTATTGCTCCCGCAATACTCCTCACACACTAACGGCACATGTCCTGATGGACATGTGTGTCCGACACGTTCAAATGGCTGAACACCTGCGTTAGAAAGGGAGAGGGCGAAAGAGAGCGAATTCGCCGCAACTGCATCAGGGCCGGATTTCGGTCTGAATGGACAGTTGTTGTGAGGGCGCCTATAACATGCTCGCGAACACACATGTATACGTATGTTTATAATCATAAACATACACACACATGCGTGCCCACAAGAGCATGCTACATGGATCCTCACAGTCTGTAAGAGCCAGGATCAGATTTGGCTTTGGACGGTTTGAGAATCATTTTTACAGCTGCACACTTCCATTGCTTAGGAAAATGCCCAAATCGCAGTATGCAGTTGAAGATTAGTGCCAGGTGTATTATAGCCTTTTCAGGCAATGATTTGATCACAAAATTGCTGATAAGAACAAGCCCCTGCGATTTATCCAGTGTAAGTTTACTGATTTCAATTTGCAATTCTGCGACTGTAACCGGGCGAAAGGGCAATGGAAGCGAATGGACATGGGACCTCCACATTCTGCTGCAATTTGCATCTGTAGGTGGATAGGTTTAATTTGGAGCAGTTTTTGTTGCTTGATATGTGTTGACTCTGTGCGTAGTCTCTCACTAAATTCAGTCGTACAATATATCGTTGGTTTAAAACGTTCTTCGAGGTGCAAGACAAAGGTTTCCGGTCCATTCTCTGAGTAAGAACTGCTACAGTAACTGCTACTACCGTGAGTACTATCCTTTCGTCTGATTTTGAGTGGATAGTTTGGCTCCGGTTCCATAGTTTGGCCATTCTATATCGGTCAAGTGGATCTATTTATTCAAAAAGCTTGTTTATGCTTTTGCTTTTGACAGCTTGCATGGCAAGTTTCAGGCGATGGTGGGTATCCCGATACATTTTCAGAGCCTGCGGTGTGCGAACGACCAAATAGTCACGTTTTGCTTACTGTTGAGTCTGACAAGTTTGTCTAATTGATTATTACGATCGTAGATTTTGTTAGCGGAGTTACGATATTTCCGCAGATGCATTTGGTTCGGTGGTATCGCCGATGCCGCAGTGTTGGTAATCAATTCAGTGAATAGGTCAACAGCGTTATCAAGATCCGCTCCTGTTTTAAGTTCTACATTGAGATTAATCCGCTGCGCAATGTAATTATGGATCCTCTATATACAGGCGTTTCTTGGTTGTAGACTCCTGTGTCTGCTCAGAGAATCCATGAGTAGAGTAAAATGGCCAAGTCATATTTATTACCTTGTCCAGACGTTTTCTTTCTTCTAGATATAGGGCATGAAATGTTTGGTCTTCGGTGTTGTTTAAAGCTCATACATCTAATTCTGATACTTCTTATTTAAAAGTCCGAATTTCTCCCAGAAGTATATACCAAGGTAAACATCTTGTTTAAGTTCTGGTATGATAAATAATTCAAGCCCGGCTAGCTCAGTCGGCAGAGCATGAGACTCTTAATTTCAGGGTCGTGGGTTCGTGGCCCACGTTGGGCGCCAAAAATGTGTTGCATACCAGGGTAATTAGTGCTCGTTTACAAAACAAGTAACAACTTGGGTTACTGAAATTCAATTCTCAATTATTGGGGACGCCGACACGTCCTATAACTATACTGAGACACTAGTCCTATTAGAGGGAACATAGATAGTAGTTGTCCCTCTTCTCTACCCATCCTACCATGATAATGATATCAATTTTGTTACATTATCCCTTGGACGGACTCTTAAAATCCTACCACATTCTGTAAAAACTTAGCATTACTCGACAGACGTATACTACTCCTCAGCACCTCATTTTAAATTGCTTTCAAATTCACATATTCTTCCTTAACTTAATTAGGTAGGTTGTAAACATTAATTCTTAATTCTATTTTGTATTATATAATAGAACTATAATCTATAATTACATTTTGTTTGTTTGTTAATTCATAATTAGACATTCTTTTTATCATATGACATATAGATTTATCTTCGTCTTTTTTTCTTAATTAATTATTATCATTATTCAATTTAAACTTCGTTATTTTCTCAGCATTTATATATGGTTTCACGCTCAAATTCAACTTTAGAATGCATTACTTATATTTAAGGCTTATATATATAATGAAATAAGTTTTTAGGTAATGGACGTTACATGGCGTATTTGGCTGTGGATCAGTCCTTTTTTCGTCGACGCAGAGATGATGCGGTTTGAAAAATTATTTAATACATTAGGAAAAACACATGTATATATATGTAATTTACATTTAACTATCCGTTTGATTTAATGTCAGCCAGAATATTGTTAACTATTAATGCATCAACTACTTCTTCTTACAATGATATATTTATAAATTTATACGACAATGACCATATTAATAATAAAAAAAAACTTCAACGATTATATTTCTTACTACAAGTGATTACGTGAGACACTCAAAGTAATTTAGAGCATTTCGCCAATTACGAGTTGAGCTTGTTGAATATGCTGAATTTATCAGAAGATTTATGATCTGCTCACACTTTATGATCTATTCAAATTTTATGGTCTGCTTAAGTTTTATGATCTTTTTATCCACGCTTATACAAAACACAAAAGCTGATAAGCACTCTAGCTCAAAAATTACGAGTGTAGCAACGCAGCTAACTGATCACTCACGTTTTTATGGATTAACTTTTAAGGTAATCTGGTACCAGCTGATAATAAACTCGGACTTATTTGATTTCAAACTATTTATTGTCTCTTGGACAATAGCGAATATACGCTGAATCGGGATCCGTGGGATGAAGTTGCCCTCTTGGGCTAAACACAGTTCCGCACTTCCGTCACGCTGACTAGCGACGCTTCCAATGTCGATTCAATGAAATAAGGCCGACTAATTGCACCCTTGTTGGGTTGGATTATTCCCGCGGTGTAAATTATTAAGGCTGGCTCGAACTGGTGGCAGGTCTTGTCTATACTCGTTCCCAGGGAATGGCCTATAATGGTTAGAATTGGATCGATCGAATATTTTTCATTCACCAATTGCTCTAACATATTTTTTATTCTCTACCGTACTTTCACAATAATATATATTTTTAATACACTGTAACCTTTGTAGTTACAATCACGTGTTTTATTTTATGTTTTATTCACTGTCGATTTGCAAAGTACAAGACTTCTTTCTTCCAATAAACTTGACAGTTTGACCGCAACAAGACCTCGCTTGAACCCTGCGCTTATTGAAAAGCTTCTTGCTGAGCGCTTCTTGAGTGAGCGATTTCGTGCTGCGTCTTGAGTGGTTCTATCCTAGTTGGTTATCTGCATATCTCTTCACTTGAGCGGCCGCCTAATCAACAACGACTAATTTAGAGTTGACCACGAATTGTACCAAAAAAATTATTATTATTGAACGACTACTACAGGCTGCATACAAAAGGTATCCATCAATAGCAATACTTGAGGCATAGGGCTTTCTTCATGTTTCTATTCTCGTTTCTGAAACCGTCATGACATCAATGTCATTCTTTTGCATATAGAACTCAAGCTCAAGTAGTTTATTTCCAATCCCACGAGTGTTCCAATGGGCTATTTTCAATCGACCAGCCCTAGGGCTAGTACCAAAGGCTGTGTTGGTGTTAAAATTTGTAGTAACTGTATATTGTGCAGTGTTAGCAGCCAAGTTAATGGGAGAGGAGGCACTGGAGTTTGAAGAATCAGTCATTTTGATTGTCATTAACTTTATTTGTTTGCATAGGGGAGCTGACTAAGGAATTCCCATTAGAGGACAAAGGCTTGCTTCTAGTGCTCGCATTAGGGATGCATTGCCCGTCGCGCAACATTGTAACTGTGGTGAAGTTTCACCACGTTCAGACTGGGATTTCTCGCCCTGGAGCACTGCTGCCAGGAGATTTTTCTGTCTGCTTGTGGGCCACTCTTCTGTGGTTGCAGCTGGTGCTGTAGCGGGAATCGGCTGTGTGAGCAGCTAGTATTTATGCTACGCTTAATTTTAGGAGAAGAAAAGGGGTTATTAGGATTCTTCCTGGTATGGTGTTGATGTTCCAGGCGCAGTTTTTCTTGAAAGCTCCGTAGGTGACGCTCAGCCGGGTTTCGCGTGTAGGTAGGCATAGCTTGGAGTGATTGTTTGACTGGGTTTTTGTGCAGGCTTTCATTTTCTAAACGCTGTGATGATTATTGCTGGACTTGCTGTTGTTGTTGCTTTCGCTGCTGTTCCTCTGTTCCCATTTTTCTCAGTTGATAAGTTGTTCTGCAGTTCCGATTGTTGACTCTGCTGCCGCGGATTGTGTTGCCTTTTCTACTCTATTTCTTGGGCGTGCTGCAGCCTCTGGTGGGCACCATAGTTAGAGCGAACTTTATTAGCAAGAAGTTTTTCCCGGGCCTCCTTGTATTTGGGACAGCCCTTGTAGCTGGTTACGTGATTGCCCTGGCAGTTGCTATGGCCATATGATTGACAGCGGTGGCATTGGGCAGGACCCAGTCTTCTCATTTGTCTCTCAACTACGACTTGCTGGTTTCCAAGCAATGTGAGTGACAGGATCCTATCATTCGCATTGTCAAGTGTTGGCTGGAGTTCAACAGCAAAAATGTTCATGGCATGCTAAGTCCGGTTATGCTTGATGACATTAACGTTTCGAACACTAAAACCAAGGCTGCGTAGTTTGTTGTAGATCCAGCTGGTCGGTGTCGAATGGTGAATGTGTCGAATGACGATTCTGTAGCCACGGTCACTGCTTAGCTGGTGAGTGTGTAGTTCTTTGTCGTCGTTTTTAAGAGCACTCAGCAAGGCATGGTATGTTTCCAAATCCTCGCACAGAAACTTGACTCCATTTGACTTGGAGCACTTCGTGGAGAATTTGCCAATACCTGGTATGCTATTAGCTTTGTCCAGCATTGGCTGAATTTCCTTGACGTCATGGAGAAATATAGTTGGAATTTTGTCAGCGGGGCTGGGCAGTTGGTTACACTTAGTATGCGATTTTTCCACAGTAGTATGCTCAGGATCATTAAGATTGTCACATATAGGCTGGTGATTCAGCAGCTCAATTTCCATGCTGGAATTTGAACTGCTAACTGGAGATTCAGAAGGCACAGCCTGTGATGCTCGCCTGTAGAGCTTAGTCATACCAGTAGATTTATTTTACTGATCTGATGGGTTTTTTACACTGCTCGTTGAGGATTTTTTGTGTATAGTAACATCACTCAGCCTGCCCGCCAGCTGTTTGATGTTTTTAGGCCCAATGACACGCTGTGCAGAGCATTTAATTTTTGCTTTATTAACTATCGTCGGTAGTCACGACGGCGGTGTGGTCTAGATATCATTCGACGCACACCTTCTGCACCCGAGCATGACCATGACCTGCAAGGGTAATTGTGATTGCAGATCCCCATATGTGCATATCAATTCAATTCAGATTTTACAACCACTCGGAAGAAAAAAAATTTAAGTTCTCATTTTATGAACTTCAACCCGTTTTAATCTTTAATGGCAAAAGAATTGTATCTAAAAACTAAATTTAGCATTCAACATTATTTTCAAAAAACAAATGTTTTTTTTTTAATTCCTGAATAATGTCTTTATTTTTGAATAAGATTTGGACTTTGCATTATTCATTTTTTTTAAAGACCTACTTGAATGTAGGGTAGTGTAGTAATTCTTAAAACTAACATTTGGATATTGATTTCTTGAAGTCGGTTACATATAGTAAATTGTTGTATTTAATTATTTTTTTTTCTTTTTTATTTATTTTTTTTTTTTTTTTTTACATAAAGACTCGAAAAATGTTTCCAGTGTATAGGCAAAATTATTTATCAAACAAAAGAAAATTATATTAAATTTTGTTCTTTCATCTTAACTTATTCAACTAGCATTTTTCATTTTTGTTCTTTATATTTCTCATTTTTGTTCTTTATCACATGTTCTCAATTCAATTAACTTTCACTGCAGCGAATAAAAGTTTTATTTATATGTAAAAATTAAAAAGGGTATATATGTGTGATTGTAGATAAAAGTAAGTAAATGTTGTAATAAATGTTTAACAAGGGGGGATAATTTTACTTTGATTCAAAATTTTCTCTATCAAGTGTTTCGAGTATGCGTTACGCTGCATATTAAGTCATTAAGAAGTTACGTTGTAAGAGTCAATCAAAATAAAAGATCAACAATATCTAAGAGAGCAGAGAGCGCAAGAGTTTAAGAGCGTAATCATTATTGAGCTTACGCGCACGCTTACGAGTAACCTCGCTCACGCTCGTTTTAGTTCGCTCTCAATTCATTGCTCACTCTCTCTTGTTGTTCTTGTCGTTTTGTCCGCACACGTGCAAACGCCTGCGCTAGCCTTTACACTGGACAAACAATGCAATCACTCATTCAAATTTCTGCACGATGAAGGCCTTCTCCTAACTGGTGTTGTTGTTGATATTATAGATTCGGGGGCTTATTTAATTGTGTTTTACATGGAATTTTTTATGTGCAAGAATGTTTAAATGAAATGTAATGACTATTTTTTTTCACGTGATATACACTTTTCACTTAGTGAAACTTGTCCACCTGTTTCATTTAATAATTTGATTATTCATTCACAGCGAACTGAATTGTTTTGAGAACACCGATACCAACAATTTTGCACTTATAGTTAAATATAATTTTGCACTTATAACTAAATATAATTTTGCACTTATAACAATAATTTATAATTATAATTTGCCGTCGGCGTTTTACGCTGCATGGCTTTTTAATTTTTGTGTGGATTTGTTTTTTTATTTATTTTTTTTGGTGATCAGTGCACTTTTGTCTGTTGAGGTTTTGATTATATATACATATGTTTTTGCTTTATGTATGTAGATTTATAAGACAGTGAGTGTTTTTGCTGTTCCCATCAGCAATAACGATCCCTTCCACTTTAAGCCGTGGATGGCTTAGAAATTTGGAGATTTGTTTTCCTGTCCTGCTCGTCCTCCATTGATATTTTTACTTTTTTATTTATAATTATTACAAGGGGCACGTCTTCTTGGTCCTCGACTTCGAATGGAAAAGAAGGAAGCTGGAGCTAAGAAGCAGCATCTTTTCTGCAGAGCCGTTACCAGTGGCGCTGTCGACAACGAATCTTACGCTGGCATTCTTGGCGATAGATCGCACGGTAGCGGTATCCGCTAAACTATGAGCGCGAGTTTCAGGAATTCAAAATTAACGATCGACAAATTTCCCTTAACGGATTTTATTTTTGTACCGAAGTAAATTAGGTGGTTTCTACGTGTAAATTTTGTATGTTATTTTATGGTAATTTTCTGTTTCTCTACTCAACAAAATTGAATTAAATGGACTATGGGGCCATTACAATATTTATAGATGTGTAATGAAATCGTAGAGAATTTGGCGCGGAGCTTGACGCGCCAAAAACGACGAAAATTATTGCTGTGTGTATGTGTGTATATGAACTACAACAGCATCGATCGCAGTTGCAGCTCTTACACAAACTAACGAAGAACGAATTTGGGATAAACCACTAAAGGCAGCGACTGAAGCGACGATTGCGAGCAGCGCACTGGCCGTTTTAGCAGTAGCGAACAATGCAATAAGAGCAGCGACGTTGTGAAAGAAGATGATCGAAAATTGACCGAAAACTAACGGCGAACAAAGTAGACGACGAGCGAAAACGGCGCCGACAGTCAGCAAAACGAATATAGAGACACAATGCAATAACCGTTACTTTGAGTTATGTGCATGTGTGTGATTGCTGCTGCGACGAACTTTGTGTTGGTTTTAGTTAACGATTTTCACATTTCTCACAAGTTTAATGTTTTAATTGTTGAACCAAGCAATGCGTTGCATGCAATTGAAAGCCAAATCGAATTTGTTTAGTTTGTGTGTACGCGCAAGCGGAATTTGTTAATGTAACGTAATGCGAAATCGTCCAATTGTTTATTAAATTTGTTTAAACACTGCCCCACGTTGGGCGCCAAAATGTTCGTTGCACAAATCGTTTTTTATGCAAACATGAAACTCCAACTCTGGGCGGTATTTAAACTATTTTAATTAACAAGCATTTAATTTTTGCTTTATTAACTGGGTGCATAGTCTTTCGTTTGGTGCCATTTTTGGCCTGTAGGATAGCTGTATTTGGTTCAGTTACTGTATACAAAGAACGCGCACCTGGGGTGGATGACAGCAGTGGAACATCAGTAGCATTGGGTTGATCCAATAAAATGTGTGGTGAAAGGCAGAGAGTAGGTGATTTCTCTAGAGCATGCTGCTGCATCTGGGCAGGTTGTTGTTGGCATAGGGTAGACTCCTGTACGCAGTCAGATTTTCCAGATGTGTCAGTCAGCAGATTGGAGAAATTAAGCTGCGATGGCTCATAGCATGATGCGCTTGTAGCTTGTGAACAAATCGTTAAGTCCGCGTCAATGTCCGAGATAGCAGGCACATTGTTATCGACTGAATTGACTGCAAGATTCACCTCTGTCTGCAGATTGAGAAAAGCTCTCGACGGTGATTGCATAGGCAGTGCAGCTTGCTCGACGTGTGGTGAGTTTGTCGAGAAGAGAGCTTGCAGATCAGAGAGTAAATTGCCAATACTCAAGTGCTGATGAAGAGGCACTCTTTTCCATGTTGGTGTTAGCAGCCATTTTGTGGATGCTATTCGAGCTTTAACCATTGTACACTTCACAAGCACGATTGGTGAAAAAATTACTTTTGCGCATGCGTATTAAGGCTCATATAAGGTTTTACCGCAATAAAACCAGACGAAGACTAACACGTATAAAAATTAACGAAGATAAAACGAATTAAAATAAATTTTATTGTTTAATTTTTGAATTGCTGCCTGCGCCAATAGAAACCAAAATGGCGTGATTTTCAGTTGCACAACTTTAAACTGTTCATATAATGTTGCTGTCGCGTAGAGTGGCTTGGCACAATTTTATTGTTTAAACACTTTAGTTATAGTCAATTGTTGCTAAATTGTTGTTATAATAACTTTTTAATTTGTTTTAATTTGCCACTTTTTTTTCATTTGGTTTTCTCAATTGGTTTTTGATTTTTTAATTGTTTCATTTGGTTTTTTCAGTTGGTTATTCATTTCATTTGGTTTTCAATTGGTGCTTTTTTTCATTTGGTGCTCGCAGTGCTCGCACATTAAGGGCCAGCAGGCAACTGAAAGTTACAAAGCCTTGCTTTATTTGTTCGTACATGATGCATTAGACAAATAGGTGTAATTACAATTTTTGTTAAAAGCGAAAAAAAAAACAATTTTTGCAATAGCGTTGACCGAACAGCTGTTTGCAGGTGCAATCTGGCAATGCTGTTGTGGCTCGCCGGTGTTTACAATAATTTTTCAAAACAATAAGACATTTTTCATCGCATCAATCTCCAGATTGTCCATCGACCAAGGTGTTAATGCGCGAAACGTTCCTTTTGGTATTTGCTGGCGTCGGTAGTCTTCTAAGGCCACGTATTGTAATGTTCGATCATTCACATTTAAAAAAATAAATGTTAGAAGAACATGGGCAATGCAGAATCATACCAAAGATCGCAGAAAGACTAATCAAGATAAAAATAAAAAAAGAGGGGAATGGGATAAATGGGAACTGAGGAAACAAAAAAAAAAATAAAGGGGGAGGTAACCAAGGATTCGTCGGTAGTCACGACGGCGGTGTGGTCTAGATGTCATTCGACGCACACCTTCTGCACTCGACCCGACCATGACCTGCAAGGGTAATTGTGATTGCAGATCCCCATATGTGCATATCAATTCAATTCAGATTTTACAACCACTCGGAAGAAAAAAAATTTAAGTTCTCATTTTATAAACTTCAACCCGTTTTAATCTTTAATGGCAAAAGAATTGTATCTAAAAACTAAATTTAGCATTCAACATTATTTTCAAAAAACAAATGTTTTTTTTTTAATTCCTGAATAATGTCTTTATTTTTGAATAAGATTTGGACTTTGCATTATTCATTTTTTTTAAAGACCTACTTGAATGTAGGGTAGTGTAGTAATTCTTAAAACTAACATTTGGATATTGATTTCTTGAAGTCGATTACATATAGTAAATTGTTGTATTTAATTATTTTTTTTTTCTTTATTTATTTATTTTATTTATTTATTTTTTTTTTTTTTTGTACATAAAGACTCGAAAAATGTTTCCAGTGTATAGGCAAAATTATTTATCAAACAAAAGAAAATTATATTAAATTTTGTTCTTTCATCTTAACTTATTCAACTAGCATTTTTCATTTTTGTTCTTTATATTTCTCATTTTTGTTCTTTATCACATGTTCACAATTCAATTAACTTTCACTGCAGCGAATAAAAGTTTTATTTATATGCAAAAATTAAAAAAGGTATATATTTGTGATTGTAGATAAAAGTAAGTAAATGTTGTAATAAATGTTTAACAAGGGGGGATAATTTTACTTTGATTCAAAATTTCCTCTATCAAGTGTTTCGAGTATGCGTTACGCTGCATATTAAGTCATTAAGAAGTTACGTTGTAAGAGTCAATCAAAATAAAAGATCAACAATATCTAAGAGAGCAGAGAGCGCAAGAGTTTAAGAGCGTAATCATTATTGAGCTTACGCGCACGCTTACGAGTAACCTCGCTCACGCTCGTTTTAGTTCGCTCTCAATTCATTGCTCACTCTCTCTTGTTGTTCTTGTCGTTTTGTCCGCACACGTGCAAACGCCTGCGCTAGCCTTTACACTGGAACAAACAATGCAATCACTCATTCAAATTTCTGCACGATGAAGGCCTTCTCCTAACTGGTGTTGTTGTTGATATTATAGATTCGGGGGCTTATTTAATTGTGTTTTACATGGAATTTTTTATGTGCAAGAATGTTTAAATGAAATGTAATGACTATTTTTTTTTCACGTGATATACACTTTTCACTTAGTGAAACTTGTCCACCTGTTGCATTTAATAATTTGATTATTCATTCACAGCGAACTGAATTGTTTTGAGAACACCGATACCAACAATTTTGCACTTATAGTTAAATATAATTTTGCACTTATAACTAAATATAATTTTGCACTTATAACAATAATTTATAATTATAATTTGCCGTCGGCGTTTTACGCTGCATGGCTTTTTAATTTTTGTGTGGATTTGTTTTTTTTATTTATTTTTTTTGGTGATCAGTGCACTTTTGTCTGTTGAGGTTTTGATTATATATACATATGTTTTTGCTTTATGTATGTAGATTTATAAGACAGTGAGTGTTTTTGCTGTTCCCATCAGCAATAACGATCCCTTCCACTTTAAGCCGTGGATGGCTTAGAAATTTGGAGATTTGTTTTCCTGTCCTGCTCGTCCTCCATTGATATTTTTACTTTTTTATTTATAATTATTACAAGGGGCACGTCTTCTTGGTCCTCGACTTCGAATGGAAAAGAAGGAAGCTGGAGCTAAGAAGCAGCATCTTTTCTGCAGAGCCGTTACCAGTGGCGCTGTCGACAACGAATCTTACGCTGGCATTCTTGGCGATAGATCGCACGGTAGCGGTATCCGCTAAACTATGAGCGCGAGTTTCAGGAATTCAAAATTAACGATCGACAAATTTCCCTTAACGGATTTTATTTTTGTACCGAAGTAAATTAGGTGGTTTCTACGTGTAAATTTTGTATGTTATTTTATGGTAATTTTCTGTTTCTCTACTCAACAAAATTGAATTAAATGGACTATGGGGCCATTACAATATTTATAGATGTGTAATGAAATCGTAGAGAATTTGGCGCGGAGCTTGACGCGCCAAAAACGACGAAAATTATTGCTGTGTGTATGTGTGTATATGAACTACAACAGCATCGATCGCAGTTGCAGCTCTTACACAAACTAACGAAGAATGAATTTGGGATAAACCACTAAAGGCAGCGACTGAAGCGACGATTGCGAGCAGCGCACTGGCCGTTTTAGCAGTAGCAAATAATAAGAAATGCAATAAGAGCAGCGACGTTGTGAAAGAAGATGATCGAAAATTGACCGAAAACTAACGGCAAACAAAGTAGACGACGAGCGAAAACGGCGCCGACAGTCAGCAAAACGAATATAGAGACACAATGCAATAACCGTTACTTTGAGTTATGTGCATGTGTGTGATTGCTGCTGCGACGAACTTTGTGTTGGTTTTAGTTAACGATTTTCACATTTCTCACAAGTTTAATGTTTTTATTGTTGAACCAAGCAATGCGTTGCATGCAATTGAAAGCCAAATCGAATTTGTTTAGTTTGTGTGTACGCGCAAGCGGAATTTGTTAATGTAACGTAATGCGAAATCGTCCAATTGTTTATTAAATTTGTTTAAACACTGCCCCACGTTGGGCGCCAAAATGTTCGTTGCACAAATCGTTTTTTATGCAAACATGAAACTCCAACTCTGGGCGGTATTTAAACTATTTTAATTAACAAGCATTTAATTTTTGCTTTATTAACTGGGTGCATAGTCTTTCGTTTGGTGCCATTTTTGGCCTGTAGGATAGCTGTATTTGGTTCAGTTACTGTATACAAAGAACGCGCACCTGGGGTGGATGACAGCAGTGGAACATCAGTAGCATTGGGTTGATCCAATAAAATGTGTGGTGAAAGGCAGAGAGTAGGTGATTTCTCTAGAGCATGCTGCTGCATCTGGGCAGGTTGTTGTTGGCATAGGGTAGACTCCTGTACGCAGTCAGATTTTCCAGATGTGTCAGTCAGCAGATTGGAGAAATTAAGCTGCGATGGCTCATAGCATGATGCGCTTGTAGCTTGTGAACAAATCGTTAAGTCCGCGTCAATGTCCGAGATAGCAGGCACATTGTTATCGACTGAATTGACTGCAAGATTCACCTCTGTCTGCAGATTGAGAAAAGCTCTCGACGGTGATTGCATAGGCAGTGCAGCTTGCTCGACGTGTGGTGAGTTTGTCGAGAAGAGAGCTTGCAGATCAGAGAGTAAATTGCCAATACTCAAGTGCTGATGAAGAGGCACTCTTTTCCATGTTGGTGTTAGCAGCCATTTTGTGGATGCTATTCGAGCTTTAACCATTGTACACTTCACAAGCACGATTGGTGAAAAAATTACTTTTGCGCATGCGTATTAAGGCTCATATAAGGTTTTACCGCAATAAAACCAGACGAAGACTAACACGTATAAAAATTAACGAAGATAAAACGAATTAAAATAAATTTTATTGTTTAATTTTTGAATTGCTGCCTGCGCCAATAGAAACCAAAATGGCGTGATTTTCAGTTGCACAACTTTAAACTGTTCATATAATGTTGCTGTCGCGTAGAGTGGCTTGGCACAATTTTATTGTTTAAACACTTTAGTTATAGTCAATTGTTGCTAAATTGTTGTTATAATAACTTTTTAATTTGTTTTAATTTGCCACTTTTTTTTCATTTGGTTTTCTCAATTGGTTTTTGATTTTTTAATTGTTTCATTTGGTTTTTTCAGTTGGTTATTCATTTCATTTGGTTTTCAATTGGTGCTTTTTTTCATTTGGTGCTCGCAGTGCTCGCACATTAAGGGCCAGCAGGCAACTGAAAGTTACAAAGCCTTGCTTTATTTGTTCGTACATGATGCATTAGACAAATAGGTGTAATTACAATTTTTGTTAAAAGCGAAAAAAAAAACAATTTTTGCAATAGCGTTGACCGAACAGCTGTTTGCAGGTGCAATCTGGCAATGCTGTTGTGGCTCGCCGGTGTTTACAATAATTTTTCAAAACAATAAGACATTTTTCATCGCATCAATCTCCAGATTGTCCATCGACCAAGGTGTTAATGCGCGAAACGTTCCTTTTGGTATTTGCTGGCGTCGGTAGTCTTCTAAGGCCACGTATTGTAATGTTCGATCATTCACATTTAAAAAAATAAATGTTAGAAGAACATGGGCAATGCAGAATCATACCAAAGATCGCAGAAAGACTAATCAAGATAAAAATAAAAAAAGAGGGGAATGGGATAAATGGGAACTGAGGAAACAAAAAAAAAAATAAAGGGGGAGGTAACCAAGGATTCGTCGGTAGTCACGACGGCGGTGTGGTCTAGATGTCATTCGACGCACACCTTCTGCACCCGACCCGACCATGACCTGCAAGGGTAATTGTGATTGCAGATCCCCATATGTGCATATCAATTCAATTCAGATTTTACAACCACTCGGAAGAAAAAAAATTTAAGTTCTCATTTTATAAACTTCAACCCGTTTTAATCTTTAATGGCAAAAGAATTGTATCTAAAAACTAAATTTAGCATTCAACATTATTTTCAAAAAACAAATGTTTTTTTTTTAATTCCTGAATAATGTCTTTATTTTTGAATAAGATTTGGACTTTGCATTATTCATTTTTTTTAAAGACCTACTTGAATGTAGGGTAGTGTAGTAATTCTTAAAACTAACATTTGGATATTGATTTCTTGAAGTCGATTACATATAGTAAATTGTTGTATTTAATTATTTTTTTTTTCTTTATTTATTTATTTTATTTATTTATTTTTTTTTTTTTTTGTACATAAAGACTCGAAAAATGTTTCCAGTGTATAGGCAAAATTATTTATCAAACAAAAGAAAATTATATTAAATTTTGTTCTTTCATCTTAACTTATTCAACTAGCATTTTTCATTTTTGTTCTTTATATTTCTCATTTTTGTTCTTTATCACATGTTCTCAATTCAATTAACTTTCACTGCAGCGAATAAAAGTTTTATTTATATGCAAAAATTAAAAAAGGTATATATGTGTGATTGTAGATAAAAGTAAGTAAATGTTGTAATAAATGTTTAACAAGGGGGGATAATTTTACTTTGATTCAAAATTTCCTCTATCAAGTGTTTCGAGTATGCGTTACGCTGCATATTAAGTCATTAAGAAGTTACGTTGTAAGAGTCAATCAAAATAAAAGATCAACAATATCTAAGAGAGCAGAGAGCGCAAGAGTTTAAGAGCGTAATCATTATTGAGCTTACGCGCACGCTTACGAGTAACCTCGCTCACGCTCGTTTTAGTTCGCTCTCAATTCATTGCTCACTCTCTCTTGTTGTTCTTGTCGTTTTGTCCGCACACGTGCAAACGCCTGCGCTAGCCTTTACACTGGAACAAACAATGCAATCACTCATTCAAATTTCTGCACGATGAAGGCCTTCTCCTAACTGGTGTTGTTGTTGATATTATAGATTCGGGGGCTTATTTAATTGTGTTTTACATGGAATTTTTTATGTGCAAGAATGTTTAAATGAAATGTAATGACTATTTTTTTTCACGTGATATACACTTTTCACTTAGTGAAACTTGTCCACCTGTTTCATTTAATAATTTGATTATTCATTCACAGCGAACTGAATTGTTTTGAGAACACCGATACCAACAATTTTGCACTTATAGTTAAATATAATTTTGCACTTATAACTAAATATAATTTTGCACTTATAACAATAATTTATAATTATAATTTGCCGTCGGCGTTTTACGCTGCATGGCTTTTTAATTTTTGTGTGGATTTGTTTTTTTTATTTATTTTTTTTGGTGATCAGTGCACTTTTGTCTGTTGAGGTTTTGATTATATATACATATGTTTTTGCTTTAATACATATGTATGTAGATTTATAAGACAGTGAGTGTTTTTGCTGTTCCAATCAGCAATAACGATCCCTTCCACTTTAAGCCGTGGATGGCTTAGAAATTTGGAGATTTGTTTTCCTGTCCTGCTCGTCCTCCATTGATATTTTTACTTTTTTATTTATAATTATTACAAGGGGCACGTCTTCTTGGTCCTCGACTTCGAATGGAAAAGAAGGAAGCTGGAGCTAAGAAGCAGCATCTTTTCTGCAGAGCCGTTACCAGTGGCGCTGTCGACAACGAATCTTACGGTTGCATTCTTGGCGATAGATCGCACGGTAGCGGTATCCGCTAAACTATGAGCGCGAGTTTCAGGAATTCAAAATTAACGATCGACAAATTTCCCTTAACGGATTTTATTTTTGTACCGAAGTAAATTAGGTGGTTTCTACGTGTAAATTTTGTATGTTATTTTATGGTAATTTTGTGTTGCTCTACTCAACAAAATTGAATTAAATGGACTATGGGGCCATTACAATATTTATAGATGTGTAATGAAATCGTAGAGAATTTGGCGCGGAGCTTGACGCGCCAAAAACGACGAAAATTATTGCTGTGTGTATGTGTGTATATGAACTACAACAGCATCGATCGCAGTTGCAGCTCTTACACAAACTAACGAAGATCGAATTTGGGATAAACCACTAAAGGCAGCGACTGAAGCGACGATTGCGAGCAGCGCACTGGCCGTTTTAGCAGTAGCGAACAATGCAATAAGAGCAGCGACGTTATGAAAGAAGATGATCGAAAATTGACCGAAAACTAACGGCGAACAAAGTAGACGACGAGCGAAAACGGCGCCGACAGTCAGCAAAACGAATATAGAGACACAATGCAATAACCGTTACTTTGAGTTATGTGCATGTGTGTGATTGCTGCTGCGACGAACTTTGTGTTGGTTTTAGTTAACGATTTTCACATTTCTCACAAGTTTAATGTTTTAATTGTTGAACCAAGCAATGCGTTGCATGCAATTGAAAGCCAAATCGAATTTGTTTAGTTTGTGTGTACGCGCAAGCGGAATTTGTTAATGTAACGTAATGCGAAATCGTCCAATTGTTTATTAAATTTGTTTAAACACTGCCCCACGTAGGGCGCCAAAATGTTCGTTGCACAAATCGTTTTTTATGCGAACATGAAACTTCAAGTCTGGCCGGTATTTAAACTATTTTAATTAACAAGCATTTAACTTTTGCTTTGTTAACTGGGGGCATAGTCTTTCGTTTGGTGCCATTTTTGGCCTGTAGGATAGCTGTATTTGGTTCAGTTACTGTATACAAAGAACGCGCACCTGGGGTGGATGACAGCAGTGGAACATCAGTAGCATTGGGTTGATCCAATAAAATATGTGGTGAAAGGCAGAGAGTAGGTGATTTCTCTAGAGCATGCTGCTGCATCTGGGCAGGTTGTTGATTTTCCAGATGTGTCAGTCAGCAGATTGGAGAAATTAAGCTGCGATGGCTCATAGCATGATGCGCTTGTAGCTTGTGAACAAATCGTTAAGTCCGCGTCAATGTCCGAGATAGCAGGCACATTGTTATCGACTGAATTGACTGCAAGATTCACCTCTGTCTGCAGATTGAGAAAAGCTCTCGACGGTGATTGCATAGGCAGTGCAGCTTGCTCGACGTGTGGTGAGTTTGTCGAGAAGAGAGCTTGCAGATCAGAGAGTAAATTGCCAATACTCAAGTGCTGATGAAGAGGCACTCTTTTCCATGTTGGTGTTAGCAGCCATTTTGTGGATGCTATTCGAGCTTTAACCATTGTACACATCACAAGCACGATTGGTGAAAAAATTACTTTTGCGCATGCGTATTAAGGCTCATATAAGGTTTTACCGCAATAAAACCAGACGAAGACTAACACGTATAAAAATTAACGAAGATAAAACGAATTAAAATAAATTTTATTGTTTAATTTTTGAATTGCTGCCTGCGCCAATAGAAACCAAAATGGCGTGATTTTCAGTTTCACAACTTTAAACTGTTCATATAATGTTGCTGTCGCGTAGAGTGGCTTGGCACAATTTTATTGTTTAAACACTTTAGTTATAGTCAATTGTTGCTAAATTGTTGTTATAATAACTTTTTAATTTGTTTTAATTTGCCACTTTTTTTCATTTGGTTTTCTCAATTGGTTTTTGATTTTTTAATTGTTTCATTTGGTTTTTTCAGTTGGTTATTCATTTCATTTGGTTTTCAATAGGTGCTTTTTTTCATTTGGTGCTCGCAGTGCTCGCACATTAAGGGCCAGCAGGCAACTGAAAGTTACAAAGCCTTGCTTTATTTGTTCGTACATGATGCATTAGACAAATAGGTGTAATTACAATTTTTGTTAAAAGCGAAAAAAAAAACAATTTTTGCAATAGCGTTGACCGAACAGCTGTTTGCAGGTGCAATCTGGCAATGCTGTTGTGGCTCGCCGGTGTTTACAATAATTTTTCAAAACAATAAGACATTTTTCATCGCATCAATCTCCAGATTGTCCATCGACCAAGGTGTTAATGCGCGAAACGTTCCTTTTGGTATTTGCTGACGTCGGTAGTCTTCTAAGGCCACGTATTGTAATGTTCGATCATTCACATTTAAAAAAATAAATGTTAGAAGAACATGGGCAATGCAGAATCATACCAAAGATCGCAGAAAGACTAATCAAGATAAAAATAAAAAAAGAGGGGAATGGGATAAATGGGAACTGAGGAAACAAAAAAAAAAATAAAGGGGGAGGTAACCAAGGATTCGTCGGTAGTCACGACGGCGGTGTGGTCTAGATGTCATTCGACGCACACCTTCTACACCCGACCCGACCATGACCTGCAAGGGTAATTGTGATTGCAGATCCCCATATGTGCATATCAATTCAATTCAGATTTTACAACCACTCGGAAGAAAAAAAATTTAAGTTCTCATTTTATAAACTTCAACCCGTTTTAATCTTTAATGGCAAAAGAATTGTATCTAAAAACTAAATTTAGCATTCAACATTATTTTCAAAAAACAAATGTTTTTTTTTTAATTCCAGAATAATGTCTTTATTTTTGAATAAGATTTGGACTTTGCATTATTCATTTTTTTTAAAGACCTACTTGAATGTAGGGTAGTGTAGTAATTCTTAAAACTAACATTTGGATATTGATTTCTTGAAGTCGATTACATATAGTAAATTGTTGTATTTAATTATTTTTTTTTCTTCATTTATTTATTTATTTATTTTTTTTTTTTTTTTTGTACATAAAGACTCGAAAAATGTTTCCAGTGAATAGGCAAAATTATTTATCAAACAAAAGAAAATTATATTAAATTTTGTTCTTTCATCTTAACTTATTCAACTAGCGTTTTTCATTTTTGTTCTTCATATTTCTCATTTTTGTTCTTTATCACACGTTCTCAATTCACTGCAGCGAATAAAAGTTTTATTTATATGTAAAAATTAAAAAGGGTATATATGTGTGATTGTAGATAAAAGTAAGTAAATGTTGTAATAAATGTTTAACAAGGGGGGATAATTTTACTTTGATTCAAAATTTTCTCTATCAAGTGTTTCGAGTATGCGTTACGCTGCATATTAAGTCATTAAGAAGTTACGTTGTAAGAGTCAATCAAAATAAAAGATCAACAATATCTAAGAGAGCAGAGAGCGCAAGAGTTTAAGAGCGTAATCATTATTGAGCTTACGCGCACGCTTACGAGTAACCTCGCTCACGCTCGTTTTAGTTCGCTCTCAATTCATTGCTCACTCTCTCTTGTTGTTCTTGTAGTTTTGTCCGCACACGTGCAAACGCCTGCGCTAGCCTTTACACTGGAACAAACAATGCAATCACTCATTCAAACTTCTGCACGATGAAGGCCTTCTCCTAACTGGTGTTGTTGTTGATATTATAGATTCGGGGGCTTATTTAATTGTGTTTTACATGGAATTTTTTATGTGCAAGAATGTTTAAATGAAATGTAATGACTATTTTTTTTCACGTGATATACACTTTTCACTTAGTGAAACTTACCCATCTGTTTCATTTAATAATTTGATTATTCATTCACAGCGAACTGAATTGTTTTGAGAACACCGATACCAACAATTTTGCACTTATAATTAAATATAATTTTGCACTTATAACTATATATAATTTTGCACTTATAACAATAATTTATAATTATAATTTGCCGTCGGCTTTTACGCTGCATGGCTTTTTAATTTTTGTGTGGATTTGTTTTTTTTATTTATTTTTTTTGGTGATCAGTGCACTTTTGTCTGTTGAGGTTTTGATTATATATACATATGTTTTTGCTTTATGTATGTAGATTTATAAGACAGTGAGTGTTTTTGCTGTTCCCATCAGCAATAACGATCCCTTCCACTTTAAGCCGTGGATGGCTTAGAAATTTGGAGATTTGTTTTCCTGTCCTGCTCGTCCTCCATTGATATTTTTACTTTTTTATTTATAATTATTACAAGGGGCACGTCTTCTTGGTCCTCGACTTCGAATGGAAAAGAAGGAAGCTGGAGCTAAGAAGCAGCATCTTTTCTGCAGAGCCGTTACCAGTGGCGCTGTCGACAACGAATCTTACGCTGGCATTCTTGGCGATAGATCGCACGGTAGCGGTATCCGCTAAACTATGAGCGCGAGTTTCAGGAATTCAAAATTAACGATCGACAAATTTCCCTTAACGGATTTTATTTTTGTACCGAAGTAAATTGGGTGGTTTCTACGTGTAAATTTTGTATGTTATTTTATGGTAATTTTGTGTTGCTCTACTCAACAAAATTGAATTAAATGGACTATGGGGCCATTACAATATTTATAGATGTGTAATGAAATCGTAGAGAATTTGGCGCGGAGCTTGACGCGCCAAAAACGACGAAAATTATTGCTGTGTGTATGTGTGTATATGAACTACAACAGCATCGATCGCAGTTGCAGCTCTTACACAAACTAACGAAGAATGAATTTGGGATAAACCACTAAAGGCAGCGACTGAAGCGACGATTGCGAGCAGCGCACTGGCCGTTTTAGCAGTAGCGAACAATGCAATAAGAGCAGCGACGTTGTGAAAGAAGATGATCGAAAATTGACCGAAAACTAACGGCGAACAAAGTAGACGACGAGCGAAAACGGCGCCGACAGTCAGCAAAAGGAATATAGAGACACAATGCAATAACCGTTACTTTGAGTTATGTGCATGTGTGTGATTGCTGCTGCGACGAACTTTGTGTTGGTTTTAGTTAACGATTTTCACATTTCTCACAAGTTTAATGTTTTAATTGTTGAACCAAGCAATGCGTTGCATGCAATTGAAAGCCAAATCGAATTTGTTTAGTTTGTGTGTACGCGCAAGCGGAATTTGTTAATGTAACGTAATGCGAAATCGTCCAATTGTTTATTAAATTTGTTTAAACACTGCCCCACGTTGGGCGCCAAAATGTTCGTAGCACAAATCGTTTTTTATGCAAACATGAAACTCCAACTCTGGGCGGTATTTAAACTATTTTAATCAACAACTTTATTTTCTGACCGACACAAAGGTGCGCGTCGTGCTTGTTCTTGTTCTCATCTCCAACTAAAACAATCCGATAGTGACAACTATCGATATTTACTAAAATTACAAATTAGTTTGACTAAACATCCAAGTTGATGGAACTTGCAAAAACAGTACTTCCGGGAGACAGAGTCAGAGTAAAAGTTGAAATGTTGACAGGAAAAGGATCGATATTGTACTACTTTATCTCATAGAGGGCGTCGACAAAAGCTCGGCTTGGTATACGAAAAACCAAAGCTAACCTTAGGCATAATATTTTAGTAAAGTAGACAAGCGCACTTCATTTGGGGCGTTTGCAGTTGAAATGCCTTGAATGGCGCTGTGCTTTCGCAAACAAATTGATGTATTATTTCTTGTATTAATAATATCCCTCTCTTTATAGTTGAAAAATAATTTATAAGTTCTACAACATTTTCTATCAAAATTTCTAATTTAGGACGCAAAATATCGGCACTTGATCTAGTTGTCGAGCCAACGAATTTAATCTAGTAATAGCGTGCTGAACTTGCTCGATTCTCCGATTATTGGTTAATATTGAATCTCTTTTGCTCAGCATAATCGGAATTTGATCTGACAGGTATAAATTGGGTGGTTTCTACGTGTAAATTTTGTATGTTATTTTATGGTAATTTTGTGTTGCTCTACTCAACAAAATTGAATTAAATGGACTATGGGGCCATTACAATATTTATAGATGTGTAATGAAATCGTAGAGAATTTGGCGCGGAGCTTGACGCGCCAAAAACGACGAAAATTATTGCTGTGTGTATGTGTGTATATGAACTACAACAGCATCGATCGCAGTTGCAGCTCTTACACAAACTAACGAAGAATGAATTTGGGATAAACCACTAAAGGCAGCGACTGAAGCGACGATTGCGAGCAGCGCACTGGCCGTTTTAGCAGTAGCGAACAATGCAATAAGAGCAGCGACGTTGTGAAAGAAGATGATCGAAAATTGACCGAAAACTAACGGCGAACAAAGTAGACGACGAGCGAAAACGGCGCCGACAGTCAGCAAAAGGAATATAGAGACACAATGCAATAACCGTTACTTTGAGTTATGTGCATGTGTGTGATTGCTGCTGCGACGAACTTTGTGTTGGTTTTAGTTAACGATTTTCACATTTCTCACAAGTTTAATGTTTTAATTGTTGAACCAAGCAATGCGTTGCATGCAATTGAAAGCCAAATCGAATTTGTTTAGTTTGTGTGTACGCGCAAGCGGAATTTGTTAATGTAACGTAATGCGAAATCGTCCAATTGTTTATTAAATTTGTTTAAACACTGCCCCACGTTGGGCGCCAAAATGTTCGTAGCACAAATCGTTTTTTATGCAAACATGAAACTCCAACTCTGGGCGGTATTTAAACTATTTTAATCAACAACTTTATTTTCTGACCGACACAAAGGTGCGCGTCGTGCTTGTTCTTGTTCTCATCTCCAACTAAAACAATCCGATAGTGACAACTATCGATATTTACTAAAATTACAAATTAGTTTGACTAAACATCCAAGTTGATGGAACTTGCAAAAACAGTACTTCCGGGAGACAGAGTCAGAGTAAAAGTTGAAATGTTGACAGGAAAAGGATCGATATTGTACTACTTTATCTCATAGAGGGCGTCGACAAAAGCTCGGCTTGGTATACGAAAAACCAAAGCTAACCTTAGGCATAATATTTTAGTAAAGTAGACAAGCGCACTTCATTTGGGGCGTTTGCAGTTGAAATGCCTTGAATGGCGCTGTGCTTTCGCAAACAAATTGATGTATTATTTCTTGTATTAATAATATCCCTCTCTTTATAGTTGAAAAATAATTTATAAGTTCTACAACATTTTCTATCAAAATTTCTAATTTAGGACGCAAAATATCGGCACTTGATCTAGTTGTCGAGCCAACGAATTTAATCTAGTAATAGCGTGCTGAACTTGCTCGATTCTCCGATTATTGGTTAATATTGAATCTCTTTTGCTCAGCATAATCGGAATTTGATCTGGTTAATATCTGCACGACTGCAAAATCTAGTGGAAACGGACATTCTATTTACTTATTCATTCATTCATATTTAGTAATATTATATGTGTGTAAGAATAATGGGGGAGTAATTGTAACAATAATATATGGGGAATTAATTTGGAAATTTTTTTTGGAAAAAATTGACAAAGACTTGCTAGTTTTCAAAATCTTGAGTGAACTGTTCTTTATAAATACCAACAATTGTGCTTTCGCTTGCTTGATAATTGCTTAAAACGCATTCAAATTAATTAATGCGCAAAGGTGATTATTGACCATTTTAATATCATCTTTCCCCATAGCTTTATGGCTAGAAATTTCCAACACAGATATGTGCAGGTGAGCAGGTAGGTATGCAAGAGCAATTGCCATGTGCAAGTGTTTTTATATGGCTGGCAGGTCCTAAAGGGTTATCAAAAATTAAAGGCCTTCATTCTCAACAAACCCAAAATTTAATTCATTTAAAACAAACCTAGAATCAACCGTCTGTATAAGCAGAGACTATAGGAGCTAGCGATAACTACGATTGCTGTGCGGATCTATGTACGTGTATATGTATATGGAAACTATTATCGCAAGTCGGTGAATTTAGTTCCAGCCTGTGGTAAGAGCAGGAGCTGGCCTAGTTTATTTTTACTCACCAGAAATGAGCACAATTCCAACCCAACTTTCAAAGGGAAACTTGGCAATAATACTAGACAAAATCTTTTTACAGTTAGGTTCGCGGTATATGGTAGTCAAACTTACTTGAATAAAGCATTCTTACTTATTTGTATTTATTTAAAGTTAACTAAAGTCAGTAGTCACAAAAAATTACAAAAAGTAACAAATTAATTTAAATTAAATTGAAAAGAAAATTTAAATTAAAAAATAAGAAAGAGAAGGCTACGACAGAAGGAGAAGCACCAGAAGTACTTTGTACAATAGGAGGCCGAATACGTTTTTTATTTGCATTCTCCTTTATTACTAAGACAAGATATATCAGGTGCAACCGCTACAAGAGGCTTGGGAGCACTGCTAGAAAGAGATGGGAGAGTTGAATTGGACAACATGGAATGGGACAAACTAGAGCAACCGCCATTGATTGCAGGTGGTGCAGAGTAGTATGGAATTGCGGGTTCTATGACAGGAAGTGGCTTATTGCTTTTGATTTTTAATTGATTCATTATTGGAGTTAATTTATTGCTTTTGGGTGGGGGAGTGACAGGTATGTAACCCTTTTTAGAAAAATGTGTGGTTTTGGATCACGTATAAGACATTTATGATCGAAGAGTATAGATTTATGGCTGACCCTTTTTTATTGTGGGTTGACATCAGGTGGAGGATCACTCAGCAGCACTTGTGTGTGCGTACGTGATTGTATTTTTAATGAGGATATTGTGTGCTAGGCGTGTAACCTGTAACATGTGTGCTACATTCAAGTAGCTCGCCGGGTTGTCGGGGTTCTTTCTCACTCAATCAATACGGATGTACTCTCCCACATTTAATTAGTACGCGTTTACAAAACAAGTAACAACTTGGGTTACTGAAATTCAATTCTCAATTATTGGGGACGCCGACACGTCCTATAACTATACTGAGACACTAGTCCTATTAGAGGGAACATAGATAGTAGTTGTCCCTCTTCTCTACCCATCCTACCATGATAATGATATCAATTTTGTTACATTATCCCTTGGACGGACTCTTAAAATCCTACCACATTCTGTAAAAACTTAGCATTACTCGACAGACGTATACTACTCCTCAGCACCTCATTTTAAATTGCTTTCAAATTCACATATTCTTCCTTAACTTAATTAGGTAGGTTGTGAACATTAATTCTTAATTCTATTTTGTATTATATAATAGAACTATAATCTATAATTACATTTTGTTTGTTTGTTAATTCATAATTAGATTCTTAATTAATTCTTTTATCATAAGACATATAGATTATTCTTCGTCTTTTTTTCTTAATTAATTATTATCATTATTCAATTTAAACTTCGTTATTTTCTCAGCATTTATATATGGCTTCACGCTCAAATTCAACTTTAGAATGCATTACTTATATTTAAGGCTTATATATATAATGAAATAAGTTTTTAGGTAATGGACGTTACATGGCGTATTTGGTTGTGGATCAGTCCTTTTTTTTTGTTTTTTTTTTATAAATGTATATGGTTTCCCTTATTTACTAAGTAGGTCGTACATATTTAATTGTACCTATATTATAGCTAGTTCTTTACTCACTCAACATTGTTTGTTTTTTTATTTTTTATTTTTTTTTTATTTGAAGTCGACGCGATCGTTGGGCCCAAATTTCGTCGGCGCAGAGATGATGCGGCTTGAAAAATTATTTAAACATTAAGAAACGCATATATATATATATATATATATATATATATTTATATATATATATGTAATTTACATTTAACTATCCGTTTGATTTAATATCAGCCAGAATAGAAAAATTACGTGTGTTTGTAAGTAGGCGCAAGCACGACGCAGCTAACTGATCACTCACGTTTTTATGGATTAACTTTTAAGGTCATCTGGCACTAGCTGATAATAAATTCGGAATTATTTGACTTCAAACTTTTTATTGTCTCTTGGACAACAGCGAATATGCGCTGAATCGGGATCCGTGGGATGAAGTTGCCCTCTTGGGCTAAACACAGTTCCGCACTTCCGTCACGCTGACTAGCGACGCTTCCAATGTCGATTCAATGAAATAAGGCCGACTAATTGCACCCTTGTTGGGTTGGATTATTCCCGCGGTGTAAATTATTAAGGCTGGCTCGAACTGGTGGCAGGTCTTGTCTATACTCGTTCCCCAGGAATGGCCTATAACGGTTGGAATTGGTTCGATCGATTGACAGTTTGACCGCAACAAGACCTCGCTTGAACCGCTAATTTAGAGTGGACCAAGAATTGTACCAAAAAAAAATATTATTATTGAACGACTACAACGATGTAAACTGTTGTTAAGTACGGAATTTGCACGTACGTTTGCCACGTGCTGGTACCTCTTCGTGTGTTTGGTTCTCTCCCTGTTTACAGTGCACTCTGTTTGAGTGACCCTCCGTATGATAATTTCACAATAATTTGAAATAATAGCCTGCGTTGCTTTGTGCACGTTAGGCGTTAGTAGTTTAGGTGGCGATAACCTAACCGGAGCCAAGAAATTTGGGTCTTGAGGCAAAGCAAGCTCAGTAGATCGCTTCTCCCTAAGAGGCTCTTTCAATAGTTTTACACTATTGAATTAAGTGTCCAAAATCAGCACTGAGCCTACTGAAAGCAATACGTCTTTATATGTAACTATAAGCAAACTTGTTTACGATGGTAGTTAAATAGGAAGTTAGAGAGGAAAATTACTCAACAGTAAACTAACAAGTGAGAACGTTGCAATCGAGCACAAGGAATACACTGATATCAGCATTATGAGCCTCAAATTTCGTAATACAATCTCTACAATTGCTGGAGATACAGACTTTTTGGGTCTAGATGAGTTTGGCCAAGATATGGTCTTACTAATCTTCTAAGGAAGTTCCTATTCATCTACATATCGAGTATGGTGAAACCAGCTCTTAAATTGGCGGGATGGGAATGGTCTGGCTTTCTGGCATTTGTTATGAGTAATATCTATTTCAGCAAGATACTTAGTTGTTGAACATGGTAAGCACATCGAAATTATGAAATGGATCTCAACTCCTTAATTCGACTGCATTACACTCAATCTCATTGATATTAGTAGTTATATCACAAATACTCAAACGAATCAACAAGGTTTTACACTGTAAGGCTTGACTGCACCTGGCTATCTGGAAACAAAATAACCCCGCAGTTGGACATACATAACTACAGTTTGACATGAATTGTTTACATTTAGTTCCTATAACAGTAACAATTGTCTGATTGGTTTGAGTACCACTGTACAATGCTATTATTTAGACAGCACACCCGGAATAAAAACGATAAACTGTGTGTAAGAACTTTAAATACTCATAATACATTTTATTTACACAATATGTTTATTTTATATATATACTATGTATGACTAAAAGAAATTTGATGTTTATTTCACACATTTCAATGCAATTTCGATATATTCAAGTGGGATATAAAAACTAACTAAATACTAAAAAATCTAATCATTTTTGTGTCCACCAGACCTAGTTGACTAATGCAAAACTTTGGGCAACTTGCGAACTATGCAAGTTGGCAAAACTTTGAAGTCAACTTCTACTCCGCAGATAAGCAAATCCGTCTGCTGGGCCGTGGCGCCAAAAAGCGGCATCGATTGATTTCAGTGCAAACGATTTGCGTCGAACAAACAACGAGCCGAATGCGAATCGAGTACGTGTAGCAGGAACTGGACTTGGACCCGTACAGCTTACGATGTCTCAGGGTCGCCGTAAAGCAAATTATCCAATTTTAATTTGTTTATCTTATCGCCAGAGGGTGCGCCATGTCCGGGCCGTCCCCAGAATGTTTCGAATGTGTCGAAATGTTGATTACATAAGTCTCGCTCCATCTGTCTCGAGACACTGACCGAGCGCCGTTTCTGTGATATTTGCACGTTCAAATCGTGCAGGTAGCGCATATCGGCGGCTGTTTGTATCCTACACCATTTAATTGCCACATTGGGATGTGAAGTTGCAAGTTGGGTGATGGGTGATGGGCGATGGGCAGCAGCAGCAGCAGCAGCATTGTTGATTGTTGTATTGTGATAAGTCATTTGATTTGTTTTTAGCGATTGGTTTCGTTTTGTTTTGATTTTTGGGTTTCGGTTTTTCACGGGGATGGATACATAGAAGATTTGTATTATGATTTGGATATTGTTTGGGGTTGTTCAGTTAGTTTTTAGTTTGGTGTGTTTGGGTTTACTCTTTTGGTTGCTATACTTTCACTTGTATTACAATTGATATTTTGTTGCTGAATGAGCCAAAAGAAGTGATAGAGAAACCATTAAAAACACAAAGATGACGCAATCGTATAAATTTCTATTCAATTGCTATGAACTTCAAAAGCTGAACTCAAATTTAAGAAATTGTCGCAGAGCAAGCAAATGAGAAACGGTAACAGAATCAGAAACAGAAACGGAAACGAAAGGGGAAAACGGATGCAGGTGCAAACACACAGATCGACACAAAGAGAGACACATAACAGATACAGATGCAGATGCAGATGCAGATGCAGATTTGGTTGCAACAAACACATGACAGATAGACAGATGACTAGCGAATGTGCAGGGTGAGTCGCCTGAGGCAGCAGGTGGGCGCTTGGGGCGGCGTTGCTGTGGCTGCCACACAGCCGCAGCTGCAACTGCAGCATTGCAATTTGCAGTTCAAGTTCTTGGAATGGCGCTTCATGTGACTAATGTTCTTGATGATGTTGTTGATGTTCTGCTCTTTGTTGGACTTTGACTTGTGCTTGGGTGGTGCGTACCTATCATGCGAGGGCGTCCTCTTTGTCACATCCGTGCTGGATAGACTGATTGGGCGATGCAGGCCGCGCCTACGTGCCAACAATGGCACCAGCTCAACACCACCGCCTCCTCCATTCTCGATTACAGCATCCGGGGTGCCATCGACACCAGTGCTGTTGCTGTTGTTGGTGCTTGCCATACAGTGGCCACGTAGCAGGCGCGGACAGAGCTTAACGGACTTGCATTCTTTGGGCGGCGATCGTTTGCCACATGGGTGTTGGTGCGGGTGTGGGGGTGGAGGTGGCACTACTGCGGCAATCTTTCGGGACGTCTTTGTGGGACTGGAGCTGTTCATGGCGGGGCAAGTGCAAGTGCAACGCTCGCAACAGCGCTGCAGCTTGGATGGCTTACTACCTTTCGATTTGCGAAATGTGTTTTTTTCAGCGGGAGTCACGGGATTGTCCTGATCCAACTCCTTCAGCATTTCCTTATTTGTCCAGCCCTGCAAGTAATTTAACATTTGCTTCACATTCTCAAGTCCGTTTATTCAAATGAAGCCTACCAGAGATTTCATAAAAGTGTTGCCTACTTCTTTGGGACTGCGCCAGGGCTTGCCACCGGGACCGGCCTTGCCCCAGGGTTCTTTGAAGAGCTGAAAATGTTGGGATGAAAGTAATAAGATTAGAAATGCCACGCCCCTCGTGAATTGTAACTGCCGCTCACCGGCTTTTCCAACTTGCTCTGCAGTTTCTTCTTCTGACAGGCAAATTTCTCCTGTAGCGGGTGTTCGGTCTCACTGTTGACAACAATCTTATCCAGCATGGCTTTGCCCTTGCACGGCGGAGAGGGCTTGTAGCGCAACTCAATGTCCACGTGTCCTTTATTGCGAAATGACATTGAGTTGTGTTCTTTCAGATCGATCTGCAGACTCTCACCATTAGGAGCATTCTGAGCCAAACTGACGCCACCCTTAAGCGGATGCTCTCGCTCACAGATGGTCACGGTGCTGCTCCGTGGTCCACTCTCCTGCAGATGATGTATCGAATGGGCGTGTGCCAGACGACCACCGGGGGGAGGCGGATGATGATGATGATGGTGGTGATAGGCGGCCAGTGGATTTTTATGGCAAGTTTTCTGCATTGAGAAATAGTCATTGTAGCGACAAGGCTGCAGTGAATTGATGCGATGGGCGGTAGTCTGTCGTAGAGGTAGTTAGATTCGAAGTCGAGACATTAGACACATTATCTGAAAACACACCCCACCCTACACTTACAACAGTTGGCGTTGAGTGCAGTCCGACTGCGGTAATATCCTTTCGTCGCACCTCCACATTTGGAGCACCCCCACCTGGCCTGCCCCAGGGGCAGTGCTGCAGAAACAAATCGTAGTACTGCAACGAATACAGATTCAGAGATGATAACAGTAATGGTACCTATTTATTACTTATGCTACTTCAATGCCTATATTTTGCTATGTATATATGTATATATGTATAAATATATACTCCATCCATGAACAAGCCCAACCCCACATCGAATTCTATCAGGTTTGTTTTCTCCTGTTTATTGTTTGTAGGTTGTTGTTATAGTTGCAATGTGGGCCGCTTTGCTTTTCATTCACCCATTTTTTCTCCTTAAATTCAGTCGGATTTGAGTCGCATTCGTAATCATAAACACGCGACCTGATCCCAGAGGAACTATGTTGCTTCTGGTTGATTGCTCGCCTTGACTACGTATTGGTGAAGTCAAACTCGTCAAATGGTTTGTTGAACCAATTTCTGGCCAAGTTAATAAATTCGCTCATAGGTCTTTGAACTCAAATTAAGTGCGGGTTCTCGTGTGGGTGTAGTTGGTTACTTTAAATAAATGAATATACACTGAACAATTCGAAAAGGATAACAAGAAATGAACCCTTACCAAAGACTCTTTAGGTGTACATTTGTAACATGCTGTATTTATTTTCAACATTGTTTTAATATTTCCAAATTGCTTCATTAGTTCAAGATAAGTTAGGTCATGGCTGTCTCCGTAACACTGGGACTGTCAAAACGAACCGTGATCTGACTCACATTTTAAAGATTTAAAAGATTACATACATCTAAATATACGACAGATGCACAACAAACTTTTCAAAATCATAAAAGCCCAAACCACTACAAAGTCCTCTTATAAAATGTTAACAAACTTCGACATAAGCTATTTCCTTAAATCTCTAGTTAACATTCACAGAGAAATCGCAGTGAATTTTAGAGGTAGTAAAAAAAACACTAAGTTGTAAAATCAAAAATAATTAAAATTGATAAAATAAGAAGAATGAATATCCGATTGCAGTAAAAAGCACGCTTCCTTGGATACTACTCTTTCTGGGTACTGATGATGAATAAGTATCAGCCATATCAGTTCCGTTATTAGGAAGTTGTTAGAGCATTTGATATTAACCTATTCACGAGCACTTTTCAACTTCAAATTTCGAATTTGATTTGTGTAGTTTTCATTCAAAATGCAGTGCAGTGGCACTGTGTGATCATTATTCAAATGCATGAAGACAAAATAAATAAAGAGCTGTATAATTTACAATCAATTAAGTTTTATAGACACATAATCTGTATACCAAAGATGCATTCACTTAAAAGCCAATTGTGGGTGAAACTATGTAAAAAAAATAATATTTTTGGCATTATCAGCGTGCGTACGAATTCATTCATATGATAAAGTAAAAACCTCAATTATGAAAAGAGTAAGAAACATGCTGTTGTCAAAACACTACCGATTTGATAGCAACTAAAACACCGAAATAGTAAAAATCATTTGGAATTTTGCTGGAATTGATTTCTGTGACTTCCCTGTGTATCAGTCAGTTGGTAATATTATATACCTAAAAATGTATTTACCTCCTGTTTATCCTTTTCTTTGCGGGCACATTCCTCAGCTTTGCGTCGTCGCCACATCCGTAAACTCTCCTCGGCATTTTTGCGCTCGACCAGCCGCTTCTTCTCATCACACCACATCAACGGATGTTGGATGTGGTCGTGGCAGAAGGCACCCATCTCATCGCTGGTTGTCATCGCTTGCAGAGTGAGCGGCTGGATAGCGGAAGTAGCGCCACGTTCAGCAAATAACGCGCTACTGAAACAGTCCCGCCGTGCAAAAACCCAAACCTTCGACTTCTGTATCATACAGTCGAAGTCGAGTTGGCCGCGCTGATCCGTGCCTGGCACGGATGTTCGTCTCGGCTCAACTTTCGTCCGGCCCAGCCCAACCACTTTGGTTGTCTAGGCAGCGTCGCCAGCCAGCAAATTATTTATAGTCTAGGTTAGGGCGGTGCACAAGGTGCAGAAGTGAGCGGGCACGCTTCTGTCCTTGAAGTTGTTTGTTAAGTCAGGCCAGGATTGCAGTTCATTTGCGTAACTTGCTCTGGCCGGGCCATTTAAATATTTTGCCAGTTAGGCACGCTGCCACTTTACTTTGCGCGTTTGTTTGCTTGCACACTCTGCAATTGAGTTGAAGTGCTTCTGGGACGCGTCGTTTCGTTTCGTTTGCCAAGCCTAACAGGACTTGGACATTGAATACATTTATTTTATAGCTATGGCAGGCCATGTTGCTTTGGTTAAATTGTGGCACAGTTTGACCTGATTCGTGTGGATGCATTAAAATGGAAAGTTCCCAAAACTATCAATATTGGATTGGGGCTTGGGATTTCCGGCTGCAATATTGCGTGCTCCACTTCATAGCCAACGTTAACCCAATTAAGCAGCCCTCACTAACTTGTTGATGTTTAACAAACTATAAGCTGTGCAAGTGTGTCAAATGTAAAAAAGATTCAGTTGAAGCCGGAGCTGAAGCAACCTCCGTTCCTTAAAATGTAAACCCATGTGAAGTGAGCCTTGCAGTGTGGCCTAATTTTAATGCAAGTCTTTGACCATTTATACACTCCAATAAAAAATCGCAGTGAAAACTAGAACGATTTTCTGGATTTTCAAAGTTAATTTAAACTTAAAGCAAATTTTTTTAAATTAGAAAGGATTCTATTTGACAGCAAAAATAGTTTGCTAAATTGAAGCTTGGGGACCGCCTAGCTATATGGGAAGTCACACAGCTCGTTAACGAAGGTCCAAAGCAAAGTTCAAATTGACCTAAGATCGTGAGTTTTTTAAAATATTAACGTTATTAATAATAAATTATATAAACTAAAAGCTAATGTACAAATTCGGTGAATAAATTAAAAACACTTTGGAAATTAGACATATTTTTTTTAAATTTGTAACACGTCCAGTGTTTCACTGTGGGCAACCTCGCGTAGCTCAGTATTCCCAGAGGTGGGTAACTCCAACCCTGCCTGTGGACGGTACAGACTCCAAAAAAAAACTCGACCTACATAACACTACATAATGACCTACATGCACAAAAAAACAAACAAACAAAACAAACGAAACAGCTGACGGGCCTGGTGTTTATGGCCACGACGTACCCGCCTTTCCTGCAATGGGCCTGCACGGATTCGGATTGCCCATCGCCCCTAAATTGGAGTTTACGACCAATTTATTCCATGCTCCCGGTGATTCTCCCCTGTATTAAACTTACTCACAGATCATCGTTATTTCCTTACAATTTATTGACAAACATTATATGGTATAATATAGTAGTTACAAAATACGCCGCTAGGTAGCGTTGTATACTGCAACGGCTATTCAAATTTGAATTTAAATCGGGAATCTTGCCAAATCCGGTGAAACCAAAATAAAAATTTCGATCAAATGTGATTATTGCGTTGGGTGGCCCTCAATCCCTATCCTACCCTATTAGAGCTCCAATATAAGTATTCGGTGTATGGGGGGTTCCTGCAAAAATTGTTTCCCGCAATTTGACAAAAATCCGGACGCTAGATTTTTGTTGAGGAACACGGTTACTTAGATATTTAAATTAATGATAGATACGTGAATAGATAAATACATGAACATAAATAGCGAATAGCTCTACAAACTTGCTTAACATAACATTCAACATTTACATAAATATACAGAAGGAGGGGTGGATGCGCCGGAGCACTGTGCCCTGGGCGCTGAATTTGAATTTGGCACTGATCACATGTGTGCAGCCGACTTGCACTCGGCTGGGCTTGGATCTGATTTTTTGACATATGATTCTCTTTCCCCTTTTTTTTTCTTTTTTTTACAATTTGTGGTTTAAGTGAAATTCTGGATTCGATTGAGTTTACTGCGCTCGAACTACGCGCTTGCGCGCTGCCAATATTTAGAGATGGTGTATTCGCCCAGTGTTTCCCTCGCAGCAGTTTCCAGGCCGTATCCAGCAATTTTGGCGCGACGGCAAAGTCGTTGTTGCGTCAACTTCAGACTATATAATAGAAGTTATACAATTGCGGCGTGACCTGCCGTTGGCCACCTAAACATAAACCACAAAATTAGAACAGAACAACAATTATTCAGACAGACACACTTACCCCGAATTTGACTTCACAAAGTCTAAAGAATACGGAGGGTTAATGCACTCCTGAAAGTACTTCAACCTTTGCTCATGCAACGCTGATCTCGCTGACCCTGCCAACTTGCTTCCTCTTTTCAGCGATGTGGCCCTTTAAATTTCACTTTAGGTGGTGGCATACGGTAATTGAATATCGATATGTCTGCAAATGCAACAAATTGTAGGAGTTCAGAAAAAAAGAACCCTGCTTTTTAGAGCGACACAACTTTTTGTCTAAGAAATATACTTTCTGAGTAATATGGTGAGATATTCTTGGCACCAAAAGTATACCGATTTTTTAAAGTTCAGTGCGGTTTTTTTCTAAATATAGCAGTCCCAAATAAGCTTGTGTTTTATATCTCTGCCAGGCTAATAGGCAGTGCTAGAATATTGTCTTTATCTCTTACAAGTCATATTAGATATTGAAAATCTACTTGCAATCTACTGCGGAAAGTATCCTCAAACATAATAATATTAAAATTTCTGACAAAGATTTTCAATTAAATCAAATTAACTATTTGAAATTATGTAATTTGTTTGCCTTTCGCCCATTCCTCAATAAGCTCCACCTTAATTTTACTTTTTGCGATGTGACGAACCTTATATTAAAATCCGCTTATCATAAAATTTAGAACACACATTTCTAGGCTCACTTTAGGACAAATTGAATAATCATTAATGTACCTTTCAAAATTTAGTGAGTCTGGCTTTACATTTGCAGGAGATATGGACATTTACAAGTTTTGACGCGAGATTGTCGATGCAATGAAATTTTCTTATATATATTTTGAGGAAGTTCCTAGTAATCTATCTTCCAGGTCACGCAGATGAAATTCTTAAAAAAAAACCACAATTAAAAATATTTGGTTGATAAAACACATCTCAAAATTAATACTGTCTTACAAACTCATACTTTTAAAAACAATTATTCAACCAATATTCCACATTTACAAATATTAACAAAAACTCTATTTAATTGTAGGCAACACTTCATTAATAAGAAACACAATTGTATATGGAGACATTTACAGTCTTTCATGGATACAATTATTTATATTTAAAGCAAACTCCTTTTAAGCTGCAACTCCAACTCACTTTCTCGAAACATTGTACATAAAAGTTAACTTTTTAGAAAAACACTAAAACGATTTCACCCACAATAATTACCCTTAGGTACCATTGTTTTTGGAAGACATTGAACTGAATTGCCCTGTTTTATCATTTTAGCATTCGTTCATATTCATTCAAGCAACAGTAATTTTCACGAACACATCATACCAGCGATTTATGTTTATACTGTAAATAACCACTATTATTTTATATCACCATTGAAAATTATACTCTGAAATTGTGGGAGATATTGAATTTTTAAGTTGTTGGTTGCGGGATGTGAGTGACCGCTTTATTTTTTCTGTTTTATTAAGGGTATAATATGGTGACGCTATCTTTCACATTACGGGGTCCGCAGTGGACAGCAATTGTTTTGTGCTCTTCAAAGGCGGTTACCGGTAATATACGTTCCAAATAAAGTGATTTGGTAAATACAGCTTTAAAATTGAGGAAGATATGTGTTCTTATCGATTTGGAATTATTTGAAGGTAGACGAGTAGATTACTGGTAACCTCCTCAAAAATATCGAACCAAAACAAAAAAAAAATCTTATTCTGTCATGATTCTGGAGGCAACCTTCTCAACAGAGTATTGCAAACTCTCCTGCCCTATATATATATATATATATACAGAAGGAAGATAGATTACTGGGAGTAGTACGAACATAGGCCATATCAACTATCGCGGCTTTCTATTCTCACAAGCCGAATCTTTTCCAACTGCTGCGTTCTTTCCTAATTCAATCTACGATTGATATTCTTAGTTTGGTTTTCTCAAGAAATCGCATTTTATTCATCGTTATTATCATTACATAATTATCATTATCAAAAATATTGTCAACATTTGCACATTTATTCAGTAGACCAATAACACTTGCATCCATGTGATTTGTATGCTAGAATATGAAGTTGATCTATTTACGTAGTTTTCGTTGTACCTGGCTGTAAAGGTGCCTTTGGCTTATCTAAAATTACACCGAAGCCGGAAAGGGCTGCTTACAAACCAGTCTTAAATATATTTACAATCATTTAACATCGTTTCCAATGTGTGTTCATTGAGGATTGCAATTAAAATGTTTTATTTTTGTTTGGATTTATATTTTTATTGTTTATGGAGATTAAAATAATTTGTTTAAATTAAGACTGGGGCAGCTTAAGCAATATATTATCTCTTTGATTTGCATTATGGACTTAATTAGCATATATTTTGTGATTATATGAGTATACTGTGCATTTCATGCACAAACGCTTTAAAACTCAAAAAAACGGTATTTAAAGAAATAAAAAAATAAACAAAATTAATAATATGTAAATTTGTGCTTGAATATGCTTATATGGGTGACAAAAAGAATGCAGTGGCCATAAAACCATTCAGACATGTCTTAGAAACACACAAATTTAGTTACGATTTCAATTATATTTTTCTAAATTATTAAACACTGCTCATTATATATAAATATCGTTTGTTGCGTTGACTAATAATCATTTGTCTTATTGATTTTTAAGGTTCAAAATCAGCAAAATTAGCGCAATTATTTTAAATTACACAAAAAATTAGATTTTTACCACTGATTTTCTTTAGTATTTTGTATTTTCAATCATCCAAATATCAAACAAGAGCATTAGTAAACATAATCAATTTTTTCCAGTGGACTCTTCCTTAAAGTTAATCTGAATTGGTTCGATTTGTACAATTTGTTCTTCATTTTCGCTTTAGCTTGGGCATCGCAAATAAGATCTTACATTGCGATTTATATACATGCATATACATATATTTAAAAAACATTGCATATAAAGTTTATTAAAAATTCTTTTCAAGTTTTACATGTACATATTTACATACAATGTACATCGTTATCATAAATTTGTCTCAATGTCTTGTGTACTTTTTATGCAATTATTTACAGTGTCAACAAAAATGCTTAAAAACTAAATAATAAATCTTGTTTTTATCATTTACTAGTTTCCTTTTTACAAATTTTTCCTTGTTGCACTCATTTGCTGACTTAATTAACATTAAGTGTTGCCTGCTACTAACTTACTAGTATATGTATAATTTTAATTTAGTATATTTTGTTGCGGTTTCTACTTCATTCGATTGATGACTAAATCGGCAACAACTTGCAGACCCTTTTGATACGGAGACTCAGTCAGCTCCTGTGCTAAACGTATCGCCTCATTGCAATGCTTCTTAGCCAGAAAACGCGTCTGCTCGAGTCCATGTGACTTATGTACCAGTTCAAAGGCACGCTCCACATCGCCCGGCTCACTGAAACGACGCATCACCATGGGATTCAGCTCGGGATACTGTGAAATGAAAATGCGAAATTGTTGTTAAGTACATAAGCAGTATGTGTGCAATATACGTTAATACATATGTGTGGTTATTTTATTTATGTAATTTATATAGACACCTCCTAGGTAACTTGGGGGAGCGTTGCAGTTAAGATTGCTAGTTAATACGCATTACACGCGCACGCCTATCGCGCCCCGCATAATAAACTGATCTAAAATGGAAACGCATTTGATGGCACGCGATGCACACACCCAAAAGCAGAATGATATCATCAACATCATGACCGATGGTGCGTTGTAAATGACCACAAGTGGGAAATGCACATAGCTGTCAATGCAAACACACAGCTGGACAAATAGCAAATGCTGTGACTTCTATAAACACTTATTTATATATATATATATATGCGTATATTGACACACTTAGAAAAAAATCATCCTACAATGAGAAACTAGAAAGTTCTCCTTGGTTTTAGGCTTTTATACCTGAGTTTACTAGTTGTCTACCTTAGAGAGCCCCTCCGTAAAATCGGAAGGTTTATCAAATTAAATTGTGAACTGTCTCAAAAGTTTGTATATCTTAATACTTTAATTGTTATTAATAATATAAGCAACAAAATAGCTCATGTTATAGATTTATATTTACACATCTGAAATACAGGCGTATTTTTTCGAAAAATTTACCCTAAAATTGAGAAAAGAAAACTCCTGGTTTTAGATATCTTCTTTCTGAATAGTAAACTAAGTTACCTCTGGCGTCAAAAGTTGAAAAGTCTGATTTTTGTTAGTGTTGTAGCAATACGGAAGTTATTACGTCGCTCACCTTTTCGCATGCAAAGAGAACCGGCGCTGTGGCCAGGCCAAGCTTTAGGTCCGCTGCCGTTGGCTTGCCCATTTGCTCTGTGGAGGAGACGAAATCCAGCATGTCGTCCACTAGCTGAAAGGCCAGGCCAATGTTGCGTCCATATTGGAAGGCCACTTCGGCGACATTATCATCAGCCTGGGCGATGACGGCGGTCTGCGAATTAAAAATAAAAAGATTTCAAAGTCAATTGCTGGCCAATCACCTGTCCGAATGGGCACAATGACAAACGCATTCGTGCAAATCCAAATGCAAGTAAATAATTGCATTTAAATGTGCAATTGCAATACAAATTGCATTTTTAATGATCGCCCAACTTACCGCCTTCAGCGCATTGGCAATCAGCGAAGCGGTCTTCCTGTATGTCTTTGTTAGATAGTGTGCGAAGCGCTCGTTCTCCGTTTCCCTCGAGCCGAGCTGCATGAATTCGCCTTGAACTAAATCGGTTAAGATCTGAAACAAGTGTCATGTTTATGATTTAAATATTCCTTCACGAGTAAAAAGAGCAAGAGATGTAAGTTTGTTGAAGAATTAAGTTATTTTAATTAAGGATAATAAGAATAAATAAAAACAAATAGTATTTTCTAATGATCACAACCAACTTAATTATGTAATCAATTCAGAGTCCTCTATTTCAAATATTATGAATCATATTTTCGCATACATTTGTCGTTGGGCATGTTAACTAATTCATACTGAGTATTTATTTTAAATATATATATAAATATAGAATATATATACCGTAAGCTTCTTTCTGCCCTTATCCACCGTGTTTAATTTTAATGGGTACAGTATTAAAATAATTATTTTTGATTGCTGCAAACAAAAATATTCCTTCCCAAAATCAGTGTGGTTCGCAATTTAAACTCATAGATAGGAAACGAACATTCAAAATTATAAGACTCTAACAAAAGACAGATACGTATAAATTGATTTAAAGAAATATTAAATTGTTGGGTGTAGCACGCCCAATTTTGCAATATACTTATAAGCATACATATACATATGTATGTAGGAACCTATGATCGATAAGCGGGCAGCTTCCGCTTGGCTGGAAATTCAAATGAATTCGGCAAACATAGTTGTGCCAAATAATTTGGGTAAATAATTTCATTGATAGTTTGGAATCCAGCAGGATGGATAATACCACTCAGATACGCCAAAAATAAATTTATGAGCATTAAAACATACAAGTGTAAGGGTCGCTCACTAAGTACGTCAATATTATCACAAGCAAATTTTCTTATTTTGTATTTTTTACAAAGCTGCTACTTTTTATTACTTAACCCAATTGTATTAATCTGGTTGGTTATTATTAATAAACAATAAAGTTTATTACTTTTTCATTATTTCTTTTTTTAGCATCAAAAAGGCGGCTGTCCGCCTGTCCCATATGTGTATATAAGCAGAAGTCCTCAAGCTTTAATAATTCTGATATTTTTCACACAACACCGTTTCCACTAAAGATATATATTTTTGATTGATTGATTTGATTTCTGATTATTCCAAATCCCAATTGATCAAAATTCATTTTGAATCTAAATTCCCGACTGGGAAATCGATAATACCAATAAGAGTAAATTGATAAGAGCTAGAGTTAACAAATTTTGATAATCGCTATTTGGAACTTGCAAAATATTATTTGTAACCAATGGCTTGGAAACATTACTTTACAAAAGACCCTCGTGGCTGGATGCTATTGTTGTTTGCATAAAAAATGTTGGCGCGCCCTTCGCTTAATTTTGATTTTGTTCATAGTTGATGCTACTCGCATAAGTATTTCCATTCATTCATTCATTCATTCTGACAATTTCGCAGGTAGTTGTCAAAATGTTGAGCAAACAAACGGCAGAGTAGTATTTTGTCGTCTAGTATAACAAATATACAGTAGTTGTAGTTGTCGCTTGTCGGTTGTCGGTTGTAGCTTAAGGAGCCCAAGGTGAGAGCCAGAGTCACAGCTCAGATACCGATACGGTCACAAATATATTTTTGGCCAAATCCCAGCGAGTTGGCTTGTTTAAATGACGTTACTTGAAGTTGTTTTTTTTTCCTCTGTAGTTCGCCTTAGAAGCAAAAATAACATATTGATTTTCAATGTTAACTAATTTACACATGCGGCCAAAATAAGTGCGACAACAATAAAACAACATCAACCCGCCGAGCAAGAAATAGAGAAGAGCAGCAAATTGCAGTGGGCTGAAGCCTTTTAAGCCGCTGACGATGCCGATTTGCCGATTTTTCATTTATCTGACAAAATTGGAGCACATTTTAACAATTAGCTTTTCGAATGCCGTCTTAAATTGTTATAACATTGAATTGTTGACCAAAAAATGTCGCAATTTCAATACAATTGTGCGGCTGTTTTTTTTTTTTTTGTCAAAATCAACATGAATCGGTTCTTTGTGTTGTTAATAAAATATTAAAAGGGTACAGGGTATACAATTGATAACTCTCATTTTAGGTGTGAAACGCCTTATTTTGGGGGAGACTTTAAATGCATCGATGCAAAGGGCAGGGAAGTTCTACAAATAAATTAATAACTTAATTTTTATGATCTGATACCAATGTTCGCACATCGACACTTCAAACTTGGAATAAATGTATATTCGTGCAAATCGATAAAAATCACCTCTCCCACAATTAAAATTAAAATTTTGATGAATTCCTTAAAAGATCGATGTACAAATTTAAAGAAGATTGAGAAATACATTTCTTGGTTAAAGTGCATATTTTTCCTTGAAATTTAAAGCAAATACAGCTCAAAAACTAAAAATAAATATAAAATTTTAAATTCCCATTTATTTTAAATATAGTTTATTTGAATGCAAATTGGATGAAAACATTTAATATGTGTATTTATATTTGTACAGCGTATTTAAGCTTTACCTTCATTCGATATTTGCGTAAATGTGATGTATTTAAAATATAATTTGCCATTTGTACAATAGTGCCAACCGAGCATTCAAAACTTTAACCGACTGGTTTAACCCACTATATAGAAACAACCAAAAAAATTCCCTTTGGATTCGAACGTTCTGCTAATATTTTAATGCCGGCAGCGTCTGTAAGCTCGTTGAAATTATTTTGACACATGTTTTGCATATCAAATACAACAGTCTTTCATAGATAAGAGGAAATGCAAATCAGTGGAAAAATATATGGCTTGGACACAAGCTGCTTATAAGCATTACATAAAAGTAAACAACAAAAATATACAAAATACAAAACTACTTTCAGTATAAGAGGGATTTTATGGGCTTGCCTTTGGAACTGCTGTAAGAGCAGTCAAGCTCATTAATTCAAGTTTGATCTTGTTTCTGTAAATTCTGAACATCTTCGTTAGGTCGAGCTTAAGCTAAAAAAAAAACTGATGGACAAGTCTTCATAGGAACCGACTAACAGAAACTTTCCACAATATGCGCCAATGTAAGCTACATTAATTTATGGTAGTCCGATGTTAATTTGATTTGGACAAAATGTAAGTTACATTTTAAAAAACAACTGATGAGTTTGGTTAAGTCCAATTAAAAAGCCAAAAGTATTTTTAATAATGTAAAAATTTACAATAGGTTTATGTATATATTATGTGAGTCGATAAAACGAATATTTTTCGCACAATTTTAAAACTAGAATCAAATATATTGAAAGTTTACATTAAGAAAGTTGCGTATTAGTTAGGTTTTATACCCTGTACCAATTAAAAACGGGCTAAAGGGTTTTTTGAATTTCTGAAATTTACGCTACAGGCAAAAGAAAGCTTCTCCTCTGCATAATTTATATATCTTCTTGATCTATAACATGTCAGACAGTCTCGTATTCCACGCGCAGGTTAAAATAGTTTAATTTGATTGATAACTCCTTCCCATTTCCAACCTCGGTAATCGATTATCGATTCAAGTAATAATATTTATCAACTGTATACATTTTCTCGGATGTACATATAGGAAAGGTGTACGATTTATGATAGTATTATTATACTAACTATGTAAAATTGATTCTTACGTGTTCCCTAGTTTATTATACACTTTTCTGCCCATTTAATGGGTATTGAGCTTAGCAATTTCAATAGCTGTCAGAGATGGCTCGTTAAAGTGTTAGCGGATCTGTGGTTTGCTTTGGCCATTAGCTCGATTGTGTAAATAACAATAGATCGAGATGAGATGAGATGACTGAAAGAGGCCAGCTTCAAGTTCACTCAAGCAACAGAAAGTGAAATTGTCAGGTGACTAATTTAAAGTTTATTAAAACTGCCTGTAGCCGCAAAATTTATTTTGTATTTCACTAGTCGAAGCGATTCTTCTGGAATTTTGTAAATGAGTGAGGGGTAACTTCAACAAAGCGAAACACGCTGCTTTATGGTGTAGTGCAAAAAAATGAATGTTGCAATCGGATGCCCTTCGCCTTTGCATTGAACTATCCCAGGGTTCCAGGAAGTTCAACAGAAAAGGCCCCATAATTTGTGGTCGTTAACGGAACAGGTTTTTCACATGGATACAAAGCCATTCTGGACATTTCTTAATTTAAAAACTGTTTACATTTCGAATAGGTTTTTTATTTTTTTATTCTGTTGAGCCAACGTGCGTGTGAATTTCGACACTGAATATGTATTTACGCACCCGGAGACAGCACACAAGTCCGGGACTTTTTGTGGTGAATTCTTGACGGCAGGTTTGCTTTTGAACAATCTCAGTAAACAATACATAGTGTTTGTGTTTGATTTAAAAATCATCTAGGTTTGTCAAATATGTGCTTAAAATAACTTGAAACTATAGAAACATTAAATACTTACACTAGCTGATACTCGGGTAAACTGTTAACTTAATAAAAAAAATATTAGCCATCTTAAGCATGCGAAATTAAACATACCCTCGCAGAATGTCTTAAATAAATTCTCAACTTCAGCACGCTCTACCATTCTGAATGAATCATTAAAGGCGACATTCTTTTTCCAATGGTAGCACCATAAAATATATTAGTAAGATTTGAATACTTACAGCGTAAATGTGAGGAGCATTATAACATATATATATTAGTTTATTACGGATATATTTTTAAACTAAGACATTTGACGGGTACATTCTAAATTAAATCAAGATGTTCTAATTGCAAGCGTTTACTTTTGGGGTCGAAAATGTCTTCTCGAAAATGCATTGTCAACATTTTAAATACTCATAAAATAGCAAACAAATCATGAATAAATTCTGCGTAGTTCAAATATGCCTCACTTTTTTCAATATTTAATTCAAGAAAAAGTCGGCTCTTGACAACTGTCGCGTGTAAGTAGAATTAAAGTATTGATTGGGATTCATTTAATAAACTTGCTGTAATATTTACCATTTATATTATATATACGCTTATTTATGTATTTGTATGTAGTGAATCGAGTCACCCACATTGAAAGCAATTGATCAAGCTTACCTGACTCAACACGATCGTCACATCATCGCTGCGCAATCGCGATATCATTATCGAGGCAATCGATAGAATGTAATCACCAGCCATTGTGACCTGTAAGCACAATGACGAAAATCGTAATTAACTTTAAAATAGCTGAAAATAAAGTTTGATGCACACACGAACACATCGACAAGAGTACAAATCAATTTGTTGAGCAACTAATTTTTATGGTCCAACACACCGATAACATCAAAACACAACACGCTTTTTGCGTCGGCTTGTTAAGATGACGATCGAAATTAATTTGAAAGTGTCGCATGGAAAAATGTAAAACTGTTAATGGAAAGCCCAGACTATTATTAAAAGACCTTCATTCAAAGGCCTCTCAAATGAAGCAACTTGTTGACAAAATCTTCACACAATTCATTTCAAATACACAATGCATTGATGACCAAGTCAGAGATGCGTGAAATAATTTTTCTTGCGTTTGATGATCTTCGGCGTTATTAATTCCACTTGAGTGTGATAAACAAATATATATATATATATATATATATTTCATATAGTTGACATACATATCTCATCTGATATTCATAACGCGCTTACCTTTTTGTGGTTCCACAGAGCATTTACACTGGGCTTGCCGCGTCGGAAGTCCGACTGATCGATGACATCGTCGTGGACTAAGCTGGCCGAGTGGACCATCTCGGAGAAGAGGGCTATCTGTCGTTGTTTGTGTACTAATTGGCTGTCAAGGCGATAGTCGATGTGTAAATATAATTTCTTAATCAGTATATATGTGGCTATATTTTGACATTAATTGTTATTCATAGACGCAGAGAAGAATGTGCACATATCGCAAAGGTCTGTTAATTACATTACACCGCCTTACAAATATGTGCACCATCCGTCGGTCATCCACTCCGTTCCCACACAACTACACTCACTGTGATTCGTTGTTCAGATGATAGTTTAACGCCTTAGCCATCAGCAGGGTCACCATGGGACGCAGCGCCTTGCCCTGTCCATCAAAGTAGTAGCACGCGATGGTGTCCAGTTCTGGCTGTGATGTTCCCGACTGCAATAGCTGTGGAGATGGAATGATAAAGGATTGCGTTTCGACCAAAAATTAACAAATATTTGTGAACTATTTACTCATTCTTTTGCTAAAAACAATTAATTATCAATGTGTGCGGGTGCCGGGCCCGACTAAGCATATACCCTGTAGCGAAAAACCATTTAGTTTAATCGGACTATTATCACACATATTTGATCCAATGTGAGTGTGAATATTTTAATTGATATTTGAAATTAAGTTGACCAGTGTTAATTTCTGCCATGAGATCGAATTTTCACAAAGCTGTTAACTTCAGCTCTCAAAATGGTAAAAAATATGAATGGAAGGTTATGGCTATATCTATATATATATGTATTTCTTATCTAGGATATTTCTCGATTTTATCGGATTCTTTGAACTATGAGTCAATCGATACCAAACTAATGTGCCTTTCCTTATACATGCGTACCCGCTACTACAGGGTATCCAAAAATATCACAAATGCTAATTAAGTTAAGTATGGAAAAGACCCTGATGTCATTGTGACGTAATAAGTTTGATTGTTGACAATAATATAAATGGAAAATAACAATGTGATAACAGAAAAACATTGGTTTCTGTCTGGAATTTTGTCCAAATGATTCATAGGTTTAATATAAACATTTGAGATCGTTGCCGTCGGACATACCTGACTGCAGATTACTCTGTTATCATGTGGTATCGATTTTCGACTATCGATTTGCGAATCTCCAATGAACGTAGCACTTTGTACCTTTTGTATGTTTTATTGAAATGATATTTAGTAATATTTTTTTTTCAAGTGTTACAAGCTTAAGCTCATTATTTAAGGCAATAATGAATAATCCATTTTATAAAAGTTAATCAGATTATATTATTGGTAAGTAGATATAAAATATTGACAATTATAGTGTCAAAATTAGTTGCACTCATTTTTATACATTGATTCCGAAGGTTTTGTGCGATGTCCTTCATGCTGTCTGTCCGTCTGTATGAACGCAACTTCTTTCGATCCCATTAGATATACTGACTTGAAACTTGGGTCATATTTTGGTCTGTGGCCGTCAGAAGAAAAATTGGAGTGCTACGTCCACTTGGAAATCGATAAAATCGATAATTGCAAATCGATAAAGCCACATATGTAACATAATTTTAAGGCTAAAGTTTTTGAGTTAGTAATTATACAAATATTAGTTCTGAAAAATTATTTTAAGCTATCTGGACAAAATCAACACATACATATAATAACAATGATAACTAAATATATGTATATATATATATATATATATATATATTGAACTTACGTCTCTCACATCGTCGTAGAAGTACTTGAGCTCGTCGTCGAGGATTATATAGGGATCAATTTGGATTTCTCTCACGGGTCCGGCGGGCTGCTGTGTGTGAACGGAGCTGTGTTTGCGTATACTTGATGCCAAGCAGCCTGAGTACTGCGAGCTGTGACTGCAGCTGTGTGAGTTTTGCTACGAATTAAAGAAAACAAAAATCATAAGAATGGTGTGATTAACGAATTTTCCATAAATGCTGTAATTAGTAATAAAGTGTGAAAATTGCAGCGCTTGGATAAACGGTCATAGCTCCTAATGTCAGCTGTAACACAACATAAAAACGTACTAAAACGAAAAACCGAAAACGGTTTTTGAGTCACTTAACAACTTTCAATTGCTGGCAGCACCACTAACGAGTTTTTGTTTGCTGCCCCAAAGCAAATGGAAACAAAAGCAACTTGTTTTTTTTTTTGACACTCAAATTAGTTGACAAGATTAATAACATTAAAATTGCAGCGGCAAATTGCCAACAAATTTAAGTTTATTTGTTAGCACCTACGCATCGACATTTGACCTTGTCGCCAATTTGAACTATGCCCGCAAATCCTTTTGTTGCTGCACACAACAAAGCGCAACTGCCACGTGGCAGGCAGCTTTGGGATATAATTTCTAAAAAAGGCTAACATATATGTATGTACATGCAACTAATGTTGGTTATCTGCCTGAGTAGTTTCACAACATGAAGAATGAATTGTATACATTTACACTTTTTGTAACCAAATAGATAATACAGATAAATACTTTGCATTAGATGGCTTTCAAATAGCGTGCACTACAAATTTTCCTGCAATTGTTTTTAAATTCCAGGAAAATTAAATTCAAAATAAAGTGAAATATTGAAATTTCAGTTATAAAAAAAAAAAATAATAATTATAAGATTTTCTTTCTGATCTTTAAATCTAATTTATACATTTTCTAGAATTTGCTAATTTTTACCTCTCTTGTGAGTTTTCTGAGTACACGCCCTTTTCGCAAAACAGCAAAACCGGCAACTCGGCTTTGGTATTTGATATTTGTTTGATAACTAATTTCAGCAGACATGTCATATTCAGATTTAGATGATTTTTTTCTAGACACCTTTATTTACAACAGGTTTTCTAGTGCAACTAAATTTAATTAACATATTTGCAATGACTTCTTTTTTATCTATGGACATTGGTTGAAACCTAACATATTTAAATCAACCAATATACATTTATTTTCTAATATATATAAATATCATTAAGAAAGAGCAGCCATATTTGCGAAGCTGTTGGAATATTATAAAATATATTTACTTATTATCCTTTTTTATATCAGTTTGTTTTCATTCAAACTGAAATTTTAGTATTCTCCATAAATCTATATTATTTAAATTGCAACTTTGTATAACATTTTAAATGTATCTTAAGAGCCTGTTTAAAATATGTGGACTGTTTTCAGTCCACATTAAATACACAAAATGTGTCTTTCTTTACATTTCCTCTTGTGTGTTTGTTTTGTTTGCCTCCCTTGTGTGCAATTGTGCAACTTGCTATTTGGCATTTGAACATGACTCTAAGCACATATATTCATATGTACATGCAAATGTATGTACATATTTGTGCATAATATATTTTGTATTTGCCAATTCGTACGTCAGTCAATAAAAATGGTGCGCATGTAAGCACGATAACATGTAAATTTTATGTTACCAACTGTCAACAGAGAGAGAGCGCAAAACTACTGCTGCCAAATGGAGGCATCTTCTACAGCCAAAGCCAATTGAGCTGCAAATATTTGTGTTAGGTTATGTGATGCGTTGAGATGATATGTGATGGAGCTGGGCGTGGCCATTACGCATCAATACAATCGCAGACAACAAAATCACATGCATGTTGACCCAGATGCATACACTCAAAAAAAAAAAAAAAAAATACCGCAAAAATTTTAGAAAATCGGCCTAAACTGAAAATCGTCCTGAGAACTAGAAAGTTATTTTTTGTTGTTAGAAATGATTTCCAAATATAAGAATAAACAAGATCGACAATTCCAAAAATATGATTCTCTTAGTTTTCTAATATTATGTATTAATTCATTTTTTAAAAAACTCTTTCCAAAATTCAGAATCAATGAATGCACAGCTTTTATAGCTGTCCTCCGTCTTAAAGGCCGAGTAGCTCAGTGCGCACTCACTCAACTCACAAGCCAAAGCTTGTATGAATCTATAAACTTTATGTGAAATCTTAGAATACCAATGTTTAATGATAATATAATTAGCAAAAGAGCTAATAACGGTAAGCATAGAAATTAACACCGTGGAAATTATATATATAAAAAATGTTGAAAGATCCTCGTTGTAATTAAGCATTGCACAACATTAAATTTTAGCAATTACATTTTTGAATAAAAAGATGAGGAGCCCTTGGCGATTTTCAAAAATTCACGGGTATTTTTTTTCAGTGTATAGATCCTGCAGCCCAAATCGCTCCCATCAAGAGGCCATAAAGTTTAAAGCCCTTGGCAATACACCGGTCGGTCTGAGAGAGTAGTCCAGCATCTCATAAGCGGTCATAATTAATGGTCTTTGGTGCACGTGTAGTCGAACACGACGCCCCAACTGCTCCAACTGGTTGAATCTGATGATGACTTTTCATTGATGGTGGTCGTCGTATCATAAAAATAAATACTTATGTACATATATACATATATGTATTTACGCATAAATTTTGACCATCGCTCGCTTTTGTGTTCATTGAAAAGATCTCGTTCACATTGAGCTTGTAATGACCCACTTTTATATTGAGTAAGAGTGGACAAAGATATGTGTCATAAATACAATATATATATATATATATATATATATACATATATATATATATAAATAAGTATATAAGTATTTGAAGTAGAAAGCGCCTGGCAATGGCGACCAAACTTGACTGATTGTTATAAAATCAACCCATCACAATTATAAAGCCAATTAAATTCAGCTCGTGAAAAGTTTCAGTTTCAATATGTGCGTGAAAATAATACAAGTGCAAAAGTCCGCAACAAATGTTTGGCTACTTCTTATACACAAAATCAAAAACAAAAATCAACATTAATTTCACTTTTTTCTCTTCTTTCTTTGTTGGTCTTCATTTGTTGGTTAAGAAACGTGCAAAAATGCATTTAATCGTGGCTATTTTTTCGTTCGCAAACTACGTTGAATGATTTATAAATTTTTAAATTGTTTTTATGGCCAATGTCCAATGACCAAATAACCAGGCAGCCAACCAACCACATAGCAGACTATCGCACATCAATTTCGTTCAAAGGTGTTTAACAAACAATGATTTGTTTGTTTCGTGCAGTTAAAGTCGAGATAAGTCAATTCTAAATTGCAATAACATCTAACGAGCAATAATTGTTAATCTTGTAAACTGAAATTGCTTTAGTTTTCTGCTGGCAATGCGTGCTGCGCAAATAGGAAGAAAAGTCTTCGTCGCACTTGGCTGCCACTGGCGGGCAGAGGATTTTGACTCCATTCAGTTTATTATATTATTATATAGTTGGCGCGAAAGATAAAAAGTAATATCAAATGCATAACTAAACATTTCTGAAATCGTTCCAAGTACCAAACACTATCTTTGAAGTCTTATAGCATCATAATTTGCAAATTATTTAAAAGCGGTTGTTTTATTTCCTCTTTTGGTATTTCTCAGTCAGTAGACAATAAATAAGCACATCAAATTTGAACAGACGATTCATTGGAATTTTATATATCGTATTTATATACGCACAACGCGAGACTAGAATAAAAAAGAGTTGGAATTAACCCAATAAAGGCCAAGACACTCAATAATAAAAAAGACCATGGGCTTTTTATGTTTAATTTCATTTAAAATAAGATAAACAACTTAAGAAAATAGGAAAAATTAAAAAAAAAATAATTTTTAGGCTTTTTACCCAACCGACATTTACATTAACATTTTAAAGTCCTAAATTTTTTTATGAAAATTCTTTGCAATTTAATAGAACGAATGAAGAATTTAAAGGCCATGCTTCAAATACAGTGAAATTCACACTGATCGAAATTTGTCATCTCAACTTTGCCCTAATGTCACCGTTCGGCATATATTGCATAATGAATCTGTGCAAAAGAAATGTGAACAATTTATTTCTGGTTGCTTGTACCCAACTAGGTTCAGTGGCTGGAAATAGGCTAAAAACTGAAAAAAGTTTCAATTCTTACATTTGCATTTGGATGACAATAACATTTTTTAGCAGTCACTTATAGAGTAAACTGTAGTTGATGTTCGTTCAAGTCTTACACTAGCCAGTGAATTGAAATGTGAACTGTGTTGAAGTTTATCAATGTGTAGACTCAAGAGTGCATTATTATATTATAATGTTATGGTCTCTATATAATTCTTAAAATTACACCTTAATAGCGCATAGGGTTTTAAGTATCGTCTTAAGAAGTAAACCTTCTTTAAAGACCCCTTTTTATAATGCAAAATAATTCATTCACGGATTAAGATTAAAAACAAACAACTAATGCCAGTTAAATAGGGTTTGGAATCTGGCCTTGCTTATTCGAAAAATGTAAGACAAGATGCATTTGGCTTTAGCTTAGGCGAAGGATAGTCTAACTTTCTTAACTTTTGCGGATTCATCAATAATTAACAACCCCATAAGCAAGTTGATTACACAAATTACTGCACAATTTGCGCGTTAGTAATTTATTTAATTATTGCAACAGCAAAAAAATAAAACTATGCGCAAAATGTATGAACACATTATTGTAGCACTTGAAATGCGATGCGTGAAATGTAAATTGATAGTCAAGCCAAAAAAAACACACACACACTCACCAAACAAATTAGCAGGTGTACATACATAAATATACATATATAAATATGTACATACATAAATATATATATATACATATATATATATACATATATATATATATATATAATAATCGAATTTAACATATTTGCTTTGGGCCTCGGGGCGCTCCCACGACATAATCTTGAGGATTTTGGAGCGGCCTGTGCTCGATTGCGATTGAAGATGGAACCGAATTGAAACAAAGCAATTGAAATGTGCAAAATCTTGTAAGTGACACATGCGTAGACAACAAAACATAATCAAAGGAAAAAAGAAAAAAACAAACAAATAACAAATACAAAAAGACGTTAACGATTTTCAAGTAGCTGACAAGTGCGCTGATTGATGTAATTTTGACTCGGCGCACTTTTGATTGACAAGCCTGTCATGCAATTGCAACATTTGGCATTAGATATTGACTACTCTATTCGAGTTTGCTTTGAATTTGAATTGACTTTGATTCTTTTCACAATGTCTGCATATATATGCGTATACCAGAAGTATGTCTATTTCTGTGTCTATATTTCGCCTAAAATTAGCATTAGTTTAAGCTATTTTTATGGATGCCACATGAAGCATATGTGTTTCAACGTCCTTGGGCACTAAGTGCACAATAAAAAAATTGTGAGTGGGGGGAAGCATATAAAATAGTTGAATTTTAAAGCTGATGAAATGTGACTTTATACCTCACACATTCTTTCTCATAATAGATAAAACAAACGTCTAATATACCGACACACAAAGTCGCATGTACTTTGCAAATTAAAAACAAGTTCTTTGCCGGATTATGTGTATTTCTTCCTATTTTTCTGGTTTTTAGTCATAATTTCAAAACTTATTCAAACTAAAAAAGAGTTTTCTATGTTTGTTTAGAAATTTTTTTTTATTATAATAAAAAATAAATTTGGAAAAAGTTAAATTAAAAGCGTTTATAATATAAAAAATATTTTTGTTTTAAATTCAGAAAAAGTAATCAAATTTTGTGCCTCGTCTTATATGTTAGTGTTAGAGTTTAAATGGTGTCTATCTGAGTGTGAAATCTCAGTGGGAAATTACAATCAATTAAGTTACAAAAATATATTTTTCCAAATATTAGAAAAAAATACATAGTGAAATTAAGAATAGGAAGAGACAACCTTCTTTGCTTGAAATATACTGTCTGAATAATAATGTGAGTTATTTCCAAAATTCAGGACTAATATTTTTCTGAGTGTAAATTTTCTTATTATATAACACATTTAGATGTATTTATAATCTTAGATTAGATCTTTTGGATTGACACTCATCATTCACCTGCTGATTTTGATTGCACTTAAAAAGAGATACATATAAGTGCAACTAAGCAGGTATAACGGGTAAAGCAGCCAACGGTCTGTAAAAGCGGAAGCTATACACAGCAACAGCAGCAAGAGCAACAACAACAATAATAACCAACGGGCAGATTTGTACAACAAGAAAGTATTGGCCAAAAGCGGCCAAGAAAGTGAATAGCATTTTGTTGAGGGCCGCTAAAGACGAAGACGAAGGCGAAAACGAAGATGAAGGTGAAGACGTAGACGTAGACGAAGACGAAGAGGGAGCCGATCGAGCAAGCCAGCGACACTTTGGACTTTCCCTTTTTGTCGTCATCGTCATCGTTGTCTTCGTTGTCGTTGTGGATGTCGCTGACGTAATAAAAATGCCGCTTGAGTTGTTGTTAAGGTGTGGAGAGGAGCAAAAGCTGCGACAATTGGCTGCATAAATCGCTCTCCATGGCCATGGCAGTTAGTGGTAAATTCTCTCATTGATTTTGTTAATGCTGACAACAGCAGCAGCAACAACAGCAGCAGTAGCTTTTGCTGTGGGGATTCGTTAACATGCGTGTTAACATAACATATTGCTATCATCGCATGCATTTTGAGTACCAATGAGGAGGGTTTGTATTTGTTTGGTATTTGAATTCGTATTGTATATTCGAACTCGAACACTGAGGAAAAAGATCGATCATGACTTTTATTCCTAATTCCCTTTTTTACATATAATTCTTATATAAGCTCACTTGTTCTTTCTATTATTTCTATTTTTAATAAGAAGTATTTTAAGATTTAAAAATATTAAAAAATTAAAATCTAGGACAGAAGCCGAAGCAGCAATTTTAATACCTTATTTCCCAATTTAAAAACCAAAATGTTTTCCCAAAAATAAGAGTTTAATTTCTGATTTTTAGAAATTTATTTCTTAAAAAAACATTTATAATTTTAAGAATGTGTTTTCATAGTTTTTAGTCGATTTTTTCTGAGTGTATGTTTTTGTTTGGTACTTAAATTCGAATTGCATATTCGAATTCGTGCATATTTGTGTATTTGAGTTTATAAATTGAGTCTGTTACACGCATTGGGAACACTTCTTAAGCCGCCGTAACTAATAGCACATTGACGATATTTAAGTTTACTGGCGACACAGACAAACACACACACATACACACGGATGCTCAAAAAATGTCGCAATTGCCATGCATCACGGTTTTATTACGACAGAAATGGCCTCATTTTAAGCTAAGTATGTACCATCAAATATTGCAATTTTAGTCATGTCAATCAGAGAGAACTGCTCTCACGAACTCTCAAGAAATCGACACATTTTTACTGAACGATAATAGTATCTAAGAGAATTTTAAGCAATGAGAAACTGATTTCGTGATTTCACTTCTTGATGGAAACTCAAGTTTATACTGATTTTGGAATCACAATTGAATACGCATAATAGGGTTTATAAAAGGGTTTATTTTTTTATTGTTCGATGAAGCAAATAAATTAAAACTTCATAACTTAAGGCTTATTCAATTGTCCCTAGATCTCTTCTATATTTTTTCTCTCGCTCTGGTTATCTCCTTTCCTAACATTTCACTTTCATTTTTGTTGTCTGATTGTATTTTGTGTGATTTACCCGAATCCTTGCAATAAATGTTTAACCATTTTCGATTTCAATACCCATAGATTTCATGCATTTTTAAAAATTTCTTCACATTTTAATTTAATTATTTAATTGTAAATTTAAATCATTCAATTTGTAACTTCAATTTTAATTTTAAATTAAATTTAAAATGTTACTTTTTTAACACTTTTTTAAATTTGTGTGCTTTGTATAGTCCACATTAATTCATCAAGTAAATAAAATAGCACGAATAATTAAAGTTAAATTCACATTAATAAAGCGTGGCGGAAGTTAAATCAATAAAAAACGAAGAAGAACTTTTGAATGCCTAAAAGAGGAAAAGATTCGACCATACAGACCAAGTAGGTACCTTTTTGCCATTTTATTAAAACCAGATTTCAGAACGACTTTCGATCATTTCAGTTTTATTATTTTTGGGAATATCAGCAAAGCAGTATAGTATTATAGTTTTATGATATTTAGGGTTCCATTAATTCATTGTATTCATGCTCAGCAGCTGTGATAATTGGTTTATGGAAAAAAAAATCCCCCGACAAAGATAGATTATTTTGGTGCTAATTTTTCCGAAATGTTTGTTGAGATTTTTTTAAAGCTATCATCTTGTCTCATTTTTTAATCAAGTGCTTAAAGTTTTTGTGGCTAACGAGACAACTGCATAACGCTTACACAGCCATAACACCTTACACACACGCATACACACCAGAGGTGCGTATGTATGCGAGTGTGTGCGTTGACAAAAACGCCATGGCTTCCGCGCAACTAGAAATCGCCGAAAATTCGGTTTTATTTGTGGCATTGCGGCTTAAATAAGTAATTTATAGACTGGTCGACGAGTGCTTGTGATTATAGCAATTTATCAAATACAGACAGAAACGAAGAAAAAACGAAAAGAAAAAACGTTTTAAAAAACACTATTGCAGCCCAAATATGCAGACATTTTGAAAACAAGTTGCAACAAGTGCCAAAAACCAGTCAAATTCAAGTTTATCCTGCGACACCAGTGAAAATGAATGGCCAACAAAAGCAAAAGCAAACGCAAAAAATAACTGACAAGCTCCAAATTCCAAATTCCAAAACAAAAACACCAAAATGCAAACTGTAATAAGCAACAAATCAGTTAACTTTATTTACTTGCTGCTCAAATTCGTTTATTATGCGGTTGCTGTTGTTGTTATTGTCTAATCAGGAAGTCAACGTATAATGTTGACATGTCGGTCGATTCATGGCAGGCATTTAACCAAATTTAAATGTAAATTAAGTGAAATTTTTTCCGCCCAAATTGCGACAAATATCAATTGGATTATTTTGTACAAAGCAAGCAAACAGGTCAAAGACTAAAAATGTTGGAACACAAATGGGGTGAAAAGAAATTTAATAGTTCAAGTTGCTGCATCAGGGTCAGGTCAGCAGTCAAAGGGTTAATTTTTTTTATTTATGTATGCACACTTAGAAAAAAATCTAAACTACTTTAAGAAAATCGTAAAATAAAACAGTTGAATATACACCTATTTATAACTTTAATATTACTTATTATAGAAGACACATATCATAACAGATAAAACCAACTTCTAACTATCTTTCGTATTATTAAGAAATTAATTTTTAAAAAGTTGAAATAAAGGCCCTTTTTTAAAAAATATTTCTATAAATTTAGAAAGAAAATTTGAGATTCTATTTTAGCTTTTAGTTGGTGTCTGCCTTTTTTTATTTATTTTCTGGAAACACTTTTTTTATTCAGACTCCTAACAGATTTTTACTACATTAAACATTAGTATTTTATAATTTGAAAAACTAACGATTTTACACACACTAGTTAAAATCGAACAAAGGAATAGATGGTACCAATTAAATTGCTCATTGGGTTTGCATTTTTACTTTTTGGAAATTTATTTTTTTAATAATAGAATAAATTTCTAAAAATTAGAAAAAGAATTTTTCAATTTAAGAAATCTTTTTTGTATATATAAAAAAAAATTATTTCTAGAAACAGAAAAATTTTCATTTTGCAGCGATTTTGTGAAATTTAGGGCGATTTTTCAGCTGAGTGTAGGTGCTCATGCATATGCTTAAGACGGTGCTATGTGCACTAACAAAACATCGAATATGTCGAGTGATGATTGCCTGAAAAAATTTTACTTTGTTGACCGACATTGATGGAATGTGAGCCGACAGATGGGATCGGCCTGCTGTCCAGCCTCCCGACTTGCGGCTAGGGCTGGGTCTCTGAGTTCGTTGGAGTTCGTCTGGGGTTCGTGTCTGGTGCTTGGCGGGGTTATGCAACTCTGACTGCTGTTCAAAAGCTGCAAACTTGCTTTTTTACAGTTACACGATGGCGCTGGCGATGGCAGCGCTTCTTTGGCTTTCAAATCGAAATTCGAAAATGTTGCCGAGAGAAAAACAATAACAACAGCAACAGCAATGCCGAAATCATTAACAGTTAACAGTTAACAGTTGGCCGCAAGAGCCGCCAATCAATGCGGCCCGAAACCAAACCAAAAATAAAACCAGTTTAGGACAACAACGACAGCAAACGAAACGCATGCGTCTTTGGAATTGGGTCACCAAGTACGAGCCAAAGAAATGGAAGCGAAATAGCCAAACGGCAACAAGACCAAGACCCAATGCAGGCCCAAACCACACCAAGCAAGCCATCAACAATATGAGAAAAGTTCAACAACAACAGCAACAGCAACAACAAGTGAGGCAACAACTAAAAGCAGGTGTACGGCAGGTGAATGAAAGTAGCTTCGCTTAGGCATGCCCGGAATCAAATTGACTTTGCCAATCGATCGGCGTATTTTCGATTTCAATTTGCTTTGCATATATGTTTGTATATCATAGATTTGCAGAATGTTGATCTTGTAACGTTTAATAAATACACTGTGCTGGCATTCCTTGGATACCTTTCAGCCAATTCACTCGGCGATTCGCACTTTAGCTCGTCTCGAAATCCCATTTGCCAGTGAAAGTGTCCGGCTCAGCAAAAACAAAAACAACAACACCAAAAACAAGTAAAAGAAAAAAAAACAATAGCACGTAAATGATGACACGGTAACAAAGACAAAGATTTACGATATGGCCACATCATACATATCATAGATATTGTTTTTTTTACATTTAGCCAAAGTATTTATTTATATTTTCATCTTTTTTTTTGTTGTTTGTTTCTTAAACATATTTTTTACAAAATTATGAGCCGACTCCAAAGAAAGCAAAAGTAAAAACTCTCTGTGACTCTTTAAATTTAAACAAATCTCACTCAGTAACTGCAAAATACTAACTTAAAATCTATTCTCTAACAGAGTTCTCATTAAAAATGGATGGCCAACAGCCAAGAAAGAAATCATACAGCAGAGCAGTCAAGCTGAAAATAATCATTATTTAGAAATGTAGTAATAATCATACAAATACTATTTAATAAACACTATCTACATTCTTTGACTCGACCTAATCTGTCACAGCGTGCTTATAGTTGATAACAAACGAATACAATGTCAGAGCGACCTGATTGGGGTTTCACTTTCGCAGACTTTAGAGACTTGGTCTTAAGTCGACTCAGATACAAACAAGCTCTCGACTTTAATAATGTCTCTTCTAGACTTTGTCTAAGCCAAATTCATGGCTTGGCTTAAACTGATCAAACAGCTCATCAAATTCACACGCAACCGTTAAACTCTTCGCAAATTTCACGCGTTCATAATGAAAGTGAAAATATTAATTCAAACACAAACAACAACAACAGCAGAATCGAAAGCCAGAAGACAGTCTTTGTATACTCATATAATTTCGTATAAAAAAGAAGCAATTCATATGCGTCGATCATGATAACAATCCCTGATCTAGCTGAAGTCTTGGCTATTGTTTTGTTTTCGTTGCGTATTGCGACCGAATAGATAAAGATTAATAAGTATTTACATAGCCAACAGCAATAAGAGGCAGTGGCAACTGCGACGTTGACTTTGAAGCTGTTGTCTGTCTGTCGTCAAATGAAACGAAGAAGAAAGTCAATTGAGTTTCTTATGCTTACAAATGGATACATATATATATACTTAAGCGTATACTATATATATTTATACTTAGAAAAAATCGACTTGCATTTGCGAAATTCGCCATATTTATGACGCCAAGGGCAACTCCTTATTATTCAAACTAGGCATTTTCTTTTCTTACAACATAATAAAAAAAAATGTAAAATTTGCAGAGTTTTTTGTATGTTTACAAACGCCAAATATTAGTTTCTTAAGATTTCATTTAACAAAGTATTTCTAAATTAAAAAAAAAAAACAAATATTTGAGAATGTCGATTTAGTGCAAGCCTTTCTAATTTGTATGATTTTTTCTTTTATTATATTTAGAAAAAGACAAATGTTCTAGTTTTCCTGATGATTAAGGTCGATTTTTTTATTAGTGTATATATATTATAAAGCTGTGTGGCTTTTTTACTATTGGTGTTATTTCTGTTGACTGCTGTTGGCGTCTTTTTGTACCCTGTATTGTTTTTTTAGACACATAATTTGGAATATAGGTTCTCGTTTACCATAACCAGCTCAAGTTCTATTCATATATTTTCTTCATTATTTTAAATAAATTTCGATATTTCGCCGTCAAGAATATTTAACTTTATAAGTATTGTTCACTGCTTTGCTTTAAATATTTACACACTTCTAGGATTATTGGGACTGGGACGAAAAAGGGAATTTTATAGTCGAGCACTCGCGACTAGAGCGCTCTTACTCGTTTTCGGCTGCGCTGCCTGCTGCGCTGCTTGCGTCTCTGCTGCTGCGACGTGCGCTTTCTTTTTGCTTTTTGTTTACCTATGATGGAGCTACACACATACACACATACACCGGTGTGTGAGCTGGGCATAAAACCATTTGGCGCTGAATTGAATGAATTTTTATTCGGTTTAACCAAATTTCAAGCCAGCAAGCGAAAATGCATAACTAATTTGATGCCGTCGACTGCATACAAAGTTGCCTTTGGGATTGGTTTTGGATTTGACTCTTGCATTTTCATTTTCTTCAATAGCTCATAAAATTGGATTCAAAATGTATATATTATTTAATGTGTAATTTTTTAAGTGTGAGTCTAAACTTAAATATAACCCTAATGTGTGTCAAACGAGTCAATTAAAATGTGTATTTTTATGGGCACTTGGCCTTTTTACCTTTTTATTTTTATTTTTTTGTTTGCCACTTGACCGATCTAAGACCCCAAGCACACACAAAACCTTGAAACAGTGGCCATTATTAAAGCACATTATTTACAAGGCATAAATGCAATGCACTGAGCGAAAAAGTGCAATGCTAAAGCAATTAAGGCAAGCGCTCAAGTTCTCAACCAGGGCCGCTCAAATTGCGTGCACGAAAACAATAAAGAGTGTTAATTCTCAAATTTAATGCTCGCACATTTTCATGGCAATGCGAACAATCCGAGTGTAAAATGGAAAATGCTTAACGAATTCATTTCCCGAATACATCCAATTACAGAACTTCCCATCAATAGTAAAATGCTTTCACACGAGCTAAGCAGAAAATTAGAAAATTTCCATAATTAAGAAAATACTTTACTTCAATTGTAATTTAAATTCACTCATTAAATTCCTTGATTATACATTCATCATCTCATCTTGTATACATATACACTCTGCGAAATTCGGTTAAAGGTTCTTGATTATAAGGAAAACTTTATTAAATTGAAAATTTTTTTGTTCTGTTTTAAATATACCTCAAATAAAAAGGATTTTTTTAAAGTGAGGTTAAGGTGCGAATTTTGATTAAAGGCAGTGCTAATAAAATTAATATAATATGTAAAATGACATAAAAATAACAAATTAATAATGAGTTCGGACTCCAGATTTGTTTATAAATAAAAAAAAACGATTTGACATCGATTCAACTACTTTTTAAAACACAGATTGTCGGAGTTTGGACCATTCCTTAACGACAGGACAGCCTTTATAGCTCGTTCTGTCGATTACCCACTTAAGCTCGACGGAACAGATTATTCAGGTCCGGCGATCTTTCTAGCCTTTCTAAAAGTTTAAAATCGTTTTCCCGAAACCACTCGCGACAGGCACGCGTATTGGAGTATTATCCTGTTGGAATAAGGCATTTGGGGCTGTTTGATGCTTTATAAAGTTTTAAAAAACTGCATCCAACAGGTTTTTATAACCATCTGAGCTCATACGGCCTGTTGTGATGACTGATCATGAGTGAAGTACAACCACAGCTTCGATTAGGAAAACAATCTCTCTGCCTTTTAATTCAAAGCATTTGGACCATCGAGATTAAATTTGTTCTCATCAGAAAATACTACATTATGCCACTCTTGGGCCCAGGACATGGATTCTTTTGCAACATTTAACCTGGCTATGTGGTGTGTCTTCGTTAATATTGGCTATGTTCTCATTTTCTTCCAAACCAATCGATCACTACCTGATCAAATTTGATGAAAACAATGTTTCGATATTTGCAACCTTAAATGATGCCGATGTGTGATAATATTTTGCTGATGACTTTAGCATTGATTGTTGTAGTTTTCTTTTAATTTTAATATGTCATCAATTGCTGATGACGATCGAACTAATTTAATTGATATTTGTAGGTTATTCTATCCAGTATCATTGTAAGCAATGATCATAGCTTTCTCTGAGTGTTTTTCCCTTTCCTATTCAAAATTTTTGAATGTAGCTAATCTATTTCTACCTATAAAATATTAAATAATTATGTAAACTTTATTATCCCATTCAAAGAAATTCTATATAACGGCCGACTTACTTTTCCGAAGACTAGTAAGAGACTGCCTCTTGTTGAATTTCGCACCCAGCCAATCTCAAAAAAATACAGATATGCAAAAACCTTGGAAAAAAAACCTACGGTAATCATGCATTCCAATGCATCATAACAGTGTAAGAAGCACCGTTATAAAATTCGTAAACAAAGTCCCGCGAGGCTTGGTACCGTTTTTAGCACCATAAACACTAATGCCTTTAATCGAATTTCGCAGAGTGTATATTTATATTTGCACATTCAAATATGTATTGGGATTTGTCTGGGTCTCCCCAATTCTTAAAATTTGTTTAAAATATAATTGAAAGTAATAAACAAAAATAAATAATAAACAAAAATAAGTAATACTAACTATGTAGGCACTTTGAATCTATAAATAGAAAGTTTTCAAACTGTTAACAAAGTTAAAATAAATGCAACGCTTATGTGACTTAACTCACAGTTCGACATTCATATGTATTTACTTTGTGGTTTATCGGGCACTGGTTCGTGCTTAGAGTTCACAAACAGCAACAGTTCAACTTTTGCAATACCAAACGACAAACAATTAAATAAATAAATTGCACAACAAAAAAAAGCAAGCCACAAGAAGAATAGAGAAATTATTGGGGTAAAATATAAAAATAAATAAAAAATTTTAAATGTTTCATCTGAAAATATGTGATGATAAAATTTGCAAAACCGAAAAAAAATCAACCAATATATAATAAATAACGGCTTCCGCCAACAGAAGCAACAGCGCCCACAGCAACAACAATGTTGTTGTTGTTGTCGTTGTCTTCTTTACGCTAGCTGCACAAAAGCAATAGCGAATAACCAACGACGAAGTCAAAGCCACAACCAATTTCACTTTCATTTTCTTTTGCTTTTGCAGCGAAATGAAAAGCGAACAAATGCAACAAACCAACAAAACAACAAAGCAGAGCAAAGCAAAAAGAGTAACAAAAAAAACTTAAGTCACGCAGACGCATTTGCGGCAAGCACTTGATGCACTTTGGGCATATCAAGCAACGACTTGTTGTTTTTGTCAACTAGTTGGCGGTCGATGTCATTGTTGTGATTGTCATCGCCGTGTTTTTTTTAAATAATAATTTTTGGTTTTTTTTTCTAATTTTCTATCTGTTTCTGTTGGTGTCCGTACACCAGAGTACAAGCATGAAGACAATCAAACCTGTAAAAAACGACCAAATGCTTCTTCTTCCCTTCGTGCTTGTGTGGAGCAAATGATCAAAAGAACAGATCAAATCAATCATAGCAGTCATGTGTGAGCTGATTTTAGTGTTTAGTTGCTTCATTTAATGTACATTCTATTTTTAATTTCTATTCATTTATATTCCTTTTTTATGCAAAAAATTATCTTGAACGGATAAATGTCAACAGAATATTTTTACCGTTTACCAAGGTCACACACAAAATGATAGGCAAAAAATAGCTAATTTCTAACGGGATCGGCCGAAAAAGGAATTGCAAAATCGTCAACAGCTGTTGTCCAAACACTTCCTTGACAATCCAAAGAATGTATAATTCTTAAAATTTTCACAAAATGTTTTAAGTTAATGAATCATGTACATTTTTTTGTTAAATAGTTTAAGAAGTCCACTTAATATTAGAAAAGTAAGAGTCAATAATAAAATATTTTTTTAGAAAATGAATAATTTTTCTTGACAAACTGTATGTATTTTGTGAATGGAAAAAAGCAAAAATTAAAGAAAATGTGTCTGATTTTGCTCCAAAGCCAATTATTTTATAACAAATGATGTTAAAAGAAAGATTAATAATAATAATAAACAACATTTAATGAATTCTTCAGTTTGATAAAATTTTTGAAAAAGCAATCGCTACAATTTAATATTTGGAGCTCTCTCGTTTTGTACTCACATGGAGAATGGGAGAAATAATAAAAAACAAATTGAGTTTGCTCTAAAAACAAATTATTATTAAAAATGCAACTTATTTAAAATTCAAATTTTGTAATATGAAAAAAGTGAAGGAAAAAAGCAATACTAATAAGCAAAAGTTTAGATAAATTATTCACTTTTTAATGCCTAAATTTTAACAAAAATATTAAAAAACAAAAAGAAAACATAATAATAATAAATAAACATTTCAAATGCGTTTTTCGTGTTTAAAGGCTAAATTATAATAAAAAATTTTACAGATCATTGTGAACTATAAACATTTTATCTCTCGTTTTGTACTCACCAGCAAGCTGAGGTAATCCTGGTTTATGCCGCAGCCTAATCCTTGAAAGCTACGCACCAATTGTGTCTTATTGTTTGTGTACTTTTTCATACATTGTCCTTGGGCAGCTGCTGCTAATGCTGCTGGTGGCAGCTGGCTGCTCTGCCGTCGCAAGCTCAGCTGATGATTAAGGAACAGGCGACAGATGAATTTGTGCGTCTGTTGACGACGCGAAACGCACGCGACGCGACCGGAAGTGCTCAAACAGGCCATTTTTTATTAATGCTGCGATCGATTTGATTTTGATTTGCTTTTGGTTTTCCTTTTTTATTTAATTTTATTTTTTTGTTTCTGTTAAAGATTTTTCAATTCGAAAGAAATGCAACTCGTTAAATTTTGAACAGCATTATTATTGCTGGCTTTTGTTTCGCTTAAGACTGCATCGAATTGGAAAAAACGGCACAGATACAGATACAGTTAAGATATATGATGTTCAGATAATGAGACTGAGACACACGCGCCAAATAATTGAAACGACAGAGCGCTTTGCTTGCGTCCGACTACAGCAGCTGCAGCGAAGTGTTTCGCCTTTTGGCCGCAGTGTGCGCAGCAAGCTTGCCAGTAAGCCGTGGTGAGTTTATTCGCGCTCAGCGGTGGTGGGTTCGAGTGCGAATGCGAAAGCCAAGCGACGTGAAGACGTTGCCCAAAGCGTATTGAATTTGAACTTGACTTCACCGCTGCTTGTGGCAACCAGAAATTGCATATCCGTTGTGCAGTTTGAGATGCACTGCACGGGCGCTTAAACTTGCCTGTACTTGTCGACTTGGTTAAGACGCCTGTTGCACATCCAGCGTCATCATGTTTTCACCTCGGCGTATTGCAGGGCACTAGAATCTTATCATATGCTAATTGTTTTTAGTTATTTTAAACTTTGCCTGGCTTTTCATTTCACAAATTTTTTAAATTTCCTGGCACACAAGCAGACTTGTTTTGACGTAATAGTGTTAAAACAGCTGTGCAGGCCGCCGATTGGAAAACGGACGGAGCTGCCAACTCGCGTTTGCCGCCGAAACAGCTGTGCAACACCTGATGCATATCGATAACAGCATATCGTTGGCTTTCCTTTCATTATTCAAAATGTCTTAGCGAGCATGTGAATTTAGTATGCAATCAAAGCGATTTAGCGAATATTGAAATGTAATCGATGTATAAATACATAACAAATATGGCAATTTTGAATGCAAAGCCACAATGAAGACGACGTTTGTGGTTATATCGATAAATAAAAATATATTTCGAGCTTAATCGATATTAATATCTATATATTGCACACAAAATGAGTCGACATTGATCGATACCTTGGTACACGCCGATTACATCGCTGCATTTACATAAACTTGCTCGATTTGCACCATGTCTCGTAACTTGTTTTTATCAATTACAAACATTGTAAAATACTTGGAGCGGATGTTCCTGACCAATGCTGCACCACCTGCACCTGCGCTAGCCTACATAGTGCAACCACACAGCGATCCGCACAACAGCAGCAGCAGCTTCAGTCTAAGGGAATTAATTGGCGATGGCATTTTGTGGGCTGTTCCCAAACACCGGCGCAGCGTTGAAAAGCGCTTAAATCGCAAATTTGGCCAGCCCGATTATGTTTGGAAACCGCTGAAGGAGAAGAGAAATCTTCGCTCCTGCGTGCAATGTGGAAATGACCACGAAATGGGCGTGCTCTGCCGTAAGTCAGAACAAGTACAATAATAACACTTAATTAAAAAATTAAATATCTAAAACTACAGCTCACTGCTACGCCAAAGTGCGCGATGAAACGCAGCTAATGCAGGACAAAATCCAAGCGCAACTTGGCCTGGAACCCATCGAGCAGGAAGTGATTGTCCTCTACGAGGGCGAAACAACAGCAACAACGGAGGATCAGCAAGGCAAACGCATCGTGGAAATGAAGAAACCACGACCCATGTGGTTCACCAAAAATCTGCTGCAAAAATCCACACAGCAATCCTCCAATGAAATTAAACCCACCAATTTGGGTTAAAAATTTTATCATCAATCAATAAATTGCGATTTGTTTATTCTGCGTAAATTGCCGGGATTGTGCACGCTTGAGGTAACCATTGTTAAAATCCTGGGCACTCATCGGTCTCCTACCCTCCAAGCGGAGCTGCTTCAACTCCACCCGAGTGCCGCCTGCACAGCCAATTATAAGCGATCTGCGCAGGCGATTAAAGCAAAAGCAGCCAGGAGCTAAGGCTGCAGTTGGAGATGCTGCTCTGTCCCACTCCCTTTCGGGCTGCGTCAGCTCGAGCAGTTGAATTTGTCGCTCCTCGAAGCTTGTGCTTAGATGCTTGAAGCCATAAAGTGCACGATGCCGCGCAAAGATTTCCATCGCTGTTTGATGACCCCAAACGATCTCCGTAATTTGTGGCGTTATTTTGGGAGCTATAAAAATGTTATAAATTATATAATTGCATTTATTGATTGTAACAAATTACTTGCCATAAGTGGCAAGTGTTTCATCTTGAGGCGTCACTTTTGAGAGTCTCTCCTCCAGATGATGGACTGTATCCACAAGCAGCTCGGCGCCCAAATGCGACAAGGTTGAGTGCAACTCAGGCAAGAAGATGTCGCTTCTCAGGGGAATCTCGCGCTGATTGAGGATCTGCAAGGGGCAAATGAGTTGGGTTAGCTGTTTAGTTTTAGTTGAGTAGTACAGCTATTTTAGTTTGCTGTACTCACGGGACCGATGTCGAAGCGATGAGGCTGTATTTGCATTATGGAAATGCCCGTCTTCGCATCACCATTCATGATCGCATATATAATAGGCGCAGCTCCCCGCCAACGGGGCAACAAACTGGCGTGCACATTGATGATGCCCCGCGGCAAAGCGTTAATGATGTGCAGCGGTATCAAATGGCCAAAGGACACCACGATGCCCAACTCGAAGGGGGTGCATTGTTCCGCCGTTATGGGCCAACGATAAAGCGGCAGTTTGTGCTTATCCGCATAGCTTCGCACACAATTTGCCGGGCTTTTAAAGGAGGTGACGACGGCAACGTCGACTTTACTTTGATGTAACTTTGTAAGACTTGGCAACGAGAAGTTGTCAGTGCCGAAGAACAAAACTTTGGGCGATTGGTGTGTTATCTTACAGCGCCTGCTGCTCTGCCAGATGTTTCCATACACTTTTCTCTTATATTTAAAAAAGTTATTTGCCAAACTCTTGCCGCATAACATCTTCACAGCTGTTGACACAATTTAACAGTCCTGTCTTTATGCCGTGCGATATTTGGGCGCATTTCTATCGATATGCACGACGATCAAGAATTTAAAGTACTAACTGCTTGTAACACAAGAACAAGAATACTATGTACTAAACTCTTGTTGCCATCTGAGAAAAAATCGAACTCATTTATGTATTTATGCTTTGCCAATATATCAGGCAAACTAAAAAAAGCCTAAACTACAGCACTGGTGGACAGAGCTGTAATATCGATACGACATATCGATCAAATACATTCAAGTAAAAAATGAAATGAAATGAAATATCGATAAAAGTCATTCGTCATTGTAAGTAAGGAAAATGAAAACAGCTACGCTACAAGAAAACACATCTAGTTAAATTCTAGAAAATTGAGTACGACTCCAAGAAGGCTGACGATGGAAACGAAAGCTGCCAACATCACACCTACATCCCTGGCCAGCAGCAGTTCATCGACCAGTGATAAAATGAATTACGCATTGCAAGTCGCTTTGCAGACAATGAAAGAAAGATGCATTCAGCTGCAACGAAGAGTGTCCAATATGGAAGAGGAAAACCAACGTCTGCGGGAAAACACTGCAACTGGCACTGGCACTAGCACTGTGAGTACCATTGGGACTGCGTCAACAAATGGCGATAGCATCTCGCTTCGCTCGAGGGTGGATGAGCTGCAACGGCAAAAGGAGCAGCTCGAAGATCAGATTAACATGGTGGCTAACGAAAATCGGAGACTCTGGGCGCGTCTATCGAAAATATCGAAAGATCAGCCACAGCTAACAAGAGACGACGATGCGGCGAACACTTCGTATATACGCAGCGCCGGCATAACTTCAATTGGTGCCAATCAGAACCTAATTCGATCGAAAACTTTCACACAACACTCGCCAAACCCGCACTTGCGCCAGAAACTAATCACCGAGGTGAGCCTGGAAGAGGTGGCCCTGGACGAATTCGAGACGAAACTGGGCTACCCCTACGGACTGAATGTGGACGATGTGAGCACTGTGAGCGGCGAGCTGGATGCCAATGCGGATGCCAAGCACTGCATGGACGGATTGCAGGATTTGCGACGTGAGGCGATGAAACAGCAGCAGCAGCTCAACTCGGCGCTGACACAGCTGGAGACTCGACTGGGTCAGTTGCTGATTTGCGTTATTTTATTTTTATTTACTAACTTGGCGCTTTGCAGCTTTGCATCCATGTCCCGAGTGTGCCAAGAAGGCGGCCAACAAGCCGGAAATGGCTGATAAGAGCTTGGAGACTGAAGATAACAGTGAGCACACCTCACATTACACATTCAACGGGCATGTGACAACGATGACTACACCGCTTCCGCCCACTCCCACGCCTCGCTTCAATATCATTCAAGAGAAAATTAACGCTGATTCCATAGACAAGACATGCCCCATGTGCGGCAAACTCTATTCGTGCCAGGTGTCGTTCAAGGCATTTCAGGAGCATGTCGAAATGCATTTCATTGACGACACTCTGGATGTGGACGCGAGCGTGGAGCGGCAATTTGAGTTCATATCACATGCCGTTGGTGATTTTTGACCCAACAAACTGATTCATTTGTTATATATTCAATTCTGTATAATTGTGTAAGAAAATTATGATAGAGTTCTGCTTAGTTCTCAATGAAGTTGTGCGCTCTGATTATGATCATGATAATATCATTATACATTGATATAGTAAGTATAAAAAACTGTATTAAAATAACTTTACTTAATGTTATGTTTAATATGTGCATTTTTTTATATATATATTTTATTTTTATTTTTTTGCTGAAATCAACTTTCTACAGCGTTGGAATTTTATATACTTAATTCCATTTGAATTTATTTTACATATTTTATTTTGACAAGCGAGATACGCTTTCTGTTATTATGAAGTTTATATATGTTGGAAATATTGCTAAAACTGTGCTGTGGCTAATAATAAATTAGGAGGATATTTCTATAATAGATAAGTGGTTTTCAATTCGTGCTGATCCGGAAGAGTTGTCAAAACACAAACAACATTCTCCAACAAAGTATCATAACTAAATAACCAATTTGAAGTCAGAGATTCATTTTTTAACTACAAGCTGTAACTTTGTTTACAATCAGAGCCGATATTTATATTTAAAAAGGCTCTCTTTATTTTATGTGATTATTTTATGTTGTGTTTACTTTGGTTTTAAGATATGGACTTATACTTAAACATAATTTCTCCAATCGAATCATATTTGATTCATCTCGAAAAGTGAGACGCCCCAATTAGGAGCTTTTACCAATTGCCTTTTTGATTTTATTTTCATAAAAAAAGCAGAAAATATAATTTTAATTTTGGATGCGCAATAAGCAACTGTGGACTTAATTTAATGTCTCTTTATCGTTATATGAAACGGTTCTTTAAATTTTCAAACTGGAACGACTTTCGTTTCGCTGTTAAAATGTTTGTATATGTCGAGAATCAATGATGAAATGGAGCTTAAGGCACAAAGGAAACCAGTATTCAAATTTTTGTTTTTTGCAAATACAACATCTGATTCAAGAGAGACAAGTAAAGGAGCCTGACATCCTTACCACAAAATTAATAACTTAAATCAAATATGAATGAAATTGGTAATTTATGATTTGTGTAAAGAATGAATAAATATGACTACTTACAAAATGGTTGTAATTATAATTTTATTTTAAATAGTCATAAATGTATTTTTGAATTTTTTTTTAATTTTTCATATATAATAATACAATTGATAAATTTGATTTCCTTTCAAATTAGTTGTCTAAATAAAACATTTAACACAGCGAAAACCTAAATACTCTTTTACGGTTTATACCACAACATAACCATAAAATGATATACATATTTAATTATAATATCTTTTCGATATATATGCTCTCTGAACAAACAAATCTTTGTATATCCGTAAAAATAACATTTTGAAAATAGTTTGCCCATCTTCAGTTTTCGCAAAATTGCTAAACTGGGGTGTACAGCACCACCTACCAGAATTCATGAAAACCATGCACATTTAAAAAACTATAAGGAATGTATTCTGACATTAAGAAATATTAGAAAATGTAGTTTTTGAAGAATTTCCGTGACAATCGTCACTTAGATGGCTTAAATTTAATTTATTTATTCAAGAAATATTTTAAATTTATTTTGTTTAAATATTTTAAGCAGATTGTTTTAAATTCATGCCTACAGCGCCACCTGTCGGAAAACCACTCAACGAAACCTTGCAAGCTGTTAAAAGTATTGGGTTAATCGGTTCACCGGTTTTGGATTTTTTAACACTAGTATCTGAAACGTTGATTACAATATTAAAAGATATTTATAACTGAACTGGACCATCCAGACCTTTTCACAAACCTTTTAAGTTACCGAAATTGTAATTCGATCTGCAGCTCGTGTAAACTCCAAAGTACCGAATACAAATGTGTGTGTTTATTATCAACTCGATGACCCAATTATTGTACAGTATAAGAACAATTAACATATACGACGTAAGGAGGAAATTTTGGATCAATTATTCCTTTATGACCAGCTTAAATTAACAAAATCGAAGAAAAAAAATCAAATTTTACAGCTGCCTTGTATACACCGAAGTTTCACACCCTGGCAGAAGGAAATTTCGCTGATAAGAGAAAAGAAAAAATAAGTTATTAATTTAGACATTTTCTATTATTGTTTCTGCGATTGACTGATTTAAATTCTTAAATTTGTAGCTTTATGGTATAGCACGAATCCCAAATACCTACTTTTTATTTATTTTTTTCACAAAAAAATTTGAATAAAAAATCCATATTTTAACAAAGCTTAAGTATGCTAAATTTATTAAATAGCAACACTGGCGTAATAACAAAGGAGAAAGTAAAGACGTTCTATCTATTTCATATGTTTTAACAAAATTTTTAAGGGAGTTCTAAGCTTATGTCAACATTCGCGTCAGTGGATCAAGTCCAATTTAGAGTAAATTAGAAATCGTTGAACAACACCTAAGAAAAATACTATAATTTTAATTGACTTACATACATAAATAAAAACCGATTAAATTGCATAGGAACACAACTGCAAAAAAAAAGTTATATATCAAGAGCATTTAAATGCTTTTTAATTTGCTTCAATTAATTTTTAACAAAATATGTGTATATTTATAAAGCAATCCGATCCAAGGGGTTCCTTTGCTTAAGGAATAATGAGTGCTAATCTGTCAACTAAAATCACACAAAACATGGCTAATATCCTCTAATCAATAAGGAATGATTAATTTAATTGACCTTATTATTATTTTGTAAATGTCTATTTAACGAGCATTCATTATAATTTAATTTTATTTAAATTATTTTTATTTTTTTATTTCTCCGTTTCGACTGATATAAATCGACATTAAATAAAAAAATAAACAAAAATTAAAAAAAATGTTATGCAAATTTAACACATTGAAGAAGTCATTTACAACAATCAGTCCAATGTGTTTAATAATATAATATAATAATTAAGTAAGCTCAAGCAATTAGTACAAAATGTGAGTTAAATTAATAATTAACTTTAAAACTAGCTGTAAAATTTCTTTCCGCAAAAGTTTTTTTTTTGTTTGTTGAGATGTCTTATTTGTCTGTTGTCTTCGATGCAAAGTAGTGTATGTATTTGAAGTGTATATTGGGATGAGACTGCGACGGTTGTGTGGCTTTTGCGACTGCGCACAGCTCTCTTGGTGGTATAAAAGGTTTGGTGTTTTTCAGGCCCACTCAGTTGTGTTTGAGCGGTAGCCGCAGCAGCCAATTTAATCGTAGTTCCACATAAAAAAAACGTCTCGTTTCAAATGTGAAAAAATATTGACAGTTACAACAATTATCAACGTACAAATAATAAGACAAAAAAATTATGCAATCATCAAATCTCTTCCAAAGAATATTTATATTGGTGGCACTCGCATATCAGCCACCCCCAAATAGTAAGTGTGGAAATGTAACTGTTTTCTTTATTGTGTGAAAAGAATCAATCTCAATTCTCACTCAATTCCGCTTAATATTAGTTATATTTTTCATTGTGCGTAAAGAAGAATTTTGAACTGATGATATGAGAAAGAAGTGGCAAAAACCATTTAGCGCGTGGAAGAAAGTGAAACTGATAACTGTGGCTCAGCTCATTAATTATGTTGATTGCTTCTTCTTTTAGATAATGATAGTGCGGATAATGCCGACTGGAATTTGACCGAAAACGGGGCCGATTGGGAGGGAATTTGTGCGGCTGGTATGAGACAGAGCCCTATTAAACTGTCTATCAATAGTGTAAGCAAATTTTATGTCATATTTAATACTTGCATCTTAGTTGAGAGATGTTTATGGTTCTTGAGTCTTCACCTCTATATGTGTGGATATGGATAGAGTTTAGCGTAACTTTACTTTATCTTAAAGACATGGAAAAAGCGAAGAAATATTATTATAGAAAATATCTTAACACGTTTATGTAAATGCGCCGAAGTCAGCAATCCGTAAATTAAAATTTGATTACCACATGCCACAGAAACAAGTTAACTGACTGCTGGTTAACTGCACTGCAATCTATTACAGCACACAATACTCGCTGTTTCCGTTACAAACGATGACAGCTAATTTAATAAATGCTGCTCGAGAGCTCATTTCACGAAATTGCTTCCGAATGGCCCAATTTTCTTTAAACTCTACGCAATTTTTCGCTTCTTTTCACTATTAGCCTTATCTGTGCAAATTGCTTTCGATTATGGGTATAGGGGGTAACAAATTTATACACTCAGAAAATAAATCGCCATAAAATGAAAATCGGTCTAAAATTAGAAAGTTTTTCTTGTTCTTTTTGGAAAGACCACCCCTAAATATGGGATTTTTTCTAATAATTTATGACTAGAAATATATATATGTTAATAATAGAAAATAGTTCTGCAAAGTCAAAATGCAGGTCCTTATTTTTAGCAAACAAGTAATGAATGTAATGAAATTAATCTACTGTCGCGGGATCAAATCGTAAGATTTTCAAATTAAGTTATATGAATTTATAAGCTATGTAAACTGTTTGTGTACATGTGAAATCCTAAAAAAACTAATGATTAGTTAACAGAAAAGATAATAAAAGAACTCCTCAAAATACACACATAGAAAACAATCATCTTGGAAATTAGACATATATTTTTTTCAATTTTAGCAAAATCCACTCCGAAATTGAGAAATGCAAACACTGTTTTTTAGAAAGCCACAATCTTCGATATAAGAAATTTATTTCCAGAATATAAGGTGAGGAACCCTTGGCGCATTTCCAAAATTGAGGGTGTTTTTTTTTTCTGAGTGTGGTTTTCGTTTAATGTGTTGCTTTCCGTAGTCTATTATTACGCCGCTACCACGAATTTTCTTTGGAAATTATGACGTAAGGCTCAAAAGACCGCTAAAATTGGTTAACAAAGGATACACGGGTATGTGAAAGATCGTATTACAATATGTATAAATCATTTTGATAATCGCATTTTTGTTGTTGTATTTTGTCACTGTTCAGTTGACATGGCCATACCACAAACACGCAATGGCCAAAAGCCATTTATTGCAGGCGGCTTGCTCAGGGGACAATATGTGGCCGAAGGCGTGCATTTGCATTGGGGATCGCCTGCTTCCAACGGATCCGAGCATATGGTGAATAAGAGACGTTACGATGCGGAAATGCATATTGTGCATCGGAATGCACGCTACACAAATATATACGAAGCCTTAAACTATTCAGATGGCGTTGCCGTACTCGGCATTATGTTTAAGATTGTCAGAGTGAGTTAATACTAAACCTAAAACGGAATTGAACCTGGAACAGGAACCGCATTTTTACAGATTGAGCTTCAGAATTGGCATCAGAACATAAGTTCAAAATACTTTTAAAAACATCGTTGCGGAATATCATAATGGTCAGTCCCGTTACTTAGGTGTTGCCTGCGTTCAAACTGGTATACGAAAACTTATATTCCCAACTTGGTGTTTTAAGCTCTTAAGGTCTCTGAGATCCATTTATTCATACAGACAGAGAGACAGACTGAAATGGCTAGATCGACTCAGATATTGATGTTGATTATAAATATATATGTGCCTTATGGGGTGCTTCGTTCTGCCTTTGGTGACGTATCCTTGGAAACGCCACTGCATTCGAGCTTTCAAATTTTAGAAGATAAATAGTTTTATCGAATAATACCATCAGGCTTATCGGTTTTGGGATGCGGAGTGGGCGTGACCATCCAATGTTTTTTTTTATCGATAGTTCAATGCGGTTACCCGTGATATACCTTCAAAATTTGATGGCCCTAACTCAAAAACTGTGGGCGGTTTTTATGTAATAAGGATTCTTAGCCCATGTCGATCTTTGAGGGATATCGCTTACAACCTACCAACCAAATGTACTGACTGTAGCCATAAAATTGTGGGAGATATATGGCCTTATCGATTTTGGTTATCGATTTTATCGGTTCCCTAACTTCCTAGTGCTCGTACCACTATAATGTTTACTCTTTGTCTGACCATGCTTAGACCCGCATATGTTCCAAAGTTCAAAACTTTTTCCCACACTGACTGGCGTATGCATTTCTGGTCAAAAATATACAAATCTATCCCTTTTCTTTACAGATACCGGATCGCATTTATCCAGGACTAAAGAAGATATTTGCTGAGCTTCCCAATTTGGTTGAATATCACAACGAAGCCAAGCTACCAGGCTCCATCACACTTGGTCAATTGCTGGGCGACTTGAATACCCGCGACTTTTACACCTACAGGGGATCGTTAACCACGCCGGAGTGCAACGAGGCTGTTACGTGGACGGTGTTTGCCCAGCCCTTGCCCGTAGCTTTAACAGATGTGGTCAAGTTGTGGCAACTGCAGGATTCCAATGGGAATCTTATAAGAAATAACTACCGGGTACTTCAGCGGCGCAACAATCGACCTGTTTTTTATCGCACTCCTGAATCTCAGTAGCTATTATCTCGCCTAGTCCGGTCTCTCGAAAATCCGCACCAATAATATATAAATATATATATATTTATTATTTATTATATATATATATATATATATATATATATATATATATATATATATACGAGTATGTATGGTAAGGAGGTCGAATGCGCTTGTTGCCTACTTTTGTACAACATGATACACTTAATGACTTAATTAAAAGTAAAATATTAATGTTTATGGTGTATTGAAACACATTTTAAATATAAATTACTCAAGCTCCAAAATTGACAGATATATAAACTAACTCAATATTTGGGGGGTGGGTGTAAAAAGCATTTCCGCTCAATGAAGAATAACGCCCTTCAAGAAATGTGGAAAGGAAATGATTTTCCAAAAGCAGGTGTGGTGAGGGGCGGCGGTGGTCAATAAACAATTTTTTTAAAGACTTATCATGGATAATAAATAAGTTATGTGTTTAAAAAAATGTACAGAATAATAATAAGCAACTTGTACATATCCCTTGCTTGTTTTATTAACTGTCTCGCGCTTTATCTGTGCAGCAGGTATATTATAAGTTAAGTCACTTGTTTTAATGAGTTAAATCAGTTTAAAATTATGACGGTGTTATGAATGCATTTTCATTTAATAGTTAAGTTTTAATTTTATTTAATTTATAAGTTTAATTTTAATTTTGAATTTTTGTATTTTTATTTTTAGACGTGTTTTGGTCAACTTTAAATAAATGAAATACATTATAAATAAATAGTATATTCCTTTCTGGCGACAAACTTTAATAATATTAGTGGCAGTCACAAAGACAGCCAGTTGGCTCTGAAACATCAACAATAAGTAACAACAACAATATAATAACAATAAGAACAAAATCGTTTCTTTCTTAAGTCAGCGTCTGGTCTCAAGAGTGGAGCTCGAATACCGATTGAGCGAAGTGATCGAGCACTTCTATACTTGGGCTCCTTTTTTAATTTAATTTTATTTTCTTATGTTTCTCAATTCTGTTTTAAATAGGTGACTTTCATTACAACATTAAGGGAAGTCATTCGAAAAAAATTAATTTAATCATGGCATTACTAGTTAATGAGACATACTCAACGAATTGGGAGCAACTAATCTCTTGTAGACATTTTACATTTTTAGTAATGGTACTTGTTATAATTTTAGAAAAATAAACTAACTTTGGACAAATAAATATATCATATTGCTTGGTCGGGTATTTAAATGAATTTGAGGTGTCAGCATGTGGGCAATGGTATGTCATCTGCGCTTTTATTATACCCTAAAACCATTAAAAATTGATTTAAAAAAAAGGTACATTGAAGTCGTGCAAGCTTATGTAACTTATAGAAGAAAGACTGTCCGACTCCATAAGGCATTCACATTCTGGATAAGGAAAAAACAGCCGTAGACAGAGTCGATCTAGCCATGTCCATCTGTCTGTCCATCTGTATGAAAAAAAGGAAATCAAATAAATTAAGAGACTTCAAATTTAGAACACAAGTTCTCAAATACCAGCTTGAACACAGGTACACATACAACGATGTTTTGGCTCTGACACACACACGGTTAACACATATACATAAACTAGCTTTCATTTCGACCTTGAGTTTTTTTTTAGGAACTTCTAGCTTGCATAAGATAGTCTATATCATAACTCATGTGATTTATCGGCGAGAGGGTAAGCCTATAAGCAAGAACTCAATATTGTGCAAGTGTCTGTTAATTAAACTTAACGACTTTTAAAGTACAGAATTCAATAAATTATCTCTGATGTAAAAATTAATTTTAATCACGTGTAGTTACAAATAACGATTTTGTTCTGATTGCATACTTATGGGTTTCTCAATTCATGCTATAATGTTGGACCACTTTACACCCAACTATTTTATGTTTTTTTTTTAAATTTTAACTTAACTATTCCTTTAATATTTAATCTTTAAAGTTTGCAGGCTGCGCTTAGTCTAAATTATCTAAATAAATAAATGAAAGGAAAGTTAATTAATGTTCACAAACTCTTCATTATTAATATGTGTTATAATTACCATCTAATATTAAAACTTCGGGAAACTTTATTTTTTATTTACGGAAACTTGAGAAATATTAATAATCAATATAGATTGTATTGACCATCATCATCATCCATCAAAATTAAACATATTGAGTTAAAATACTATTACTATTCAACTATATTTCCTTTTCATTCTATCTCTTGCCATTCTTAATTGTTCATAAAATAAAAAATAAATCAATAAACAAGTAGTATTAGTAGTATTATTTAAATGTTCAATAACGACAAGAAAATGTGAAAGTATATTTTATAATAATTAATTGCTTGTTGTGCGATTAGCTTGAATATTTCTTTCAAAGATGTGCACGACTGTATTCAAACTGCAGCTTCTTTAAGTACAACTAAGCAAATCGAATCCTAGCGTACTCAAAACAAATTGCATTGAGTGAATAGTGTAGCGTACTCACAAACAAACGGAGTGAATAAATGAACGCAGAAAATAACAATCAGGGTAGAGTACAATGAATACGCAATTGAATTGAGCAGCTGCGGTTTAGTTTTCTATAATTAAGCAATTACAATATGAATTAAACAAAACCAAGTTTCAGTCTTTTATTTCATTTCGCAAAACGCAATTAAAAACAAAATTAAATATATTTATATATATATATATATATATATATATATATATATATATATATACTCACTCATCTCTTATACTTTAATATTCACTGCCGATTCTTTTTAAGGCGAATGTGTTCAGAGGAGGGAAAACCATGAATTTTAAAAGTTTTGTATGCAAATATATTTCAAAATGAATACAATTTCTAAAATCTCTGTTCAAATTTGTATCTTGGAAAAAGAATATTCATGACTGAATAATTTTTTCATAGCTGTACTTGTTGCACTGATTATTTTATTTTATTGATTTATTTAGACTCTTTTATGCTGGGATATATGGGCTGGAAATATAAATACATAAATACAAATTTAAATGACCTTTAATAATAATAATAATAAAAAATTTATTATTAACAAAATATGTATATAAATAAATTTATAAATAATGGCCAAACGAAAGAAACTTTTTTCCAAGTGTAGTCAGCTGGAACAATATTTTATAGCTCTTTCTCTCTTTCTTTTATTGGAAAGAAGTTTGATGAGCCAGTGTAGGGGGCACTAATGTAGCTGAGGCAGTGATGAGGACAAAATTCAAATATGTCGAACACGTTGCAACCTCTGTACAAATTTTCAATCGGGCTTGGCAAGAGCTAAGCAAGAAACGGCATTCTTATCTTTGAGGAAGCTCTCGCCAAGCAGTCTCTGCGCCTATAAATTGCTGCGTCCCATTGCACAATTACTGCAGTCTTACTGCAAGGGTTATTCAGTGCAAATCGTCAGAAATTAGCTTTAACTTCTACATACGCATCAATACAGAAAATGAGTCTTTTAAATCGTCGGGGACTTATAGTCTTGCTGCAGTTCTTACTGTTGGCAGCCGAACAGGCGAGTGGACAATTCAACTACGACCAACAAGGCAGGGATTGGGAGGGAACATGCGAAACTGGCCAAAGTCAATCTCCAATTAGATTGGCGGACAACACTGTAAGTAGCATAAACCGTCACAGCACTGGACGTTTTTTATAAAAGTTACCTTTTCACAGGCTATTCGCGTACCCATTCCGCGAATTCGATTCACGAACTACAATCGGGCCTTGCAGTCACCGCTGATGATGACAAACAATGGACATACAGGTGTGCATTAATTTTGTATTATCAGTGCCTTAATTACAGTATCAAAGTGTACTTCAGCGAACATTGTTTTACCGCCCACAAATAACGGACAGCGTGCTTTAATTGAGGGTGGCCTATTGCCAGGCACCTTTGAAGCACAGAGCGTGCACTTCCATTGGGGCTCGGCCAATAGTCGTGGATCGGAGCATCTCATCAATGGTCAACGCTACGACGTCGAAATGCACATTGTTCATAAGAATGTTCGCTATGCCACGGTAGCTGAAGCAAGTTTGCGTTCGGATGGTCTTGCCGTTTTGGGAGTCATGCTTCAGGCTGTACCTTCCCTTTTCTCGACGCATTTTGGTCTTAACCGAATCTTAAATCGATTGCCTCAAGTTACTCAATACCAATCTAGTACAACGATATTTGGGCGATTAACAATGAACAATTTGTTGGGAGACATTTCTACTGGAACGTTTTACTCATATAATGGTATGCATTCAACGAAGATTTTTCACTCTCACTATTATGCACATATATTTATATATTCTATATTGTAATACAGGCTCACTGACTACGCCTGACTGCGCCGAATCTGTTACTTGGACCGTGTTCTCGGATTCTGTGAGACTACCTAGACGACAGATCGCCAAATTATGGAATTTGCTAGACGAACGGAGGCTTCCTTTGATAAACAACTACCGTAGTCCGCAGGAAATAAATGGAAGGCCAGTCTTCCAGCGAACTTTGATATAAATTTTAAAACGAATTCCACCGAATATGTATGCAACGACTACTACTGAAAAAAACAAAAAATAAAAACAGAAGAAAAATTAACATACAAAAAATACCAACCAAATAAACTTGACATATGCAGCTAAAAATTCGCAGTTGAGTTTCACATATTTTTGTATGGTTTCCTAGCAGATCCCAATTAAAACCACATACATATTCATTTAGATAAGTCGGTACGGATTTTGAAATGAATTATGTACTTCAACAGGAAATAATTGGAATGGAATGTCTGGCACACAACAATCAATATTAAAATATATATATAAAATATAATATATATAACATATAATATAATGTAGAACTGATTATTTTCTGTTATTATAGTGAAAGATGAGTACTGGTTATACAAGGCAATGTTCGACTTTAAAAAACAATGATTTATTTCCTCGACGCACCGATAACTTTCCCACTTTCGGTACTCGGGACTTTTGACGACCCTGAGTTTCACGAACTCGACTCTCTCGTTTTGCTGTTCTTCTACGACTCTTCCTCTAATACGAATGCTTATGCTGCTAATAGATCTGTTAACCAGCGTTGCCACCCAGCAGCACTGTAATCCTACTGTAACTTCTCGTTACATTCGGTCATTCTGATCATCGAAGTCAGGCCCAAACGTTATACATTCCTCGTATGCATTTTCACATCTTGAGCAGCTTTTTTGACCTCATATCGACCGTTGCGCTTAACATAATTTTATATGGACCAAGAAATATACTAGCTTCCTTCCTTCCTTCAACAAGTTTCGTGCTAAGCCGTCTTCTTCTACTTGAGCTTTCGGTTTCTGTCATAATTCGTCTGACTCTGCTGGATTTGCCACTTGGTCTTAATTTGCTCACTTTCGACCATAAGACTGAGAGAATCCGCAGATTGGGTTTACTACATTCCTATTGAGGGAGGAATCGACCCACGAAACACCCGGTCCACCAGCAACCGTGGCTTTCTACACAGATGGCACAAAGCTCGGAAATCGCGTTGAAGTTTACTCCGCACCGCTTAACATCTTTTGGTATAAATATGATTTGGGTATAAAGATGATTTCTGACTGAAGCAAAGCGGGAGGGATTTGGCCAGTCTTCAGAGCATTTTAGAAAATTGCATATAGTCAATTTGTGGCGGTTGCGCCCGCGTTTTGTAAATGGGCTGAACTTATATTGTCAGGGCCTTGGAATTTAATCATCTTGAAGCTGTTTATTGCCCATTTTAAATTTTCTTTGCATAGAAAAGGTTTCATTTATGTTCATTCATATCTGGTCTAAACTTGTGGGATATTTCGGATGGAGCTGAGCTGAGGCCACCAGGCGGGTTGCGCATTGCGGATAGCGAACGGCCTCCCCCCGAGGACGTTAGCTGCGAATTATACGAGATTCATCGTAAATAAACAGTGCCGGATAAACAGCGGGTGCGATATTGTCAATCGTACCGACACTTCGTACCGGCGCTTGTGTTGCAGCCTTTTAAAGCATAGCCTTACTCAACCCCCTATTTCCCCACACTACTACCTATCCCCATCCTGTCCACGCACCTCTTTCCGGGCTGAACTAAGACGTTATCTGAACCGTGCCGAGAGTCAGCTTAGCTGGGGGCCCGGGCTGAAAACTAGCCCTAGCCACTAATGGTGGGCTCAGGTAAATGGCGCCCGCCTGTTCTAATTAGCCTTACCCGGGTAACGCGGATCTCAGCCCGGGCAGACACATATTTCTTCGCAGCTCGCTCCGGCTTCGAGGTGTGGGAGAATGGTAGTTGGACCATCCCGACCACAACGCCCAGCACCGAACGCTGCGAGGCAAGGCCCACAGCGCCCAAAAAAGAAGGTTGAGTTCCTGCCACCGCAGGGGTCAACCCAGTGAATGACCTGATCCGGTGGAACCTCTACGGTTCGGGGGTCAAGCAGTACCTACAGTACCTCCAGCAAGGACTTTCTCCTGTTGAAGCCCTGAAAAAGTCCACCGAGCCCAGGGAAGTGGCTACAGCACCAGCGCCAGCTCCCAAGCGGCGCAGCAGCACACACCACCGGTGGCCACGCCCGGAGGTCAAAGGCGCTGCTCGCGGCTCAGTGCCGACGAGGGTGGCAGCCGAGAAGGTGGCAGAAAGCTTGGACCTCCGTCCGAGCACATCACGTGAAACGGCCATGACGCTCAGCGCGCCAGCATCCACCGAACCTCGATTGTCATATGCATACATGGCGAAAAAAGTAAAGGTGGCCGTGTTGCCTGTTAAATTCCCACAGGTCATGTTCAGTCAAGGAGACTTGTCTGTGTTGGAAGAGGCCATCATAGACGAAGTCATTTAATCTAGAATTGGGCAATGTCGGATCTACACCGACATTTGTTACTAGAATCAGGGTGGAGGTGCTAGACAAACCTCACCTTGGGGCATTGCACGTTTCCCAAGAGGAATCTATGTCTGACCATAGAATTATCCTATTTACGTTACAGTTAAATACGAATAGTAGTATACCTAGACGCAACCCCAGGAAAACAAACTGGGAAGGCTTCAAGTCGACCTTAGAGCTCTACCTAGCCAATAGATTATCTGGTACACCCAGAAATCCGCTGGAACTAGAGCCATGGGTGACCTTAACAAGAGCATACTTAATGCTTTTGAGGCAAAGAATATGGGAACAATACCGTGAAAGTCTGACATCCTATAATAAGGTGATAAGAAAGGCCAAACGGAAGAATTATAGAAACTTCTGCGAAAGCATATTATGCACAAGTGAAGGCGCCAGGCTCCGCTTTCTGGAGCCTGTTTGTAGACGAACTACTTAACAGACTTGCAAACAGTGGTATTCGATGTCAAGGTTATGCCGATGACATTGTTATTGTAGTGCAAGGCATATTTGAAGAATCGCTTTGTGACATAGTCCAGTCAGGGCTGAGAATAACGAGTCACTGGTGTAATGAGGTTGGACTCAACCTAAACCCTACGTAATCAGTCATCGTCGCCTTCACTAGACGACATAAGTTACAGAGGATGAGGCAAATATGGCTCTTAGGAGCCCTACTAGAAACAAGTAGGGAGGTTAAATACCTGGGTAGACTTAACTTTGGCACCCATGTGCAAAATACGATATTAAAGTGCTCCAGGGCGCTTTATATAAGGCTCAAGCAGAAAGCCACGCTTTGAAAGATGTCAGCAGAAGGAGTTGGGGGCAATCATATCCTAAGCCAAAAAAGTGCCCAACTCCATTCAAATGAATTGCCCCTGCTAATACAACCTAGGGACAAAATGGTAGACGAATACAGATTCGAGCGAAATTTCACAGTTCGTTTAAGTAGCAAAAGGGTATGGATGACTCTGGATGAAGTCCACCTTATGAAACCGCACACCATAAAATGGTACACCGATGGATCACTCACCAATTAGGACACAGGTCTTGGAGTGGTGGGCCCTCGGGTATAATCCCTGGGAACGCACTCCAGCATATTTCAGGCTGAGGTGTGTTCGATAGGGAGATGTGCGGACTGCAACCTAAAACGTAACTATCGGAATACGGACATATCCATCCCATCCGAAAGTCATCCATCGAAAGTAGTCGAACGTAGTAGCTAAGTAGGAGGCACCTAACTAAACTAGGTATATTTAATAGCGATCTGTGCAGGGTTTGTGAAAGAGTGAAGGATTGCTCGATGCACATCCTAGCAGAATGTGTCGCCGTAACTAGAAGAAGATGCAGCCTCCTAGGGATGCATGTTACGCATTTTAGATACATAGAAGACCTCAACCCAACAAAGATCCTCACATTCATGCGGGAACTAGGGCTGATGGAAGAGCTATAGGCTCAGAAAGGGTCACAATAGATCGAGTAGGTCGCGGTGCAATTCGTAGCGTACTCAAAACAAATTGCATTGAGTGAGTGCGCGTGCAAAACGGAGTGAATAAATGAACGCAGAAAATAACAATCAGTGTAGAGTACAATGAATACGCAATTGAATTGAGCAGCTGCGGTTTAGTTTCCTATATTTAAGCATAAAGAAGCTCCCGCCAATCAGACTCTGCGCCTATAAATTGCTGCGTCACATTGCACAATTATTGCAGTCTTACTGCAAGCGTTATTCAGTGCAAATCGTCAGAAATTAGCTTTAACTTCTACATACGCATCAATACAGAAAATGAGTCTTTTAAATCGTCGGGGACTTATAGTGTTGCTGCAGTTCTTACTGTTGGCAGCCGAACAGGCGAGTGGACAATTCAACTACGACCAACAAGGCAGGGATTGGGCGGGAACATGCGCAACTGGCCGAAGGCAATCTCCAATTAGATTGGCGGACAACACTGTGAGTAGCATAAACCTTCACAACACTGGACGTTTTCTAGCAAAGTTACCTTTTCACAGGCTATTCGCGTACCCATCCCGCGAATTCGATTCACAAACTACAATCGGGTCTTGCAGTCACCGCTGATGATGACAAACAATGGACATACAGGTGTGCATTAATTTTGTATTATCAGTGCCTTAATTACAGTATTAAAGTGTACTTCAGTGAACATTGTTTTGCCGCCCACAAATAACGGACAGCGTGCTTCCATCGAGGGCGGCCTCTTGCCAGGCACCTTTGAAGCGCAGAGCGTGCACTTCCATTGGGGCTCAGCCAACAGTCGTGGATCCGAGCATCTCATCAATGGTCAACGCTACGACGTCGAAATGCACATTGTTCATAAGAATGTGCGATATGCCACGGTAGCTGAAGCAAGTTTGCGTTCGGATGGTCTTGCCGTTTTGGGAGTCATGCTTCAGGCTGTACCTTCCCTTTTCTCGACGCATTTTGGTCTTAACCGAATCTTAGATCGATTGCCTCAAGTTATTAGATACCAATCTAGTACAACGATATTTGGGCGATTAACAATGAACGATCTGTTGGGACGAATTTCTACTGGAAGGTTTTACTCATATAATGGTATGATTTCAACGAAGATTTTCACTCTCACTATTATGCACATATATTTATATATTCTATATTGTAATACAGGCTCACTGACTACGCCTGACTGCGCCGAATCTGTTACTTGGACCGTGTTCTCGGATTCTGTGAGACTACCTAGACGACAGATCGCCAAATTATGGAATTTGCTAGACGAACGGAGGCTTCCTTTGATAAACAACTACCGTAGTCCGCAGGAAATAAATGGAAGGCCAGTCTTCCAGCGAACTCTGATATAAATTTTAAAACGAATTCCACTGAATATGTATACAACGACTACTACTGAAAAAAAACAAAAAATAAAAACAGAAGAAAAATTAACATACAAAAAATACCAACCAAATAAACTTGACATATGCAGCTAAAAATTCGCAGTTGAGTTTCACATATTTTTGTATGGTTTCCTAGCAGATCCCAATTAAAACCACATACATATTCATTTAGATAAGTCGGTACGGATTTTGAAATGAATTATGTACTTCAACAGGAAATAATTGGAATGGAATGTCTGGCACACAACAATCAATATTAAAATATATATATAAAATATAATATATATAACATATAATATAATGTAGAACTGATTATTGTCTGTTATTATAGTGAAAGATGAGTACTGGTTATACAAGGCAATGTTCGACTTTAAAAAACAATGATTTATTTCCTCGACGCACCGATAACTTTCCCACTTTCGGTACTCGGGACTTTTGACGACCCTGAGTTTCACGAACTCGACTCTCTCGTTTTGCTGTTCTTCTACGACTCTTCCTCTAATACGAATGCTTATGCTGCTAATAGATCTGTTAACCAGCGTTGCCACCCAGCAGCACTGTAATCCTACTGTAACTTCTCGTTACATTCGGTCATTCTGATCATCGAAGTCAGGCCCAAACGTTATACATTCCTCGTATGCATTTTCACATCATGAGCAGCTTTTTTGACCTCATATCGATCGTTACGCTTAACTTAATTTTATATGAACCAAGAAATATAATAGCGAGCTTCCTTCCTTCAATAAGTTTGGTGGTAAGCCGTACTTGATCTTTCGGTTTCTGTCATAATTCGTCTTGTACTTCCGCTGAGTCTGCTCGATTGGCCACTTGGTCTTAATTTGCTCACTTTCGACCATAAGACTGAGGGAATTCGCAGTATGGATTACTCAGACTATGGGCCTTGCCTTTATTATAGTGAGATATGCAATGATTCCTACGAAAACGCAGTGCTGTGTTCCTTTAGTACATTCCTATTGAGGGAGGAATCGACCCACGGAACACCCGGTCCACCAGCAACCGTGGCTTTCTACACAGATGGCTCACCGCTTAACATCCAGTTATCCTTCAGCCTTCCGAAACACTGCAGTGTTTTCCGGGCAGAAGTAATAGCCATCAAAAATAAATGGATTGCTTGAAGAGGTCCAAAATTAGTTCTTGTAACTTAAATATATACAATCAAATCTAACAGCTCAACTTCCGTAACAAGCTGTCGAAAGTCTCTACACAAGTTGGCAAATCCGCATGTTTTTAGCCTAATCTGGGTCTGGGCATGGTCACCGGAATATAAAAGGTAACTGCTCAGCTCATATTCTCGGATATCCTTATTCGTATACATATGCCTCTGGCTACCTGAAAGCTCAAAATAAGAGAAAAGAATAGACTCAGGTCAAATGACAAATGGCTAAATGCCAACTGTGGTCGAATAGCAATTGGGCCAACCTGGCCCAATTTAAATAGTAAACGCAATAAGGAACTGTGTAGCTTAACTGGCACACATTACTCTGCAGCGGTGCGTGCTATAACCGACAACTGGTTACTGGGTATTCATGCCAATAGGCTCAAGTCACCCGACAATAATTTTTGCACAAGCTGCAGAGGTGAAGAGGAGGTAGAATCTCCGGAACAGTTTCTATGCTTCTGTCCTGCACTTGCGAGGAAAAGATGCGCCATACTAGGAAGTTACTTCTTATGAAACGTAACACAGTTGGGAAATATGGGACCTGGTTTACCTCCTGATTCGTGCTCACACAATGGCATTAGAAAGGAAATGAGATCCACATGGTGTCACAACGGGACAAAAATTACCTAAGAGTGTCGACCTTGGTCGGCGACCGTTGAATGTAACCTAACCTAAACTAGCTCATTTCAGGGATCAGGGATGCCCACCTGCACTGTTGCTTTCGTAAATGTGAATCACTTCTCATTCAGTGTGACGCGAAATTGTGATCCGAAGTCAAAACCCCATAAGGCGTCGCTTTCGATGTTGTTATCCGGCACTACTAGGAATCTTTGCTGTTGTACTTGTACTCAACACGTACGTTGCCAACAAATGTACCTAGCGGCTGGGTTTTGCTATTTCCGAGGCCACGCAAACCGGAGGGACGCAAAATGGTCACATAGGATCCCGAATCAACAAGCCACCCAATCGTAACTCCGTTTATCTACGCCAATTTGACTCGCTTAATTTTCACCACTTGCTCGTCGTTTACCACTTGCTCGCTTTGCATTGTTTGTGGACAATTTTTGGATATATGTCCCACGCCTTCACATTTAAAACATTTTGTTTGTGCTGTACAATCCTTCTTCATGTAATGAGCGTCGCCACAATTAAAGAAATGACAACTTTTTGAACCAGACATATATTTCCTGCTACTACTGTATTTTTTGATTGGCATTTCACTCACAAACTTGCGCTCAGATTTTTCATACGTTTTAAATCACTTACAGGCGTACATATGAAATGTGCATTTATTTTTAATACTTAATCCGTTTACTATATAGCCACACGGATTCTGTGTCTATTTATCCCAGCGCAGAAATGTTCTTCCAAATTAATTTCATTTGGTCGTTATTAAAGAAAGCTATTCTTCTGTAATATTTTAATATATACTTTGTAATATTTTCATGAAGGAGAATAAGGATGTTTCTATTATATCTGTAGATCTGCCTTTCCTGTAGCCATGTTGGGATCTCGAGATATGGATAGGGTCTATGGAATTATTTGGGTGTAGACTTATAAGTCACTCTAGATTCCTTAATATGAAAGAAGATAGACTGATGACTCTTAAGTCCTTGACGCTGATATGTTACGGCTAACAAGCTTTGGGTGTGAAGATGATTTCTGACTGAAGCCAAGAGGGTGGGATTTGGCCAGTTTTAAGATTTTTTTTAGAAAATTGCATGTAGTCAATTTGCGGTTGTTGCGCCCGCATTTTGTCAAGGCCTAGGGATTTAATCGTCTTGAATCTTCATTCATGTTCAGATTCCATACAATTTACGGTCGTATGTGGTTTTGAGCAGCCTCGGAAATGTGAACTTAAGAGGACATCCAGCGCTTCTTCACTGGGGTCAGACCATGAGTGGTCATATTTTTTCAAATGACCTAGAGTGAGGGTGGATTTGTATTATTCTTCTTTTTTTTTTGTAGTATTCGATCTAGCTTTCCGTTATTAATTTTCCAGTGCGCTTTTTTATGATTTAAGCAAAACTTAACGAAAACTCAAAATCGATATACATGTGATCAGAATAGCAGCGTTCATCCGAGACTCTCTACCCTTTTAACTGATAGCTATGACCTCTATACGGTTTTTAATAATGAAAATGAAATCATTTCCCGTATTGCAGATCAAACGATTAGTATTAAGGATAATGTTAAAAGTGATTCACTCCTCAAATTCGTATCCGTGCTACCCCAGTGAGATTTGTGAGCTTTGGCATCGCAGTCTATGACTAGGCCAGTTTTGCGATTTTCGCATTTCGCGACGAGAAATGTAATGGTTTCCTCTGGTGATGGTCGAAAAGCCGAGAGTAGCCAAATTGGAGCTAGATTTTTATTATTATCGATAACACCATGTGTGAACAGGTTGCGATTCAATGTAATAATTCGATAACTATCGATGCAAATAGCTGCAAGCGCCAACAGATGCATTTCAATATTGTTTGTCCACTGTTAAGAAGCATTTTCGGTTCTGGTACACAATACAATTGTTGAACGGAATTTGACATTTATGAATATAGAGAAGAGAGTCCCTCCGCCCAATAGTGAAAAAGTAATTGTTAGAGTTGTAGAAATAGTTCAAAGAGACAGAAAAATGAAGACATCCTAAAAGAAAGAACAAAGTCTGCTATAGAAGAAAAAGAATTCCTACTGAAAAAACTCGTTGCTAGTTTTTTTATGAAGAATACCAATTACGTTTCTAAATACGAATTAAATGAGCAGTATTCAAGAACACGACTGACGGAAGATACATAGAAAAGTTTGGTGATGAAAAGGTCGTAAAACAGCACTTGATGTGTAAACATGGTCGCCGTGGGCGTAATTAAGCATTTGCAATAATTTTTAATGTTTACTGCATATTCTGCATAGCGATAGGTCGATCGCAGGCTATAAAAATTCGTTAAGTTTCATAGCAACCCTCAGCCTTGAGGTGAGCTCGCAAGAAATGTTGCAGAACTTGGTCTCTCTCTGCAAGAAGCAGATCAATCAAATTCGAAAAAGAAAAGCTTTTTCTTGGAATTGCTTCTTATAAAAGATCTGATTGCCCCGAGGTTATACCAGAAAAGTTATATCCGCGCGCCTTAAAAGAAAAGTAACAAGCTTTAAACGTTCACAAGTCAAAATACGGAAAACAAATACCCTGCAGTATACACAGTATACGTGCGTCTAGGAGTAAAGTCCACTGCAAGAAAAAAATATACTCACACCAGCTAAAAGTGATTTTGCGCCCTCCCCACGAAGTTTGCCATCCCTGGGCCATTGGGACATGCCTTTTGGAGTGCGGGCGCCCATTGGTAGTTCTCTCGACAAGTTCGGCCGCCCAGCTGCGCTTGCGCTTAGTGCAACGCAACTCTCCGTCGGGCTAAATTTATGCTCTCGAATTTTTTTTTGTTCTTCGTTAATTTTTTATAATTTTTTTTATTGTGCACACACAACCATTCATTGGAACTCTCGAATGGTAACCTAATGACCATATAGTGCCTGCGAGATCGGCTCGTCAATATATAAAATGAATAAATAGTGTTGAGATTCCCGTGAACAGTGCCGCTGAGATGTTTGCGCACAGGCCTTCCGAAAATTTTCATTAATGTTCTTAAATAATATAATTACATTTTAATTAACATTGTTAGATTTACGTTAACTTTTCATTTCAAATTATACGAAAATTAAGTTCAATTAATTTGCTGAATTTAATTAATTTTGGAGTAAACTAATTTTAATTAATTAATTTTTTGCACTGGAATTCATCTGGTTATTAAGTTTTTTTTAGCTTCTATCAAATTATATTATGTTAAATTAAAATTTTTTTAATTTAAATATTTAAACTTATTTAGCGTACTTTTAGTCCCCATGCTCATAAGTATTTTGTGTGTTTTCCTTTGTGTGCAGATTTTTTTCTCCTAGATTAGTTTCAGCAGGAATCCTAAATAATACAAGTGTATTGCCACGATTGAGAACTAAAAAACCTACACCCTCCCGAAGAGCTACGGTCCAAAGGATTCCGTCCGCTCTCTCTCTCTCTCTCTCTCTCTCTCTCAATAATCATAAACGTTCCCGGAATTTAGATAAACGCTTTACAAACCGTCGTTTTTACCGGACTATCGAAGTTGATGTCACCTACGATCGTACTGTCGACGCGTACACTACAGGCGATTTCATTCTGGGGACCATTAATTATAGTGGTATCAATTGTGGTGCCAAAAAGAACACCAAAACGTTTGACTGTAAGTATAATTTACAATGAACTTAAAGTGTTCTAGTAGTACTAATAGTCATAAATATATATATTGAAGAGAGGCTTACCTCAACAATATTGACCATTATTGCCAGTACAACAAACCCTTCCGGGGAGCACAGGGCATTCTCCTTGAGAGCGTATGCAATATTTTGATGAAGAATATGCAGTTCAACATCATATCGCGAGCAGATTATCGAATGTTCAAATTCCTTCCCATTGTTGGTTAGTTTTAGGGGACGGGACAAGACCTTGTTGTAGTTAATGAAGATTAGCTCTGGCGCCGTTGACCTAACTTATGTAATTTAAAGATGGTAAATATTGTGTTAAACACTTACTTTGGCCAGCGTTTACATTCCAGTTCTTTCCGTTTTGATCATAGTTAAAATGGATTCAACATGGAAAATCTCGAAGTACACAATTCATTTAAAAAATTTTAATGATCGATCTAAAGTATAAACTCAATTGCAAATTTTTATGTGCATATTACACGTTTAATTGGTTGGTAAGTTTTTTTTTTTTGTCAGTAGTAGTAGTACATTTTTATGTATATTCAGTGAAATTCGTTCTAAAATTTATCTCAGAGATCTCTGGAAGATTGGTCTTCCATTTATTTCCTGCGGACTACGGTAGTTGTTTATCGAAGGTCGTCGTCCTTCGTCTAGCAAATCCCAAATGGTGATCTGTCTTTTAGGTAGTCTCACAGAATCCGAGAGCACAGTGCAAGTAACAGATTCAGCGCAGGCGTTGTCAGTGAGCCTGTATTACAATGTTTAATATATACAAATATAGAAGTTCATCGCAACAGATCGTTTATCGTTATTTGTCCAGCTATCGTTGTTCTAGATTGGTATTCAATAACTTGAGGCAATCGATCTTAGATTCGGTTAACGCCAAAATGCGTCGAGATCAGTGAAGGTACAGCCTGAAGCATGACTCCCAAAACGGCAAGACCATCCGAACGCAAACTTGCTTCGGCTACCGTGGCATAGCGAACATTTTTATGAACAATGTGCATTTCGACGTTGTGGCGTTCACCATTGATGAGATGCTCGGATCCACGACTGTTGGCCGAGCCCCAATGGATGTGCTTTAATCTAATTGGAGATTGACTTTGGCCAGTTGCGCATGTTCCCTCCCAATCCCTGCCTTGTTGGTCGTAATTGAATTGTCCACACGCCTGTTTGGCTGCCAACAGTAAGAACTGTATCAAGATTACAAGTCCCTGACGGCTTTCGATCCCCTTTTCTATTTTGATGTGTCTGTAGAAATTACATCAAATTTCTGACGATATGCATTGACTAACGTTTCTTGCTCAGCTCTTGTCAAGCCTGGTTGAAAATTTGCAGAGAGCTGGCAACGTGTTCGATATGTTTGCTTTTTGTCCTCATCAGTGACTAAGTGAGCTACATTTGTGGCTATCAACAGCTATTTAAAAAATTGAATGCATTTTAAAATAATTTCTTACACAGAACTTTTAAAATAGATTTAAATCGGCTTACAAACAAAACAGTTGCCTACAAAGGTTTATCCAATTTTTCCATCTTTAAGATCGAATTTTCAATATCATCTCTCCTCTGATCACTTTCGTCCTAAAAGTAATCACTTCAGCTTTCCAGTTCTTATAATAATAATATATAAATTAAGCGATTCCTTATTGTTTTTAGTAAAAAAAAACCGAATCGTTTTGTTTGGGTGCTTTGTAATTTGTAAATTCTAGCTTATCATAATTAAACCTCTGACAACCTCGTTGCAGCTTTGTCGCTGTTGTCCCATTGGTGGAGGTGTCGGTTGTCCCGTCTGGGTCCCACGATGGTCCTCTGGTGGAATGTGCTATCGTATTTCTTCATGCGCCTTGGATGTGATCGTGGTCTTTGGATATTTCTGGCTGAATCTGGCGATGCCGCAATATGCTGACGATAACTAATTCTGGTAACTTGCCGCTGAGTCCAGCGTAGATGAAATATGCCGAAGACGCGTAAGTGTTTATTCTAGCTTGTCGTTAGTTCGGGTTATTTTTTCATGATAGTTCTTAGCTTACATATATGTTTGTTTTTAACTTGCTTCTGCGAAATGATATAAAAAGTGTGGCTTGTGTTTCATGCATATTAAAATTGTTTATTATTAGAAAATACTCTGAATGGGTCTGGTATTTTTGAATAAGACGGTAGATCTCGCTGTGAATATATATAGTAATCACGAAATTAAAAAGATAAGAGAGATTGGGAGAGGGAGAGAGAGAGACAGAGAACAGAGAACAATTTAGATAAAGAATGAAAAAGAATATAACTATACACTACTATCCAATCACGTTTTTAACTTGGGATTAGAGAGTGGTTCATTGTCAAATTATGTATAATTTATTGAATTATGTATTCAAATAGTCGTTAAGTGTAATTAACAGAAACTTGCACAACATTGAGTTCTTGCCTATAGGCTGACCCTCTCGCCGACAAATCAAATGAGTTGTGATATAGACTTAGGCTTATTTGCATAGTTTACCAACAGCTAGGACAGATATATTTGATAGAAGTAATGGAATTTTAATATTCTCTTGCAGAAAAAGTGAACCCCACTTTCTATCGGTACATACATAATTTATTGTATGAAAAACATTTTTGTTTTTTTTTAACAATATTTGCGCTCTTAGAATTTTGACATATATTATTAACATTCGAATACTTATTTAGGTTAAGTATAAACGATATCATAATGCAATTTTGAACAAACTCACCAGCTACGTGTTCTAAAATGTTTCTAAAGTTAATATTGATTGATTTTTTATCATTTTTTATTTCAGTTCATAATTTGTATGCCCGTTCCCAACTATCAAAAAATGTGGAAAAATTGATTTGTTATTTAAATTAAATTTATCAAGATTTCAAGTCTATTAGCTTTACTTATGAAAATCATAAATCTGTGTATAAATAGGATTTTGAATAACGGAATAATTTTTTTAAACTCACTCCACATTAAAATTTACTAATCCAAATACCGGATCTGCTTTTAATTTTCCCGAAAAGACCATATCAGAACCAAAACATCGTAGGGGAACATTATACTGGCCGATGCCGTAACTTAGATCTATATATGCGTGTGTACCTGTGCTCAAGCAGTTATTTAAGAACATGTATTCAAAATTTGAAGTCTGTAGCTGGATCCAAATCCAGAATATATACACCTTATGGAGTCGGACATTCTTTCTTCTTCAAGTTACATAAGCTTGCACAATTTCACTATAACATAGTATACTGACACCTCAATTTTATTTAATAACCCGACCGAGCAATAAGACATATTTAATTGTCTTTGACACCATGGCGACTTTTCGCTTAAAAATAATATGTTGAAATGTTCGTATGGCTAAGCTATGGATAGGGTTTCTAATAATGCTACCACTAATAACTACTAATTCCATGATTAAATGGATGGTTTAGAAAGACGTCATTTAATGTCTGATGTAATCAAATGAGCAAATTACAAGGAATACAAAAGATGCAAATTTAAAATTGAATTGATCAGAAACACAGAATACAATAAAATAAAAAAGGATCCCAGGTATTGAAAATTAAAAATTAATAATTAAATAAAAACATAACATCTTCATAATTTCAAACTGATTTTACTCCTTAAATTATCTAACATAACTTATTATCTACCTGCTGCACAACTTCAGCAGGGGAAAGTTAATAAAACATGCAAGGGATGTTTACAAGTTGTTTATTATTATTCTAGCTACGACATTTATTTCTAAATGCACGACTTATTATTATCCATCCATATCCAGTCTTTAAAGAAAACTGTTCATTGAGCACCGCCGCTCGTCGCCGCACCTGCTTTTTGGGCCCACCGTTGAGAAATCTTCTATTCTCTTTCAATTTTGGAGGTAGAGTCATTTGCATTTAAAATGTACTTCAATGCTTTAACACCATAAACATTAATATTTTACTTTTAATTAAATAATTAAGTGTATCATGTTTTACAATCGTTTTTCAATGCCTGTCTGTATGTCACTTTCTCAGAAAAGTTAACAGATAGAGACTTCAAAATAGAAGTTCTCGAATACCACTTCCATTTATCAATTCAATTCGATTACCGATAACAATAAAAATCTTTCTTATTCGCAAGGAATATATGACTTTATTTTTATCCACTTTAAGGATCTGTTGAGAAACAGTGACGAAAATCATTTGTTAATATGATCCAGAACGCAACCCAGAATAGATGCATGCATTCAAATAGATCTATATCAATATTTCAACATTTAACTATCGAAAAAGTGTACGAATTATGATAGGTAAAGACATGGTTGAAGGATATCTCTTAGAGCTCTCTAGCCTAGAGCACTCCTTTTTATTTTTATTTCAAAAAATTTGCTCATTAAAATATTACAAAATATACATTAAAATATTAAAGATGAAGAGCTTTCTTAAATAGCAAACAAATGAAATTCATTTGGAATTTCAGTTGGAGGAATGATAAATAAGTGATTTACATATTCTACTGTATTACACACTGTATTTATATATTTTTTTGAGAATGCAAACAAGGATTTTCGAGAGATCCTTATTAGGCCAGGTAATAGGTTAGAAGATATTTAGTGGTGGTATAAAAACGGGATGATTGTTGCATCACTGAATTACAACTTGACAACATCTGTCAGGCTATGGACGCAACAACCTTGCACTCCGGCGTAGTCAACGTCCCGTGAAGGTGTAAAAGTCGCGTGTATTCAAATCGCCCAGCAATCGACCAATGGCGATGGAGCTTGGTTGCTCGGCTTTGCTGTGATATTGGGAAGCTCGGCAAATATATTCTTTAGTCGTGGATTAATGCAATCCGTCTGTCTACAAAAAAAAAAAAATGGAATAGTACCAGGGTGTCAAAATTCGCATAAGGATTATGGTATTTTGTCGAACTTTTTGCGGTATCCAATAACGCTACCGGTACGATTCCGATACGTAATACATCAAAATAAAAATTTAATAAATAAGTGAAATAAGAAATAGTCTGATTCCAGTGTAATACCAGCTGCTAACAAATTGCAAAGATCCTTTCTTGCATTTGACCGAAAAATTTTAAATTTGGGATATATGATACATTATATATGTATATGTAAGGAGTAGTTGCAGAACGAGAGAGTCGAGTTCGTGAAGCGCAGCGTTAAGATCGTCAATAAGAAGTTGTCAAAGTCCCGAGCACGTAAAGTTGCCAGTGGGTCGGGAATCTAATTGTACATCTAATACTCATCTTTCACTGTAATATAATTATTATATTAATAACAAACAGGACATAATCAGTCTTAAATTTGGAGGCTCAACCGGTCGTGCGTCGTATATTTGGAGCACTCAAATCAAACAGTGCAACAGTGAAGACTTAATGCGAAAATAATAAGTTGAAAATAAGCAGCAGTGAAAAAATCAATTTCACAATAAGTTGAAACGCTAAAAGAAATTCACCGTTACGAAAAGCAGAAGCAGCATAAGTTGTGATGAAGTAAAAGAGAATTTGTGCTAGTGTAACTGATAAATTGGAACAGAGACAGCAATACCCCGTCGCTAGACAAAGTAATCTTAGTGCAGATGGAAGCAGATCGATAAAAAAAAGTACAATTCGATAGTTCAAAGTGCATCGATGAAACGAACTCCGCAGCGCGCAGACGGCAGAATGGCTGAAAATAATAAACTTGTGCAAGCGCGCGAAAAGATGACAAAGATGGCAAATTTATTTTTCGAATCTGCTATAGATAATTCATTTGAACAGTTGAAAAGTGTTTTGATTTCTGAGCTTAAGCGTACATTGAGAAGTGCCGATATACAGTCGAAGCTTTAACAGAGAAATATGACTAATATTTTTAAGAAGTGTGTGAGTGAAATGCCAAACAAACAATACAGTGGTGCCAGGAAATATATGTCTGGTTCAAAAATTTGTCATTGCTTTAATTGTGGCTACACTGATCATATGAAGAAGGATTGTACAGCACAAACAAAGTGTTTTAAATGTGAAGGCGTGGGACATATATCCAAAAATTGTCCACAAACAATGCAAAGCGAGCAAGTGGCGAACGACGAGCAAGTGGTGAAAATTAAGCGAGTCAAATTGGCGTAGGTAAACGGATTTACGATTGGGTGGCTTGTTGATTCGGGATCCTATGTGACCATTTTGCGTCCCTCCGGTTTGCGTGGCCTCGGAAATAGCAAAACCCAGCCGCTAGGTACATTTGTTGGCAACGTACGTGTTGAGTACAAGTACAACAGCAAAGATTCCTAGTAGTGCCGGATAACAACATCGAAAGCGACGCCTTATGGGGTTTTGACTTCGGATCACAATTTCCTCGCAAGTGCAGGACAGAAGCATAGAAACTGTTCCGGAGATTCTACCTCCTCTTCACCTCTGCAGCTTGTGCAAAAATTATTGTAGGGTGACTTGAGCCTATTGGCATGAATACCCAGTAACCAGTTGTCGGTTATAGCACGCACCGCTGCAGAGTAATGTGTGCCAGTTAAGCTACACAGTTCCTTATTGCGTTTACTATTTAAATTGGGCCAGGTTGGCCTAAAGAAACACAGCAATCCGTTTTTGTAAGAATAATTGCATTTCTCACTAGAATAGAGGCAAGGTCCACATTCTGAGTGACTCATACTGTGGATACTATAACCCCATAAAAGAGAATGGGTCTGATGATTGACAGGTACATCCATCGGTCAATTTTAGGCGACATACCCCACTTAGGTGCAATGGCTTCCCTGCAAGTATATAGAGCGACTGCAAGTATATAGAGCGACTGTAACTGGTTGGCACTGTTACGGAAGGGAAAACTTGTGTTGTTTAGTCTGGGTGGGACTAGAGTGGAAATTTTGTATTTCCCTGAGAAGAGAACTAATTCTGTTTTCGTGGGATTCACGCTTAATCCGAAATTACTTGCCCACGATTACAGTATTTTTAGTTTACTCGTCATTAGGTGGCATCATCCGCATACGCGACAATCGGACAGTCCTCCCTCCATGTCCAGCAGCAGTCTATTGACAGATATGTTGCATAAGAGGGGTGACAGGATGCCCTATTGTGGCGTTCCTCTGCTGACGTATCTGAAGAGAGTTGACGATCCAAGTATGAAATATGCATTTTCACCTTGACATTTTATTTAGGAACATGGAAAGAAGACCATAACGGTATTTGACAGCCGCTCTAGCTTGCTTAAGATAGTCTATCTCACAACTCATTTGATTTAATAGCCTATAGTTAAAAATGTGATTGGAGGGTTGTGAATAGTTATATTCTCTTTTACTATTTATCTATATTTCCCTTTCTCTCTCTCCCTCTCTTATCTTTTTATTTTCGTTATTACTATATATACTCAAGGCGAGATCTACCGTATTATTGAGATATACCAGACGCATTCAGAGTATTTTCTAATAATAAACAATTTTAATATGCATTAAACACAAACCACACTATTAACCTTTTAAATCATTTCGCTGAAGCAAGTTAAAAGCCAAAATATTTATTACTATCATAAGAGCTGGAAAAATAATATGTTCACAGCCGACTCCTTTTAGGACGAAAGTGATCAGAGGAGAGCATTCGATCTTAAAAATGGAAAAATTGGAGAAACCTTTGTTGGCAACTTGTTTTTTTTTTTTAAGCTGCTTCAAATCTCTTTTTAAAGATTTGTGTAAGAAACTATTTATAAAATCATTCAATTTTGTATATATCTGTTGAAGATTGTACATTGAAAGTTGAATTTTCATGGCATAATACATTTTTGCACAGCGGTACTTGTGCAACTGATAATATTAAATTTTTAATTTATTTTATTGACTTACTTTGATTATTTTATAATCATATATACAAGTTTAAATGACCATTAATAATAATTATATAAATAATGGCTAAAGCAATTGAAAGAAAACTTTTCCAAGTGCACTCAGCTAGAACCAGATTTTACAGCTCTTTTTCTCTTTCTTTTATTAGAAATAAGTTTGATTCACCAGTGTCAGGGGCACTTATGTAGCTAACTGAGACAGTGATGAGGACAAAAATTCAAACATGTCGAACACGTTGCAATTTCTATGCAAATTTGCAACCGGGTTTGAGAAGAGCTAAGCAAGAAACGGCATTCTTATCTTTGAAGAAGCTCCAGCCAAGCAGTCTCTGCGCCTATAAATTGCTGCGTCCCATTGCACAATTACTGCAGTCTTCCTGCAAGGGTTATTCAGTGCAAATCGTCAGAAATTAGCTGTACCTTCTACATACGCATCAATACAGAAAATGTGTATCTTAAGCCGTCGGGGACTTATAGTCTTGCTGCAGTTCTTACTGTTGGCAGCCAAACAGGCGAGTGGACAATTCAACTACGACCAACAAGGCAGCGATTGGGAGGGAACATGCGAAACTGGCCAAAGTCAATCTCCAATTAGATTGGCGGACAACACTGTAAGTAGCATAAACCGTCACATCACTGGACGATTTTTTATAAAAGTTACCTTCTCACAGGCTATTCGCGTACCCATTCCGCGAATTCGATTCACGAACTACAATCGGGCCTTGCAGTCACCGCTGATGATGACAAACAATGGACATACAGGTGTGTAGTAATTTTATTTTATCAGTGCCTTAATTACAGTATTACTTCAGCGAACATTGTTTTACCGCCCACAAATAACGGACAGCGTGCTTTCATCGAGGGTGGCCTATTGCCAGGCACCTTTGAAGCGCAGAGCGTGCACTTCCATTGGGGCTCGGCCAACAGTCGTGGATCCGAGCATCTCATCAATGGTCAACGCTACGACGTCGAAATGCACATTGTTCATAAGAATGTTCGCTATGCCACGGTAGCTGAAGCAAGTTTGCGTTCGGATGGTCTTGCCGTTTTGGGAGTCATGCTTCAGGCTGTACCTTCACTGAACTCGACGCATTTTGGCCTTAACCGAATCTTAGATCGATTGCCTCAAGTTATTGAATACCAATCTAATACGATATTTGGGCAATTAACGATAAACGATCTGTTGGGAGACATTTCTACTGGAAGGTTTTACTCATATAATGGTATGCATTCAACGAAGATTTTTCACTCTCACTATTATGCACATATATTTATCTGTTACTTGGACTGTGTTCTCGGATTCTGTGAAACTACCTAGACGACAGATTGCGAAATTTTGGGATTTGCTAGACGAACGCAGTCTTCCTTTAATAAACAACTACCGTAGTCCGCAGGAAATAAACGAAAGGCCAATCTTCCAGAGAACTCTGATATAAATTTAAAAACGGATTTCATTGAATATACATAAAATTCGACTACTACTACTGAAAAAAAAAAAATAAATAAGAAAAAAATCAAACAAAAAATACCAATCGAATAAATTTGACATGTACAGCTAATAATTCGAAATTGAGTTTAACATGTTTTTTATTTGTTTCTTAGCAAAACCCAATTAAAACCACATACATATTCATTTAGATAAGTCGGTACAGATTTCGAAATAAATGGTGTACTTGGAAATTTTGCAAGGTTAAGCCATTTTAACTATGATAAAAACGGAAAGGACTGGAATGTAAACGCGAGCAGACAACAATCGCCCGTTTCTCTAGCTACAGCCAAGGTAAGTGCTTCACACAATATTTACCTTCTTTAAATTGCATAAGTAATTTAAATATTAGGCGGTCAGGTCAACGGCGTCAGAGTTAATCTTCATTAACTACAACAAGGCCTTGTCCCGTCCCCTAAAACTAACCAACAATGGGCATACCCTGAAGATGTCAATACCCTGCGCAGAAGACTGTAGTCAACCAGCGGTTTGCGGATGTAAACTCAAAAGTATCTACAAGGCTGTGCAGCTTCATTTTCATTGGGGTTCGCCAGAGAGGAAGGGATCTGAACATTCGATAAACTGCACGCGATATGATGCTGAACTGCATATTCTTCATCAAAATATTGCATACGCTCTCAAGGAGAATGCCCTGTGCTCCCCGGATGGGTTTGTTGTACTGGCAATAATGGTCAATATTGTTGAGGTAAGCCTGTCTTCAATATATGTATATATTTAAAACTCTTAGTACTACTAGGTCACTTTTTCATTGTAAATTATACGTACGTATAAAGGCCGTGGAGTTCTTTTCGGTACCACAATTGATATCACTATAATTAATGGGGCCCAGAATGAACTCCGATTCATAAAGTGCAGTTTTATGAATTTTTCACCACCAAACTTTTCTATGTCTTTCCCGTCCGTCGTGATCATGAATACTGTTCATTTAATTTGTATTTTTCTTTTCTTTAATATTACGATATAATCAATAATATAAAAAGGGATATGTATATAATATATTTACGTATATAATATGTTGGAAATAACTGTATGTACCTATGTACACCGCAGCTTGTCTTGCATTCCCGTTTTATAGTCTTAATCTGTTGTTGCCTGCGAGCAACGGTAATTGTAAGTTCCTTATGATCAAGACCTTCTTCGATGGTATGTTTAAGCGACTTTCATCAAGTATGAGTCAGTCGCTTTTGGTCGCTTGAATCGCGTAGTATAAGTCGCATGAAGCGAACATATATTCTGTATGAAAATAAAATAAAAAATATTACAAATAAAATAATAATTGAATAAATATAAATCCCAAGTTATAATTGGTTATGGACCCAGAACACGGAAAATTCAGCTCGTAGAAAATACAGTGTATTGTTCTGAGGATTACTTGTAGAAGGTGAATGAGAGCATTCTGGACTTTCTTGGACAAGTGTGATAACTGTGTGGTTAAGGAAAATTAATACCTCGATGAGTTTGAACGAGAAGTAGGACGACCAGAATTATAGTGCCTGGGTCGTTCAAATGAAAAGCGTACTCGTGTATTCAGAACTAAGGCAGTATGTGTGCGGTCGTGTCGTGAAAAACGAAAATGACTGTGCTGAGCAAAATGCAATATTTGATGCAAGAGACGAAAAGGCTCCGGCAAGCATAATGCTTTGCATAAAGGCATCCCAAATAAATAATGTGAAGAATTGGCAAACATCAGCAAGAGCCTGGAACACCCTGAAAGAAATTCATATGCCAATGGGTCCTGCGCATCGTGTGACTTTGCTAAAGCAGTTGTTACAGCTAAGATTGGTAGAGTCGGGTAGTTTGGCAGAGAACATACATAAGTTTGCAGACTTAGTGGAAAGACTAAGTGAGATCGGCTTTATAATGGTCGAAGAGTGTTTGTCTATATTGTTGTTGTCGAGTTTGTCGGATGGATACGATAATTTCGGCAAGGCAAGAAAAATAAATAGAGTAAGAAATCGTACTCATTGTTTGCAGCGGCAAGAAACCCAAGTATTGGTGGTTTTGCAAATAACACGTGGTGTCTAGACAGTGGCGCCACAGCGCATTTGTGTACCGATAGATCGTGCTTCATAGAATTAAGAGAGCACATAGAGAAAATTATTTTAGCTGGAAATAATTACATACAGGCATATGGGCGTGGAAAAGCACGCATAAAGTGGAAAAATAACACTATTGATTTGACCGATACATTATATGTGAAAGACCTTCAATGCAACTTTGTGTCAGTATCGAAAGTAGTCCAAAAGGGATTCAGTGTTAAATTTAGGTAAGATACTGCGCCCATTGAAAATCGTAGGGGTGATGTGATCTTAGTTGCTAAGGAGCAGCAAGACTTATATTTGTTCAACACAGATGAGCAAACGTGTTTCAGTGCGCATGCTAATTTGACAGACATACTGATGTGGCACAAGCGGCTTGGTCATTTAAATTTTGTCAGTCTGAATAAAATGATGAAGAAAAATTTGGTGCACGGCTTGAAGGCCAGGCAGGCAAACATACGCGAAGTGCAAAATAAGTGTAAAGAGATTTCCAAAGAAATCTGAGACCCGCGCCGAAGGCACACTAGACTTGATACACACAGACATTTGTGGCCCAATAAGAAAATGTTCTGTAGGTGGTGCGCGGCATTTTGGCACATTCATTGACGATAGATCGCGGTTTGTGCATGTTTTATGAAAACTCGCGATGAAATCTTTGAGAAGTTCAAAGAATATAAGGCGTTTGCAGAAAAACTGGACGCAAGATAAAATGTCTCAGAATCGACAACGGTCGTGAATATTTGAGCGCCAATTTCGAAAAATATTTAGTGAGCAACGGCATCAAGAGGCAGCTTACTGTGCCGTATACACCCCGACAAAATGGTGTAGCGGAGCGCGCGAATCGAACGCTCGTAGAAATGGCACGAAGCATGATTATGTATGCTGGTCTCAAGGATTTCTGGACAGAAGCTATAAATACGGCGGCTTATCTGCGAAATCGCTCAGAGACATCTACATCATATGAGTCATGGTCAGACAAAAAACCGTCTGTAAGTCACCTACAAGTTTTCGGTACAAAGGTTGTACTTAACAAGAAGTACAATAAAAAATTCCTACCAAAGGTGAGGTGAGAGTATTAGTTGTTTACTCTGCAACAGCTAAGGCATACCGATTGTATAATCCCGATTCACGAAATGTCATCGAAGCTAGAGATGTGATATTTCTTGAAGGTGAAATGACAGCGTAAAGGACAGAATCTCGTTGTGTAATAATGATGTTACACTGATCATGAAGAATGTCGAAGATGAGCTTGTAAATCTTCATAGTGGCGATCAAACTGAGGATCGCGAGAATTCCAAACGAAATGACGAGGTGCCAAATATATCTACAGATGGAGACATTGGTGACGACGAGGAAATCGAGTCAAGCGAGGCACCGGGCAAAAGATGTCCTGGAAGGCCAAAGAAAGTACGCACCGAGTAGCCAGGACGCCCTCGAAAGCAGTACAACATTTTGAACTTTATGACAACGGATGACGTAGCTGCACCTCCTAGCGTCAATGCAGCCTTGAGTTCTGATCATGCCAGTGAATGGAGGGCATCGATGAAAAAGGAGATAGACAGTCTGCACGAAAACAAAAGTTGGGAGTTGATTGATCTACCGAAGGGAGAGAAGGCAATTGGCAGTAAATGGGTATTTGCAGTGAAGCGTGACGAGCATGGCAAAGTAGTACGCTTGAAGTCTCGACTAGTGGCCAAAAGATGCGCCCAACAATATGGCGTAAATTACAATGAGACGTTCTCCCCTGTGGCCAGATATTCGACAGTCAGATTACTGATTGCTCTAGCGGTAGAAAATGGTATGTATATGCATCAGATAGACGTGTCTTCCGCTTATCTCAACAGTGAGCTGCAAGATGTGGTTTTTATGCGACAACCAGAGGGATTTGCTAACCAAAATTTCCCTAACCAAGTCCTAAAACTCAAGAAGTCGCTGTACGGCCTTAAACAGAGCGGCCGTGAGTGGAACGAGAAACTAAACACCGTGCTAATCAGAATTGGTTTCACTCCTGCCCCAGCGAGCCATGTTTGTACATATGTCGTGAAGCCAGCAAACTGAATGTCATCGTCGTAGATGTTGACGATCTTATTATGGCCAGCACAAGTAAGGAAGATCTGAACTGCGTGAAGGAGCGCATATCACATGAGTTCGACCTAGTCGATGACGAGCAATTGGAGCATTTCCTAGGCATGGAAATTGATCGTGAAGGTGAAACGGGCAGCGTTACTATCGATCATAAGTACTTCATTGAGAAGAAAGTAGACAAACTGCGTTGAGAAGGAGTGTTGGATATAACTGTATTTGCCTATGTCACCACAGCTTGTCTTGCATTCCCGTTTTATAGTCCTAATCTGTTTTTGCCTGCGAGCAACGGTAATTGTAAGTTCCTTATGATCAAGACCTTCTTCGATGGTATGTTTAAGCGACTTTCATGAAGTATGAGTCAGTCGCTTTTTGGTCGCTTGAATCGCGTAGTATAAGTCGCATGAAGTGGACAGATATTCTGTATTAAATAAAAAGCTCTGAATAAATATAAACCCCAAGCTATAATATAATAAATATATGTTTGAAATATATAATATATTTACGTTTATAAAAATGAAAAATTAATAACGGAGAACTAGATCGAATACTACAAAAAAAAAAAAATAATAATACAAAACCACCGCCACTCTAGGCTATCTGAAAAAATATGACTGGATGTCCTCTTAAGTTCACATTTCCCAGGCTGTACGACCCTAAATTCTATGCAATCTAGAATTGATTACACCAGTTTAACCTTTTAAATGCAAAGAAAATTTAAAATGGACAATAAACATCTTCAAGCCGTTTAAAGTGGTACTGATCAAATCTATTGCTTACTTTCGGGAGTGTGCATTCCAGACTTTGATTGTCAACTCTCTCTAGCTACGTCGAAAGAGGAACGACCCAAGGGGGTGTCCAGTCACCCCTCCTATAGAACATAGATGTTAATAGACTCCTGCTCTTCAGAGGAAACTACTTCCAAACTCTATGTGATTTAATGACAAGAAAACTAAAAACACTGTCATTATAGGCAAGTAATTTCGGGTTAGACGTAAACCCCGCGAAAACAGAACTCATAGAGGACTGTAAAGTTGTTAAGCCAAGAAAGGCACTCTATTGCCCCTCCTCACAGATAGGAAAGGTATATGCCTCTGCCTCTGGCTACCTATAAGCTTAACATCAAAGAAGATAACAATCTCAGGTCAAATGACAAATGGCAAAATTGTAAACTTCTTACACATTTTTGAAAAATTCTCGAAATAATAGTGCAATGTTTTGGTTTTTTTTTATCCATTCGTTAGAATATAGTCAAGCGACTGGGACCTGTCAAAGAATTATCTCTTCGGGAATGTGGCCGGGGTTTTGCTGATATATCTCGGCACACAACGTGAAGCACTTATTGGAAATAGCACTAAGCACACAACAACAGAAAACAGAATTGTAGTAGATTTTAAATAGATTGGATTAGATTTCCTTGCCGTGAGCTTAACTTTCGATCAGTTTTGTGACTGTAACCACCCCAGTTTACAAAAAGTTACACATAAAGCCTCAAAACGAATAAAATGTATAATCAAGTGGCAGCACGCACACAAAAAGACAAGAATGAAGCGTTGCTGGTATCTTCGCATATATTAAAGAGTCTGTGCGATCTGGTAGCAAATTTTGGTACTTCTTTCGCACATATTCACAACCCATTAGACCCATTAGCTGTGAAGTTGCTGTGAATTAGCTGTGAAGTTTTAGTTTTTCTTATACTTTGATACCAAAAGTATCATCGTATAGTGGTTTTGTGCAATTTCCGTCATGCTGTATGTCCGCCCGTTCGTCTGTGCGTCTGTACGAACGCAAGTTTTTCGACACCCTTAGAGGTACAGACTTGAAACTTGTAACATTTACTGGCCTGTGGGCGCGTTAGACGAAGTGTAATAATCGGAGTGCTACGTCCACTAGGTGGCTAAGAAATCGAAAAGATCGATAATTGCAAATTGATAAAGTCACATATCTCCCACAATTATAAGGCTATAGTCACCGCATTTGCTTGGCAGTTTGCATAGCTGTGCCATTTAAAGATCGGCATAAGCCACGCCCACCAACGCCGCCCCATATCCTCCAACCCTACATATTTTAAATTTCTATATCTTCCGCAGATTTTGAGTTGGAGCCATCGAATTTGACAAAGCCGATATTTCGGAAAGTTTCAATCGATAAATCCGCATATAGACCAGGCATATACCCGCCGCCCAGGATCTTCAGCCGTAGAAATGCGCATACAATCTACATTTTGTAAACAAAATTTACACCCTCCCTGTTTTTTGCTTCTTGTTATCCGCTGGTATTACTTATGGTATCAAAGTATTTCGCAGTCGATTACGCCCGACTGCATCGTTCTCTCTTATTTTCGCTTAAATTTTTTTATTTGTATTTTTATGATATATATTATTTTTATTATATATTTGATAATGGCACCTACGTTAAATGAAATGTTCTATGGGACTATTACAAAATGCCAACTGGGGTCGCAGAGCACAGTTGCAAAGACGAAGAAGAGGTTGAATCTATGGAACTGAATTGCAAAATTTATAAATGCATCTGGTTGGATTACTCCCTGATTTATGCTCACAAATTAAGTGAGATCCCATACAGTATTAGAACGTGCCATAGATAGGCTATGTATATCAACCTTATGGTCGGCAACCGTCTAACCTAAGCTAATTTCAATTAATTATTATTTTCAATTCCAATCAAAAATCAAACTCCCTTTCGTCAATACGGAACGCATTAAATACAGTCTTTAAGAAAAAAGAACTGAAATAGGCTTTTACTTTTTATTTATTTATTATTATTTCTACTTAATTTCATTCCCCTTTTAGATAATTAAAAAAATGATATAGATATATTTGAATATATGTCTCTATTCTGATGTGCACTTTGGTTAATATTAATTTATGATTTTCGCCCCTGTTTCTTAACAGATCCTTAAATTTGATCAAAATAAAATCATGCATTCTTTGAGAATCAGAAAGTTATGTCTTGAAATTCAGAGTTTTTATTGTTATCGGTAGTCGATTTGTATTGATGTTCATGGAAATGTTGTTCATTTGCTTATGCTATGCAAGCGCTTATGTGTTTGAGTCTCTAGCTCTAGCTATATATATACATATATAAATATGTATATATATATGCCCAAAAGGTTTTAAAATTTCTGTACTTAATTTCATAGTTAAGCTACTATCGCTTAACAAATTTTGGTCTGATTTTTTTCTGGACATTCGTAATCCTAACAATAAATTGATGAATAATCAACATTTCGGCACATGCAAATTTTTTACATTTTGTATATGTAAAATAAACTTTTCTTGGACAATGAATTAAGTCATGTATTAGAAAAGAGTCGTTAGTAAGTGCAAAACCTCAGCTACTACTGTTTTACACAAAGAAATATATGACAAACAACTATTGTGACTGTAGATAATAGTTAAGTTAGTTAATTTAATGAGTAAAATCGGTTTGAAATTATGACGGAATATAGATGCCTTTTTATTTAATTATTAATTTTTAATTTTATTTAGTTTAATTTACAAATACAATTTTGAATTTTGCATTTTTATTTGTGTTTTTAGTCCACTTAAAAAAATATATAAATAAATAAATAGTATATTCCTTTCTGACGACAAATTTTCAAATAGATGACTGGCAGTCCCAAAAACACAGACAGTTGACTCTCAAACATCAACAATAAGTAACAACAACAATAAGATAGGAACAAAATCGTAGGTGTCTTAAGCCAGCGTATGGCCTCATTGCTGCTGATTACAAATTTAGTTTATACTGAAGCAACCATCGAAAAGTGTGGAGCTCGTATACCGATGTCGCGCAGTGATCGTGCACTTTAATACATATGCTCCTTTTATTGCTATTATCGCGAATAGTATAATAATATGTTAAAGCAACAAGTTTACATAGTTCTGTATGCACAATGTACATAGAGTTACCATAACATCCTGTATGCGAGTCTCTGAACAGATCACTGTAAAGACGCGCATAACATCGATTAGCGTAATTTAGTCGTTCCATTACATTAAGCAAAGAAGGACGCGCAGCGCTTGTCGAATATATGAATATAACCTCTAAAGAAAACTCCTCGTGTTATCAATGGTCATGGGCCTGGTGTTTCGATCAGTAAGCCTGCACCCATAACCCCAAATCTCCAACAGGTTACGGGCCCAGCACGCTTCCATTGCGCGGAAAATAATAATAATCACTTGAAAACAGTAGAACGTTATAATTGCACAAAGTGAAAAATGAGTGCCTTTATAAAAATAGAACCGCTGTGCGCAGAAAATTACGATACATGGAAATTACAAATGCAATCCGTACTCGTGAAGAACGACCTATGGCAGTACGTCTCACGAACGGGAACGACTCCGCCGTATGGAAAACGTATGACGAAAAAGCACGTGCGAATATAGTGTTGGCGATTAGGCCATCCGAATTGGCCGTAATCGAAGGTTGTACGTCAGCTGCCAACTGCTGGACAAAGCTTAGGGAAACATTTCAATCAAGAGGACCAGTGCGGAAAGCATCTCTCCTGAAGAAAATCGCAATGTCGCGGCTAAGTGAAGATGATAATGCGCGCCAACATGTGTACGAGTTCTTCGAGGCTGTGAAGCAACTCAGGGAAATTGGCGTGACAATAGGCGATGATTTGCTCAGCATACTGCTGCTTTACAGTTTGCCCGAATCATATGAAACGTTTCGGTGTGCAATGGAAGCAAGAGATGATCTTCCGAGGTCAGATGTTCTAAAAGTAAAAATACTAGAAGAAGTAAATGCGCGCAAAACTAAGTGCGAACGTGAAGAGCATAACGTAATGTTCGCTCACCGACAAAACGGTAAACGCGATAAGCCCCCAAAAATGCGAGAGAACAGAAAATGTTTTACTTGCAATAAAACGGGACATATAGCGCGCAACTGTCGTAACAAGGCAAAAGGCAAAGGCGAAGAGCCAGATAACCAAAGAGAGAGAGAGAGAGAAGAGAGCTGAAGAAGCCACGCTCGCTTGTCAGACTAATTTCTGTGTAAATAAAGTTGGTATGTGGTGTCTAGACAGCGGATGTACAGCGCATATGACTTCAAATGTGGATTCATTTGAAAATATTGCAATGATCGAAAAGACATTGCATTTGGCAAACAATGAAACGACACAGATTAGTGGAGTCGGTGATGTACGAATCGCAGTTGAAGAAAATCAAACAAAAGAGAATGTAACTCTGAGTGAAGTGTTTTGTGTGCCCGATCTGAGACAAAGTCTGCTGTCGATCGCAAAGATCACAGACAGAGGTTTACGAGGTTCATTTCCGAAAAAATGATGCGTTGATAGTGAAAAACAATAATATGGTTTGGTTGCGTGCAAAAAGATATGGAAACTTATACTACTTGGACAGTGAGCGGATCCAAGCAAACAGCATAGAAGGGCGCAGTCAAAAGAATATTGACATGTGGCATTACCGCATGGGACACTTAAACGAAGGAGTATGAATGTCAAAGACAACGAAAAGTGAAATGTGAAGTATATATAAGTGAGAAACAAACTACAAAAACTTATAAAACTACAACTGATATGCGAACGACGGATTTGCTCGAAATTATACACAGCGACGTGTGCGGGCCAATGAGGAGAGACTCCATGAGTGGTTACAGATATTATGTAACCTTTATCGATGATCAGTCAAGATATTGCGAGATATATTTCCTTAAACAAAAGTCTGGGGTATTTAAAATGTTCAAGCAATATAAATCAGAAGTGGAAAACTTCACCGGAAGGAAAATAAAAGCACTACAACCGGACAACGGAACCGAATATTGCAACGTGGAGTTTGACAACTATCTGAAGAGGCATGGCATCCGGCGTAGGCTTAGTGCCCCATATACGCCGCAGCAAAACGGATTGGCTGAGAGGCAAAACAGAACCCTTGTGGAAATGGCCAGGTGCATGATGAGACAAGCGGGAGCGCCTCCAACGTTTTGGGCAGAAGCTGTAAGCAAAGCTTGCTACATTCGCAACAGATGCCCAACGAAAGGAATATCTGGACTATCATGTGGACAAATAAGATCCCGACACTGACCTACATGCGGACGTTTGGCACAAAGGCATTTGCGCTTGAGAAACGCGTCAAGAAAGGCAAATTCGATTCCAGATCTGAAGAGTGCATTCTGCTGGGATACGCAACAAGCTCGAAAGCGTATCGGTTATACGTGCCGGTAAGGCGCAAGGTGATTATATCTAACGAAGTAAAATTCTTGGATATTCCAGGTTTCAAAACGAAATATGAAGAATTCTATGGCAAAGAAGACATTGACGTCGTCATCACGACAAATAAGCCAAGTGAGCGCTGTGAGGATGTGATGATCGAATCCGAAGAGGGGAAGCAAGAACTACACATCCGCATCGTGGAGGCCACGAAAATTGTACAGAGAGGTACGATGCAGCAGCACCAGCAATGATGAGGCGGGAGACGCCAGGGCACAGGGTGAAATCATTGAGGAGTGTGAAATGGCTTTTACATGCGCAGACGGTCCGTTGCAAGAAGATAAAAATTCTAAGGAAGCAGACGCGTGGACTAAAGCAATCGAGGACGAGTTTTTAGCTCAAGTGCTAAACAAAACGTGGGACCTCGTAGAACGACCAGCTGATCGTAAAGTTATCGGCAACAGAATGGTATTTCGCACGAAGGATGACGGCAGCGCTGCAGGCAAGCAGAAAGTGCGTCTTGTGGCGAAGATTATAATGACAATCGGAGTGCACAAAAACTGGTTACCGGCTTCGTATTTCACCCGCGTACGAAACATGTAGATGTACACCACTACTTTATCAAGCAAAAATACTTGAGCGGCGATATTGAAGTGGAGTATATGCAAACAGAACAGATGACAGCAGACGTCCTGACGAAAAGTCTGAGCGGGACCAAACATCGCGAATGCATTTCTACTTTGGGAGTTACATATATTTAAGTAAAGCGTATTGTTACTTTAAGGGAGCGTATTGTTATTATCGCGAATAGTATAATAATATGTTAAAGCAACAATGTTTACATAGTTCTGTATGCACAATGTACATAGAGTTACCATAACATCCTGTATGCGAGTCTCTTAACAGATCACTGTAAAGACGCGCATAACATCGATTAGCGTAATTTAGTCGTTCCATTACATTAAGCAAAGAAGGACGCGCAGCGCTTGTCGAATATATGAATATAACCTCTAAAGAAAACTCCTCGTGTTATCAATGGTCATGGGCCCGGTGTTTCGATCAGTAAGCCTGCACCCATAACCCCAAATCTCCAACACCTTTATTATTTTATTTTATTTTTTTGTTTGTAGATTGACCATTTTAAATATTGTAGCATTTAATCTCATTTCGACGAGTAGGTGATAACGTTGCCGACAAGAAGTGGTTCCGGCCTTGTAATCGGTAGTTCGTCGGGGTTCTTTACAGTTCTTTGCGCTACGTGCTCGCTATGTATAATACTAATTTAACCATTATCGCGTGCGGTGGTAGTTCGAACTAAATTGCTAGGAAGGGTAAAGAAAAGAAAAAGGAATTGGTCCGATCTCATTAATATAATATGGAGGCGACACTCAAGAAATTTAGTTGGTTGAGCTGGGCAGATATAATTGCCACACCAGATGACCCTATCAAGATTATCATGCACCTAAAAATAATAACATTTGATGATCCCTAGGACGAGTATTTAATTCATTCTCTATCCATTATGCATTGCATATCTCCGCAAAAAAAATTTAAGTATTAATTTCAACAATAACTTTTTTTTATTAATTAATTTTCCATTAACTAATGTAATTTCAAATATTTTAATATTGTGCATAATAAACAGAATTTTAAAAGTAAATTCAAGTAGGCTTGTTATAATTAAATAGGAAAAAAATAAAATATAATTAAGAAAAAAACTATCTAATGTAATAGAATACAATGGGCAATATAATTTTATATTCATTATTTTTATTAAATTATTATCAATAATTTTTAAGTATTTATACCTTTTATTCACCTTTTGCCGAATTCCTGATTCATTTTCGGTTTTTTTTTTTGTGAACAATTTCTGATAACTTATGCTTTCTATTCAATAAATTAAGTATTTTTCTTCGCAATTTTATATTTTAAAATCTTCACTTCCCATATTGCATGTTTTTTCACCCAATTTGTAAATTGTGGAAGATTGAAGGAAGATTTTTGGTTGCGCTATCAGAGTTATTTTCCATTTAATAACACAATATCACTTGCACTATGTTATAATATTTATTTGAAGGTATACACTTAGACTAGAAGCCAAAGCTTAGTCTTTTTCGCAACACTTTCATTTGTTTATTAAAAGTTTGACGCCAATTGCTAAATTTTTTCACAACAAGGATAGCTAATGAAGCGAAAAGAAGGTTTGAAGCCGCCACTAAACCTTCTCACAACGAGAATAACTAAAACGATCGATCAGCTAGAGTTATGCGAAACAATCAAATAGCTGCAGCAGTCGGCCGATTTACGAACGCCTTTTATCGAGAGAGAGAGAGCTGCAAAAAGAGAGCGCTGTACAATGAGAGCGCTGCTAACGGATATATTATAATTAAGACTAATAATATGCTATTTATATTAAGCCACGCAGGGCTCCAAATTCAAGCATATAAACAATTCATATTCAATTACAAGTTCATTGCTGCAGCTGCCAACAATTGTAAAATGTAATAAAACAAAAATATCGAAATATAACGTAAGGAGTATTAGTGCTAAACAAAATATTCATTTATTTAATTATTAAATTCATTTTCTTATTTCATTTTTTATATATTTACTTATTTACTTTTATATGTTCAAGTGCTTCGTTTTCATTTATTTAGTTTAGATTGTTCATTTATTTTCGGCAGGCTATATTGATAGTGACTTCGATATTAAAGTGTTAGCATACTTTCAGACGGTGCTTTAATTTCAATTAGCATATTAAAAGCACGTTCACCTTTAGCACGTAGATCTTTAAGGATAGTAATAAGCATCGGCGCATAGTATCTGCGATTAAAGTTGGGTGCTGAGTTTTTTTTTTTTCCTTATCTATGATGGTCTCTTATTCTAAGTTTAAATGGGCTTTGCACGCAATTTTACACGACTTCACTGCATTTTAACACACTTTGAAATCGATGCATTCTTGCTGCCCACCAACAATAAAAATTAAATAAAAGCCAAAATTGTGGATATTATGCACTTGTATATTCTCCACGTCCAAAAGATCTATTGTAGGTGGGGCATCTGATTGGGATTGGAGGGAAATTGATTATTAAATTAATTATAAAATTTTAATGCTGGCATTTCTTTTAGCACTTTATGTCGCTTGCATAAATTTTGCTCCATATTATTTTATTTTCATTTCACTTTAAATTACTTTAATAATTTTAATATGTTGAATATTAGCACATTGGTTTACTACACCACAAAAATTATTTAATTATAATTTTACTAATGTACCTAGTAGTTAGATTAAGATTACAGTGCTGTTGGGTGGCAACGCTGGTTAACAGATCTAACAGCAGTATAACCGCAGTATAAGAGGAGAGAAATTTGGCGTGGGTCTTTTGCTGCCTAGACATACGGTGTTACAATAATAAAGTCATAGAGAACTAAATACGGAAATTGAATCACACAAAATGGACGCAGATATATATGATATGATATGTATTATACCCTATCTAAGGTTGGAGAACTAAGATGTTATGGTTCTCCATCTATACCCACCCAACCTTGTGGGAATCACCCTCTGCGTATTACATCCATTTGCACAAAACCGTTATACCAATTTTACCCATTTTTAATGGGTTCAGAGTATACAAAATACAAAGTCCAAGTCGATGTAACTTGCAAGCCCAGTACTTTCGACAGAATCGGTAAAAATTGTCGATAAGTAAAATTGTAAGAAACCTGACAAAAACGGCTCGACTTTGTACTACTTTATCTCATAGAGGGTGTCGGCAAAATCTCGGCTTGGTATACGAAAAACCACAGCATAACCTTAGGCATAATATTTTAGCAACTTAGACAAGCGCACTACAATATGTATCTTTTGTATTCATTGTAGTTTGCTCATTCGATTACATCGGACAACATTAAAGAAAGTCTTTCGAAGACATCCATTTAATCATGGCATTAGTAGTTATTAGTGGTAGCATTAGTAGAAAACCCACCCATATAACAGCCATATCTTGAAGAACATTGCAACATAATATTTATAAGGGACAGGTCGTCAACAGGGTGTCAAACCGAAACGAATTAAAAGTCCAATTCGCGTTCCGGTACCTGTTATCATTTTAGAAAAAATACTAACTTTAGACATAAATAATGTGTGATATTGCTCGGTCAGGTTTTTAAATACAACTGAGATGTCAGCAGGTGGGCTTATGTGTGCTAGAGTTAAAAATTAAAAAAAAATGAAGTTGTGCAATCCAAAGTGACTTGTAGAAGAAAAAATGTCCGACTCCATAAGTTTTATATATATTCTGTATCAGGATAAACAGCCGAGTTGATCTAACCATATCCATCTATCTGTCCGTCTGTATGAACAAGCGGATATCAGAGCGGATAGCGACTTCAAATTTGGAAAACAAGTTCTCAAATACCAACTTGAACACGGGTACAGACACATACATACCTAAGTTTCGGGATCGACCAGTGTGATTTCGAATGTATTTAACGGGCAACAAAATAACTAACTAAAAATTATGCAAACTGAATACTGGAAACTATCGAAAATTGCATACAAAATAGATTATATATAATAAATAGTTCGACATAGAAATGTGAGAAACATTTTAGCACACGTAGCGGGTGAGTTTGTTCGAGATTGTTTTATGATATAGTATATACTTTAGCCATATAAGTAGTCAAATTGTAATAATTTATGTAGAAATTATAGGAGTGCAACTATTGGTAAAAAAAATGCTTTTTATACAATAAATTATGTATGTACCGATAGAAAGTGTGGTTTACTTTTTCTCCACATGCCTTGACATGCGCAAGAGAATATTAAAATTCCATTACTTCTACCAAATATTTCCGTCTTAGATAATGATAAACTATACAAATAACACATTTACATAGAACAGCTTTGACCGTATTTAGATCTTGAGATTTTATTTAGGAACATTGAAAATATACCATAACGTCTTTCGACAGCCGTTCTAGCTTGCCTAAGATAAGAACTCAAAGTTGTGCAAGTATCTGTTAATTACACTTAACGACTTTTTAAGTACAGAATTCAATAAATTATCTATAATGTGAAAACGAAGTACTAGTAGTAGAGAATTTGCACGTCATAGATAATTTATTAATTAACATTCACATTATTATTTTCCTTCTGATTAGAGATACAAATCATCAAAAATTTTGGACTGATTGCATTTTTATAAGTGTCCCAATTCTTGCGATACATATTTGACCATTTTACCCAGCTATTTTATATAATTTATTACGTTCTAAATTTTAACTTAACTGCTCCTTTTAAATTTAAGTCAATTATTTTTAATTATATTTCATTTTATTTTTAACTTTCTAAATTTGTTTTTTTATTTAATTGAATCTATATTATCTAAATAAATAAATTAAAAGGAAATTAACTAATTTTCTGAAATGCTCACAGCCGACTCCTTTTACGACGAAAGTGATCAGAGGAGAGATGATATTAAAAATTTCGATCGAAAAGATGGAAAAATTGAAGAAACAGTTTTCGGAAACTGTTTTGTTTGTAAGCCGATCAAATTTGTACAAGATATTATTTTAAAATGCATTCAATTTTTGAACAATAACTATTGAAGATTGTACACTGAAAGTTGAATTTTCATGGCATAATAAATTTTTGCCCAGCGGTACTTGTTAATACTTGTAATATTAAATTTTTAATTTATTTTATTGATTTACTTCGATTATTTTAGGCTGCAAAATTTGTATACATATATATAAGTTTAAATGACCATTTATAATAATTATATAAATAATGGCTAAACCAATTGAAAGAAAACTTTTCCAAGTGCACTCAGCTAGAACCAGATTTTACAGCTCTTTCTCTCTGTCTTTTATTGGAAATAAGTTTGATGCACCAGTGTCAGGGGCACTAATGTAGCTAACTGAGGCAGTGATGAGGACAAAATTCAAACATGTCGAACACGTTGCAATTTCTATGCAAATTTGCAACCGGGTTTGAGAAGAGTTAAGCAAGAAACGGCATTCTTATCTTTGAAGAAGCTCTAGCCAAGCAGTCTCTGCGCCTATAAATTGCTGCGTCCCATTGCACAATTACTGCAGTCTTCCTGCAAGGGTTATTCAGTGCAAATCGTCAGAAATTAGCTGTAACTTCTACTTACGCATCAATACAGAAAATGTGTATCTTAAGCCGTCGGGGACTTATAGTCTTGCTGCAGTTCTTACTGTTGGCAGCCAAACAGGCGAGTGGACAATTCAACTACGACCAACAAGGCAGCGATTGGGAGGGAACATGCGAAACTGGCCAGAGTCAATCTCCAATTAGATTGGCGGACAACACTGTAAGTAGCATAAACCGTCACAGCACTGGACGATTTTTTATAAAAGTTACCTTCTCACAGGCTATTCGCAAACCCATTCCGCGAATTCGATTCACGAACTACAATCGGGCCTTGCAGTCACCGCTGATGATGACAAACAATGGACATACAGGTGTGCAGTAATTTTTTTATTATCAGTGCCTTAATTACAGTATTACTTCAGCGAACATTGTTTTACCGCCCACAAATAACGGACAGCGTGCTTTCATCGAGGGTGGCCTATTGCCAGGCACCTTTGAAGCGCAGAGCGTGCACTTCCATTGGGGCTCGGCCAATAGTCGTGGATCCGAGCATCTCATCAATGGTCAACGCTACGACGTCGAAATGCACATTGTTCATAAGAATGTTCGCTATGCCACGGTAGCTGAAGCAAGTTTGCGTGCGGATGGTCTTGCCGTTTTGGGAGTCATGCTTCAGGCTGTACCTTCACTGATCTCGACGCATTTTGGCCTTAACCGAATCTTAGACCGATTGCCTCAAGTTATTGAATACCAATCTAGTACACCGATAGCTGGGCGATTAACGATGAACGATCTGTTGGGAGACATTTCTACTGGAAGGTTTTACTCATATAATGGTATGCATTCAACGAAGATTTTTCACTCTCACTATTATGCACATATATTTATATATTCTATATTGTAATACAGGCTCACTGACTACGCCTGACTGCGCCGAATCTGTTACTTGGACTGTGCTCTCGGATTCTGTGAGACTACCTAGACGACAGATTGCCAAATTTTGGGATTTGCTAGACGAACGCAGTCTTCCTTTGATAAACAACTACCGTAGTCCGCAGGAAATAAACGAAAGGCCAATCTTCCAGAGAACTCTGATATAAATTTTAAAACGGATTTCACTGAAAATACAAAATTATCGACTACTTTTACTACTGGCAAAAAAAAAAATATATATATATATATACATAAAAAAACAATACCAACCAAATAAATTTGAAATATGCAGCTAAAAATTTGAAATTAAGTTTATAGTTTAGAAATGAATGGTGTACTTCAAAATTTTCCAAGGGGTAGCCATATTAACTAGGAAACAAAGAAATGGGGTCAATTAAGAGAAGGATGAGAGCGAGGATAATTAATCGAAGCAAGTTAAGTGTCAGGTGTTTGACACAAACTCTATAGCTGAAGTTCGGTCCGATCAGTTCGGGGTTCCTTAAAGTTCATTGCGCTACGTGCTCGCTGATGATCCGTAGGTCCACAACTATTTAATTCATTCTCCATCCATTATGAGTTGCATGTCTCCACAAAAAAATTTAATATTCATTTCTCAAGGTTTTTTTTTCATTTTTGCGGGATGCGTAGGTGACAGGGCTCTGCAGAATACACACAAAAATATATTTACGCTTGCGTCAATTATCATGTGCTCGCATGTCTGCATACAGAAAATGTTTGCGGCTGCTGATAGAAATTAGATCAATATTATAATATTTTCGACTATAACTTGGGTCTTTCTTATGCGATGAAATTTGGGCAGTTGATCAATAATAATATGCATGTGCGTATATTATGTATTAATTAGAAGATTCTGCCTTTAAAATTGTAGCATTTATTGCTATCGGAATTCGAATATTGTATCGATATTCGAGAAACGAAGGCAGTTATCAATCAAATTAAGCAAACTTGATCTGCGCAGGGTATACGAGAACCGACATTCTAAATTTGAAGTATCTAGCTCTTACAGATCTGAGATCTGTGTATTCATATAGACAGTTAGACATGGCTACATCGGCTGTTGAGCCTGATCAAGAATATATGTACTTCGTGGGGTCGAAGATGCTTCCGTCTGCGTATTACATCCATTTGCACAAAACCGTTATACCAATGTTACCCATTTTTAATGGGTCCAGAGTATACAAAATACAAAGTCCAAGTCAATGGAACTTGCAAACCCAGTACTTTCGACAGAATCGGTAAAAATTGTCGATAAGTAAAATTGTAAGAAACCTGACAAAAACGGCTCGACTTTGTACTACTTTATCTCATAGAGGGTGTCGGCAAAATCTCGGCTTGGTATACGAAAAACCACAGCATAACCTTAGGCATAATATTTTAGCAACTTAGACAAGCGCACTACAATATGTATCTTTTGTATTCATTGTAGTTTGCTCATTCGATTACATCGGACAACATTAAAGAAAGTCTTTCGAAGCCATCCATTTAATCATGGCATTAGTAGTTATTAGTGGTAGCATTAGTAGAAAACCCACCCATATAACAGCCATATCTTGAAGAACATTGCAACATAATATTTATAAGGGACAGGTCGTCAACAGGGTGTCGAACCGAAACGAATTAAAAGTCCAATTCGCGTTCCGGTACCTGTTATAATTTTAGAAAAAATACTAACTTTAGACATAAATAATATGTCATATTGCTCGGTCAGGTTTTTAAATACAACTGAGATGTCAGCAGGTGGGCTTATGTGCTAGGGTTAAAAATTAAAAAAAAAATGAAGTTGTGCAATCCAAAGTGACTTGTAGAAGACAAAATGTCCGACTCCATAAGTTTTATATATATTCTGGATCAGGATAAACAGCCGAGTTGATCTAACCATATCCATCTATCTGTCCGTCTGTATGAACAAGCGGATATCAGAGCGGATAGCGACTTCAAATTTGGAAAACAAGTTCTCAAATACCAACTTGAACACGGGTACAGACACATACATACCTAAGTTTCGGGATCGACCAGTGTGATTTCGAATGTATTTAACGGGCAACAAAATAACTAACTAAAAATTATGCAAACTGAATACTGGAAACTATCGAAAATTGCATACAAAATAGATTATATATAATAAATAGTTCGACATAGAAATGTGAGAAACATTTTAGCACACGTAGCGGGTGAGTTTGTTCGAGATTGTTTTATGATATAGTATATACTTTAGCCATATAAGTAGTCAAATTGTAATAATTTATGTAGAAATTATAGGAGTGCAACTATTGGTAAAAAAAATGCTTTTTATACAATAAATTATGTATGTACCGATAGAAAGTGTGGTTTACTTTTTCTCCACATGCCTTGACATGCGCAAGAGAATATTAAAATTCCATTACTTCTACCAAATATTTCCGTCTTAGATAATGATAAACTATACAAATAACACATTTACATAGAACAGCTTTGACCGTATTTAGATCTTGAGATTTTATTTAGGAACATTGAAAATATACCATAACGTCTTTCGACAGCCGTTCTAGCTTGCCTAAGATAAGAACTCAAAGTTGTGCAAGTATCTGTTAATTACACTTAACGACTTTTTAAGTACAGAATTCAATAAATTATCTATAATGTGAAAACGAAGTACTAGTAGTAGAGAATTTGCACGTCATAGATAATTTATTAATTAACATTCACATTATTATTTTCCTTCTGATTAGAGATACAAATCATCAAAAATTTTGGACTGATTGCATTTTTATAAGTGTCCCAATTCTTGCGATACATATTGGACCATTTTACGTTTTAATACACCCAGCTATTTTATATAATTTATTACATTCTAAATTTTAACTTAACTGCTCCTTTTAAATTTAAGTCAATTATTTTTAATTATATTTTATTTTATTTTTAACTTTCTAAATTTGTTTTTTTATTTAATTGAATCTATATTATCTAAATAAATAAATTAAAAGGAAATTAACTAATTTTCTGAAATGCTCACAGCCGACTCCTTTTACGACGAAAGTGATCAGAGGAGAGATGATATTAAAAATTTCGATCGAAAAGATGGAAAAATTGAAGAAACAGTTTTCGGAAACTGTTTTGTTTGTAAGCCGATCAAATTTGTACAAGATATTATTTTAAAATGCATTCAATTTTTGAACAATAACTATTGAAGATTGTACACTGAAAGTTGAATTTTCATGGCATAATAAATTTTTGCCCAGCGGTACTTGTTAATACTTGTAATATTAAATTTTTAATTTATTTTATTGATTTACTTCGATTATTTTAGGCTGCAAAATTTGTATACATATATATAAGTTTAAATGACCATTTATAATAATTATATAAATAATGGCTAAACCAATTGAAAGAAAACTTTTCCAAGTGCACTCAGCTAGAACCAGATTTTACAGCTCTTTCTCTCTGTCTTTTATTGGAAATAAGTTTGATGTACCAGTGTCAGGGGCACTAATGTAGCTAACTGAGGCAGTGATGAGGACAAAATTCAAACATGTCGAACACGTTGCAATTTCTATGCAAATTTGCAACCGGGTTTGAGAAGAGTTAAGCAAGAAACGGCATTCTTATCTTTGAAGAAGCTCTAGCCAAGCAGTCTCTGCGCCTATAAATTGCTGCGTCCCATTGCACAATTACTGCAGTCTTCCTGCAAGGGTTATTCAGTGCAAATCGTCAGAAATTAGCTGTAACTTCTACTTACGCATCAATACAGAAAATGTGTATCTTAAGCCGTCGGGGACTTATAGTCTTGCTGCAGTTCTTACTGTTGGCAGCCAAACAGGCGAGTGGACAATTCAACTACGACCAACAAGGCAGCGATTGGGAGGGAACATGCGAAACTGGCCAAAGTCAATCTCCAATTAGATTGGCGGACAACACTGTAAGTAGCATAAACCGTCACAGCACTGGACGATTTTTTATAAAAGTTACCTTCTCACAGGCTATTCGCAAACCCATTCCGCGAATTCGATTTACGAACTACAATCGGGCCTTGCAGTCACCGCTGATGATGACAAACAATGGACATACAGGTGTGCATTAATTTTGTATTATCAGTGTCTTAATTACAGTATTAAAGTGTTCTTCAGCGAACATTGTTTTACCGCCCACAAATAACGGACAGCGTGCTTTCATCGAGGGTGGCCTGTTGCCAGGCACCTTTGAAGCGCAGAGCGTGCACTTCCATTGGGGCTCGGCCAACAGTCGTGGATCCGAGCATCTCATCAATGGTCAACGCTACGACGTCGAAATGCACATTGTTCATAAGAATGTTCGCTATGCCACGGTAGCTGAAGCAAGTTTGCGTGCGGATGGTCTTGCCGTTTTGGGAGTCATGCTTCAGGCTGTACCTTCACTGATCTCGACGCATTTTGGCCTTAACCGAATCTTAGATCGATTGCCTCAAGTTATTGAATACCAATCTAGTACAACGATAGCTGGGCGATTAACGATGAACGATCTGTTGGGAGACATTTCTACTGGAAGGTTTTACTCATATAATGGTATGCATTCAACGAAGATTTTTCAATCTCTCTATTATGCACATATATTTATATATTCTATATTGTAATACAGGCTCACTGACTACGCCTGACTGCGCCGAATCTGTTACTTGGACTGTGTTCTCGGATTCTGTGAGACTACCTAGACGACAGATTGCCAAATTTTGGGATTTGCTAGACGAACGCAGTCTTCCTTTGATAAACAACTACCGTAGTCCCCAGGAAATAAACGAAAGGCCAATCTTCCAGAGAACTCTGATATAAATTTTAAAACGGATTTCATTGAATATACATTTAATTCGACTACTACAACTGGCAAGAAAAAAAATAAGGAAAACAATCAAACAAAAAATACCAATCGAATAAATTTGACTTGTGCATCTAAAAATTCGAAATTGAGTTTAACATATTTTTTATTTGTTTCTTAGCAAAACCCAATTAAAACCACATACATATTCATTTAGATAAGTCGGTACAGATTTCGAAATGAATGGTGTACTTGGAAATTTATCAAGGTTAAGCCATTTTAACTATGATAAAAACGGAAAGGACTGGAATGTAAACGCGGGCAGACAACAATCGCCCGTTTCTCTAGCTACAGCCAAAGTAAGTGCTTCACACAATATTTACCTTCTTTAAATTGCATAAGTAATTTAAATATTAGGCGGTCAGGTCAACGGCGTCAGAGTTAATCTTCATTAACTACAACAAGGCCTTGTCCCGTCCCCTAAAAATAACCAACAATGGGCATACCCTGAAGATGTCAATACCCTGCGCAGAAGACTGTAGTCAACCAGCGGTTTGCGGATGTAAACTCAAAAGTATCTACAAGGCTGTGCAGCTTCATTTTCATTGGGGTTCGCCAGAGAGGAAGGGATCTGAACATTCGATAAACTGCACGCGATATGATGCTGAACTGCATATTCTTCATCAAAATATTGCATACGCTCTCAAGGAGAATGCCCTGTGCTCCCCGGATGGGTTTGTTGTACTGGCAATAATGGTCAATATTGTTGAGGTAAGCCTCTCTTCAATATATATATTTATGACTCTTAGTACTACTAGGTCACTTTAAGTTTATTGTAAATTATACGTACAGTCAAAGGCCTTGGAGTTCTTTTCGGTACCACAATTGATTCCACTATCCAGTGGTATCCCAGAATGAACTCCGCTTCATAGAGTGCTGTTTTACGACCTTTTCATCACCAAACTTTTCTATATATCTTCCGTCAGTCGTATTTTTATTTTCTTTAATATTAGGATATAATCAATAATATAAAATAGGGATATGTATATAATGTTTGCTGATATCGCAGTTAGCTTTATGCAAATGTATAAGCGTGAATGGTATTCTTCATGTGAAAACTAGCAACGACGAATTGAGTTTTTTCAGTAGGAATTATAATTATTCTATCGCAGACTTCTTATTTTTTTATGATGTCTTAATTTTTCTGTCTCTTTTAACTTTTTCTACAACCCTAAATATAACTTTTTTCACTATTGGTCGGAGGTACTCTATTCTCTATATTCTTAAATGTTACATATTAATGCACTCCTGCCAAAAATGTTCTTAACTTTTTCCCGCCTTATTGTTTTATTTTTTTCAATTACAGTCCATTTTAATTTGTAATATTTATGGAATTTTTGTTTTGTTTTAAACGTTTAAATTTATGGAAATATTATTTACGATTATTCAGTCTTGGTGGGGTTTTTTTTATTTCATTTAAACATTTTTTTTATTCCGAATTTTGTATATTTTTATTTAATATTGTAATAAATTAGTGGTCTGTATATACTAAAACAATAAAACATGTAAAAATACTAGTATTAAAATAAATATACGTATGTATTTGTTATATTTAGTGTCCCATAATAAATCCACGGGTCCTAAACGAAGTCTTTAATAAATCGAGTTTTGTCAGGAATTGCAATAAAACTTCAACAATTGAAGGAACATTTTCATTAAGTGATATTTTAGCTGGAGTAAAATGCACCGAATTTTTTACCTACAAAGGTTTGCAAATCAAATCGAGTTCCCAAATAGATGCCGTAATTGCACTTTAAATTTTAGGATCACTGACAGCACCACCATGCGCAGAGGTCGTCAACTGGTATGTGTTCCCAAAGCCTGTAGAAGTATTAAAAACAAATGTAAGCTGCAAGTTCTTTCAAGGTATATTTAATCCTTAATAAAAACATTATTATAGCTACAAAACCTCTGGTTGTTGGCAGACGACCGTGGCAAACCTTTGAGAAACAATTATCGTGTTTTGCAAAGCCTCAACAATCGGACAGTGTATTATAGAACCGAAAATGTTTCTTAACAGTGGACAAACTATATTCAAACGCATATGTTGGCGCTTACAGCAAGTTGCATCGATAGTTATCGATTTATTACATTGCATCGCAACCTCATTAAACACATTGTGTTATCGATAATAATAGTTCCTGCACTGTAGACATAAGGACTCGATTATTGCAACAGTATATTTTACGAAAGCTCGAAACCTAAAACCCAATTTTCCAGGTTGACAAAAAAATCGTGAGTTGCCTCAGTGAAAAAAGAAAACCAATGAATGCAATATTTATCCACTCAAGACCCAAGCACACGTAAAGCAGCGATAACCAATTAAAGCAAAAACGAATTACGCTTGGAAGATGCTTTCGTATAAGCGTCTCAAAATATGTAACGTGTCATTCCACTATAATAAACACACCGATGTGTCACAAATATTAATAAACAAATAAAAGAGAGCACAAGATTAGAGGATGAAGTGCGAGGATGTCGGGGAAAGTGATAAGCTTCCCATAGTTTATTCCAAGAATTATTCCGTGCGCTTCGCTGGCCTCGAGAAGCTTCATCCCTTCGATGCAGCCAAGGGCAAGCATATACAACAGGTCAATACAAATCTTATGTGCATAGATAGATAAAACACATTTTTATTTATACTACTTTCAGCTGCTCTGCGATGAGTTGTCGCTGAATGCCGGCCAATTCTACGACCCCGTCGAGATTACCAAGGAGCAACTGCGTCGAGTGCACACTCGAAAATATTTAAAGTCCCTCAAATGGAGTGCCAAGGTCGCCTGCATTGCCGAGGTGCCCGTCATGATCTTTATGCCCAATTTCACGGTGCAAAGCGGATATTTGCGTCCGATGCGTTATCAGGCATCCGGCTCAATATTGGCTGGTAAACTGGCCTTGGAATATGGCTGGGCTATCAATTTAGGCGGTGGATTCCATCACTGCTGCTCTTACAAAGGTGGTGGCTTTTGTCCGTATGCTGATATAACATTGCTGCTCGTCCGCCTCTTCGATTTGGAGCCGACGAGGGTGCGCAACGCAATGATCGTGGATCTGGATGCTCATCAGGGCAATGGTCACGAGCGAGATTTTATGAACACGGACTCTGTATACATCCTGGACATGTACAATGCATTTGTCTACCCAATGGATCACGAGGCCAAACTGAGCATACGCTGCGGTGTCGAGCTAAAGCATCTAACCGAGGATGCCTACTATTTGAGGCAACTGAGCCGATGCCTGCTGCAAGCGCTAACTGAATTCAAGCCAGACATTGTCATATATAATGCCGGCACCGATGTCCTCAAGGGAGATCCCCTTGGCAATTTAGCCCTAACTGCCGAGGGCGTCATCGAGCGAGATCGCTTAGTCTTTAGCACATTTCGATCTTTGAAAATACCTGTCGTCATGCTCCTCAGCGGTGGCTATATGAAGTGCTCCAAGCGTGTCATAGCTGACTCCATTGTTAATCTTCAGAGGCAGGGCTGGCTGTGTGTACCTTAACTTAACTTATTAATATTCAAATATTGGTCTTTGTTAGAACGATTATTCCTTAAATAAGGAGCACTGTGCGCTGTGATGAATTGCTAACTAACAATAAATAATAGAGATTGGCTTAAACGTATTTCACTTTATTTGTCTAGTTAAGATCTTTTCAATACACAAATGAATTTAGAAAGCAGGAAATGCGTTAATTTTCATTTTATATTAATTTCAATTAATTATTATTTTCAATGTCAATCTAAAACCAAACTCCTGTACGCCAATTCCATATTAGCATTAAATACAGTCTTTAAGATTAAAAATTGAAATTGGCGTATACTTTTTAATTATTTATTATTATTATATTTATATATTATATTATACATGAATAAATTTCGATCTCAGGAAATGCGTCCCTTTTGCTGTAATATTAATTTAAATTGAGAAAGTATTTAGAACCGAACTGCTGTATGCATTAAATACAGACTTAATTCTACCGCTAATTATTAACGATAATACAAATAAATCAGATTAGTTGCTAGTTGCGTTTTAAAAATACAAAAATACATATAAATAAATCTTTATTTACGCGTTCTTAACGTAACTAATTGGAATATCAATGTAGTGTCTTTTCGTTAGAGGTTTTACGATAACGTGGGCATTTGGCTTGTATATGTGTATTTTAGTCTATATCATACAAGATCAAGAATATATCAATATATCAAAAAAAAGAAACCTATCTTCTTGTGTGTCTTTCTAGACAGTGTAATTACAATAGTTATTTCAGAATCAAGCGCACATTCTTCCTGTCTGTTTTCGATTAATTTTACTTGCTCTCTTGCAGCTTTCACTCCCATGAAATAATTCATGTGCTTCTGTGTTTGTCTTGTCCTGCCACTAACAAGGCGTTGGCGTTGGCAAACTAGAATTGCAAGTCAAACGATGTTAATATTTATAAATAAATTAATTATGAGCTAATCGGACTGCTCTTAGTATTTTGAAGTGAGATTTACATGCACAGCTTGTTTTTTTTTTGTTTTCTTTTTTTTTTGTTGAAGGGCCAAACAGTTGAAAAACATCAATTAAATAATCTAAAAATAATATAAAATAAATTGAAGATTAACAAATAAGGAATGAAAAGAGGGCAGATAGCATTAATGTGGAACAACGACCATGTCCAAGGAGAAACCACTTTCTATACATGAAGATATATATGATGATCAATATAAAGAGAGAAACTTACGCCGCGTTGCTTGCCGGCACATCCTCGAAAAGGACCTCCCAACGCGAACTGATAATATATATCAAGCAGAAGGATATTATAAAGACGACAATGCCAATGCTTAGAGTGGTTATCTCATGCACATTGGACGGACGTAAAAAGATGCGTGCGCTGAGCAGTGACCACGTTGATTCAGTCCACGTTGAGTAATCACCTGAACGCCAATCATAGTCTGCAAAGCAAAGATCAAAGATCAACGTTAAATTGGAGCCACTGAGTATCTCCGTATACTTACTGTCAATCAGAAATGCCGGACTCAGGGCGTGTGTGTAATTCTGCGTTGTCAATCGACACTCGCCGGTGCCATTAAATCCGGCAAAAAAGAACAGTGGCAATTGAGTACAATTTTCTTTGGACACAGCTGGCTGAGGATGCGAGAGCAAATAGCCAAGCATGCGATATGTCCAACCCGACGACTCCTGCGAACCACCTTGCACACTTATGTAGCTAAATAACGAGCAGACGATTAATACATGTTTATACATTTTAAATAATTGAAATTCTCACCGCATGGGGGGCTGCTGTGGACCTGCTGGACTATTTGGAGAGGAGGCAGCTTTGAACAGCGGGCAGTCGGATGACTGCAAGAAACAGTAGAAGAACTCATCGGCCAACAATGGATTTGCCACCAAGCTGCCCTGGTACTGCTTGCCCGACAAGATCTCATATAGTGTCATCGCCACAATCGAGGAGACATTGCGCACCCTCATTTGCAGGGCGCTGCTGTTGAAGATCTTCGCTGTGTCGCCGATATCGGCCAGAGTTGTATAATCCTTGCTGGTATTGGCATACGTAAATTCCACATTCTCCAGATCATCGTAGATGGAATGATAGTACCTATTGCTAGGCACTGAGTTTAGGATTAGCACCGGTAATTTGGGATCGTAACGCAAAAAAGATTGCGCCGATGTCGGCGGAATATGATAGCCGACATTGGACTCAATGTTGACGGTGAAATTGTAGCGTGGACTCTTCGCATATCGATTGAGCTGTTGCAGCAATTGATTTGCCAGCGGTGTTGAGGTCAGCGTGTGCAGCTTTATGTTTGCTATATCGTCGAGCGCACCAATATCGAAAATAAACTCAATGTTCTCCAACGAAATGGGAGCAGTCTGTGTGGAGGGCGAGGGAAATGCCAAATGTTCCATATCGTAAACGAATCGTTGCGAGCCAATGTAATCATAAGATTCGCCATCAAATGCCACAAACAATACATTCCTCTGGCGATCACTCAATGCACCCGGTGAGGGCAGAAGCAGGCGCAGCATATGCGCCACCTGCGTCAGAATTGCCAGGCCGACAAGCGAACCCATCGCACCCATGCCTAAAAGAGATTCACTGTGAGTAATTGCTAATTATTTCTTGCCTTGCCTACGCACCCAATCCATCGAACATGCTTGTCGTGTCCAGACGACAGGAGACAATGATGAACTTCTCGCTGCGTGCAACATTGACTTCAACATTCTCGGGCGCATTACGTGGGTACAATGTGGCATATACATTGCGACCCTCCATGGGATCACAGTAGCGACTGCCGCCAAGATTATTGATGAAGTTCGTCCGTCGTATGCATACCTCCGAATTCACGGCGGCCGACATAAACGCCTTGACTTCGACGGCACAAAGGCTGCGCAGCGCATGCGACTCATAATTGAAATTGTTGAACTTCTCGAAGCAATCCTCCAGCTTGACAATGTCCTTGAACTCACCGATGTAGTAAATGGGAAAGGGGAAATCCTCGTGCAGCAGGCCAGTGCCCCAACGATTCCAGGTGTTGGCCACATTGCCACTTGCATCACACGTTGCCGTCTCGCTCATGCTTCGGTTCAATTTGAGGCCACTATACTGATTGGGACAATTGAGCTCATGCGAGAATTGTTTCATTTTATCGGTGCGATTTATGAGCAGCACAACGGATATGATCTTTGGACCGGCCTCCTTCAGGCGAAGCAGATTCGCGCGCGTAAACAGATGTGGGGGGATCAGAGGCGCATATGGCGGCGATGGGGGACTATTGAGCAAGAATTCCAAATCCGCATCGACGTTAACCAAATGCAGCACGCCAACTGAACCCGAGTAAGTGGCTGTGGTGCAAAGGCAAATGATTATTCTTTTGGCCGTGGACACCCTCCCCACCCACCAGATACTCACAGGAGCAGCCAGTTTGATGTGTGCCATTCAAGCGTCGAAAGCAGCTGGCGCCTAAAATTGGCTCGTACATTTTATCGCGCGTTCGTTCGCTGAGAACTCCAAGGCACAAGTAAAATAAAAAAAGAATAAGCTGAGTCAGCAAAGGGATTGTGTTTTTTTTGTATTGAATTCTTTTTGTTACTTACCAGTGGCAGTGCTTTGCAGAAACAACAGCAGCCATATTGCAGCTGCTTTCTTTTGTAGCGCCATTAAACTCGACCGTATTATTATTATTTTTGACCGTCTACAAACGACAACAATGAACTAACTGCACATATGGATGAGTGATACTTTTATGCGATATTTTCTCGTACGCGTTACGTGTCACGACTTTCTCACTGCCGGCCGCAAGTTGCCACAGTTGTTTGACAATATTAGCGATATTCTACGATATCCCTAATTGAATGAAATCGAAGAAATTTGTAATTTCAATTATTTTTGCTAAATATATGCATTTGAATTAGCGTTTATCCTTTTTCTTATAAAATATAAAATTTAGTCGCATTTTAATTTCGGACTTTTTCCAAAAAATGAAAACTTTATTGATTATATAATATATATATTATACCTAAGTTGAGAAAATTTTAATGATATTCGCTATTAAAAATCGCATCTATGTAGTTTAGGGAGTCGACCAATATCAATAATTAAATTCTGATTACATTAATAGTTCAATCTCCTTTCAATTCTTAGCTGTGATATATACACATATTTTACTTTAGATAAAAACATAAATTTTCTAAAAGAATAATCTAAGCAAATATTCATGCACGAAATGAGTCGTTCCTCATACTTCAAAAATTATATGTCACTGTCGATATTATCGATGCTTTTCTTGTGGTAAAACTATCGATTCTTTCACAGTCAGCGTGATTTGTTTATTATATCGCTTATTTTTGAGTTTGATTTTGTATTTGGATTTCAAAATTCTAGACAATATTTAATGTTAGTCGTTAATAATTAATAGGTCTAAAGGCTAATTAATTAATTCAACTTTGCTAAAACAGCGAATCCTCGGCTCGAATATATTCGCCAATGTCCGATTGATGAAAACAAACCGTGGTCAGAGGATCAGCAGTTTTGCACTCAGTTGTGGAGCGTGCGAGGACCCCAAATCCCAGTGCCAGATCACTCATAGAGAACACAACGACGCCCTGATATTGACCAGCGTTCTCCGTGATGCGACCCAGTCCCGATTTGGGGATGTGATTGCCGTAGAGGAACTGCTGCTCGTAGGAGGGCTTCACCCAAATCTTGTACTGCGCATAGGGTGCCAAATAATAGAGAGCCGTAATGTGGAACTTCAGCTTGTTCGTTTTGGAGAACTTGCCGAAGCAGGTCCCGACGCAGACGAGCTGCTTGTAGCCGAAGCACTCGCTTAGCTTCAAGATGCGCTCGGATACATAGTAAATGCGGTCTCGATGCTCGCGGAAACAATATGTTCCATCGGGGCGATCAATTAATTGTTGCACATTTGGCCCAATGCTAAATGGGAGCAGAAACTCATTAATAATAATCGTTTTATTGTTGTCCTCGGCACTTACTATTTGGCAAGTTTCTCGAAGAGAATTTTTGTACGTTCGTCCGTTAATCGTTTCATTGTGTTTAACTGTAAAAATTTATGAACGCGGCACAATATAAAAAATGTGTTCTTCAAAATAGTACTAAAAAATAACTTAGCAGCACACGCTGCGATTGCAGTGCTCGATAACGACGCAATTTGATGAATTTTTAATACCGATATCTGTCCTCGATATCTTCGCCCCGTTATGCACTGTTTGCTCATTTGCGTTAACATTATGTTATTATGTTTAGTTTTGTTTTGATTTATTATAAAATAAATTATTTAAATAAAAATATCTGCAAAATAAAATAAAAAAATTGCAAAAAAAAATGAACAGAATTTATGTTAAAAACAAATAATTCAAAAATCTGTTAAATCCAAATAAGTTTGATCAATATCAATATCAGAAAAGTTTAAAATAGCTGACATGTGAAAGGTACAACTTTTTTTATTATTCTTTAAAATATATTATTATGTTGCATCCCAACCGCATGCAACAAAAAGAATTTTATTAAGTAAGGATACATTTTGTTCGATATTAACAGTGGCATAGTTTTGACCAAGAGGTCGTGACTGGATAGACTTTTTAATTTTAATGTGGTGATAGTTTTTGATTCAAATGCGGCTTTATCTTGATTGAAAAATGATCTTGTAAATATATTTTGCATTTAAAAGTTAAATTATTTTCTTCTTTAATAAAATACTATGATTATTATTTTTAAAACATCAATTTATCCATCTACTACATCTATATTGAATTATAAACTTAAGAAACAGCTAATTGTTCCAATGGGAGCAAATATATATCACATAGTATTATAGTTACAGTTCTCGAAATCTATGCAATATTGCTGCATTTTATTAAATTATTAAAAATATATTCTATTGTACAGTAAAATGGTTAAAGTTATGCTTTTGATACATATTTTTTTTATTTTAAAATCTCAAATATTTTGAGTTGGGCTTATGCATTTTGTAATTTAAACCTTAAATAGCACCAAAAGTTGTGTACCAAAAGAAAATAAATTTCATGGGGGAAAAAATGCAGTTTATTTATAAATATTAACAAAATATGCCGCGTTGTCTATAATTATATAAATTTTTATTTCACAGTCGCTATACCATTAGCAATTTTTGTTTAATTTTGCAAATTTTTAGAAATTACCATTTCCAAACTTGTATTTAAATCTGCATATTTGTCAGGATTATCTATTCTATATCATGTCAAGCCTTATCAATTCAATTTGTAGAAAAATAACAAAACATGTCGTAATACCTCATAATAATGCCAAACTATGTTTATGAAAAATTAAATTTTTTTTTTTTTTTGTTGGCTTTAATGTTTTGTTATTAAATGTAAATTTTGTGAATATTGCATTGTGTGTACCTTACAGCTTTTTTGCACTTAACGTTCAAAATTCTCACTAATTCTCACTTCGTTTATAGTTTTGTTAATTAATTTGTAATTTTTTTAACTTAGCAAATTTAAAATCATATAAAAATTTCATAAATATATTTTTAGGTGACATTTCTTAAACTTAAAACTAAAATAAAAGATTGCTTACAGCTGTGGCCTTCCGTTCGGAGCTTTTATTATATGTTGGACTTGGCTTTGAAGAAAGCTTTTAACTCAACTTACTTAAAGTGAAGCATTATTATAAATATTCAATATTCGCAGTTTAGGGGCAAGCAAAAACTGTTAGTGTCTTACCTCATTTAGGCATGTTTATTGTCTGAATAAAATACATAAATATCTAAGCAAACAATCAAATAAAACACTTCCATTAAAATCTTAAGTAATTTCTTATTTGTATTTGGCACAATTTAGTCAACTGCCCGGCTAGCTCAGTCGGTAGAGCATGAGACTCTTAATCTCAGGGTCGTGGGTTCGAGCCCCACGTTGGGCGAAAAGCTTTTTTTTTGTTTGTTTGTAATTTTTAGTTTTACAAACCAAAACAAATGAACAAATTCGAATGGAATTCAGTAGTCTAAGTAATAAAACGACGTTTAAGTTTGTAGAATTTTATTTAATAAAATTTAACTGCTACGGAAAAAATATTTTTAATCGGAATGATTCTTAGCTGTAACATACAAAATTAATTTGGAAGCAACAATATAATGCTTTAAGCAAATCCGATTTTGAAATAATTTCTGTTTAGAGATTGATCTACAGGGTATAGCTTGTTAATTGTATGCACCAGAGAACTGCATCGATCATGGGCTATTTAGCGATTGGCAGATATTTGTTCGCTTACGAATGCAGTTGATTTTAGGATTCGGGTTTGGGATGTGATTGTGTGCTTCATGTTTGTGTCGACGTTCGGGCAAAAGGAAACAATCAAAATGATACAAGAACTGATCATCAGCAAATCAACCCGCCTCGATTTCGAACTCGAATTCCCCTGATTCTAATATAGCAGTTCTCTGGTGTGCATCTTGAGATACTATTTTCATAGTTAGTTAAGGTATGGTTACCTAGAATGAAAGAATATATATTTTATTTTGTATACTGGTTTTAAGGTTAATGCTGAACGTACAACATAATAGATTTAAATGTAAACAATTTTTGATACAAATGTGCGAACATTTTCTATATATTGAATTGAATTAAATTGCATATTACGCAACAGCTATTTACTATATATATATATATATATATATATATATAGAGAGAGTATATATGTAGATGTATATATATATATTTATAAGGTACCGACTAGTGTTCGTGAATTGGATTTATATAAAACGTTTATTAGATAATAAGTATATATGTGTAACGCGACCTGTGTGAGAAGCGAATAAAATTGACGGTGGTACTTATGAAACTTATTCAATATAACGACATTTAGGCTAATGACTACCGAAACGGGCAATTTACGATTTGAATAGCCAATTGAATAGCTTACTGCATTTTGAGAGCATTATTGGAGCATTTATTTCGAACAATGGTTTAGTTGTTTTTATTTATTGAGGCACATTCGATAGATCACTTGGAGATGACGACATAGACGTAATAATTGAATTGGGATTCGTTTGCCTTGGTTCAATAATCCTTCTAGAAATGCTTTCTCATGCTCATGTGAGCAGAGAAGAAGAACGGCGCCATCAGTGAGCAAAGTGATACCAAAATATTTACCAGAAATCGATGATTTGCTAAAATGTGGATTAATTACATTATAATTATTTATCAATAATGATTCGGTGAATACGATTGAACTCACCACCACTGCAAATATCATGCAATATATCCTCGACATAACCATTATCGTTGTCACACAGACACAGTTTGGTTTTACTCGTTATGAACTTGGATACGCCAATGGTTCGATTGTTGTTCTCAAATTGACACACCATTCCATCCTCACACTCATGATTGCTGTTGCACCTATGCCGCAGTCCTGCAACATTAATTAAAATATTAAAACCATATATGGTGAATTTTGTGATTTTTCCATCATCTTTGGAAATTATAAAATTGTGTTTTTATGTTTAAAACAATCAAATCTATTAACTATGTTCTTTTTAATATAACTTGCATACTATAAATTTCAAATAATTATACATCCTGTAAACTTTTTATTATATATGAGAAAAACAGCTTTTTTGTCATTGATTGAAAGTATAAAAAATAATTATTTACAATTAAGAACGTTGCAGTTATGGTTGGGACGTCTGTGAAAACTAGAAACTCTTGCTCAAAAATTGTGAGAGGAAAAGGAATATAACAATTGTTAGCTGTTTGAAAATTTGTGATTCCAGCTCAAAAATCAGCGTATCAAATTGAGTTCACTGATTTTTATGCGCGAGTTATTTAAAAAAAATGTTTTATTGGTTTGCACAGCACGACTTGTTATCGATTTCTCTATCCTTTTGCGGACAACTATTGCTTGGTAGATGCCACGTGCCAGCTGCCTTAACAGCCTTTGTATTTTCTTTTTTATTACAAAGCAATATCGGAGGTCGATATATGTACTTGATCGATAATAGGGAACCCAACAGAAACTTTTCCCCAGCTCTTCGCTCCCTTTAATAAAAAAAGGTTCGTGCAGCAGTTTTCCAGCATTCACCCAAATTGCTCGAGTATTCTCAAATCCGCTGGATCAAAGTTATATTGGATAATTTTTTCATACATATGTGACTAGAAAACTCGGCCTAAGGATTCTATATGTTTTTTTTTAAGGCGATGCGAGTAAGAATTGTGAACTAGATGGATCCTGAATATAAATCGCATCCATGAAATCGCCAAGTCGGCAATAAAAGCTGTCAAGATTTGTTATGGACATAAGAATGCTATTTCTTTCAGAGTCGAGAAAAGGGCTCTCAAACCCAAGAGGGCTATGTGGAAACCTAAATGAGCATTTCTACTCACACTCAAATTCAGTGATTGTAAATGTTGCGCTTTTATGTAGCTTTTCGTCTTACTATTACTACTGCTATGGACTTTTGAAGAGCCAATCGCAGAGCCAGTAGATATTCTGCTCTGCTCTGTCATTTGGAAGAGCAATAAACGTAGGAAGGGCAAACAAATTTTCATTGAAGTAAGAGCATATTTTTTTTTGATCTAGTTGCAATTGAGTAGTAAATTCGAACACTTCTCAAAATGCGTCATTAATATTGCTGGCAATTATGAAATTGTTGACAATGTTTTGGTAGTCCAGCAAGTAACCTCTCATAATTAGTTCTTCTGCACATTACTTATACTATATATAGTATTTGTTCTGATAATCTGTTTTTCATTATTATAATAAATTGAGATTAAACTGCATACATATATGGTAAAGTAAAGAAAGCGTCGCTGCGCGCATTTAGGTGAAAAAGTGCTTGGAAAACATTCGCATAAGTGGGTACTATTCAAGTGAGCTGCAGTCTATATAATAAAGCTTTGTTTAGTTATCATTTACAGCTTGCACCTGCTGCAGCTGGTACTTGAGCTACAGGCAAACAAAGAAGATGGCCTCTTGAATTATAAATGTGATATGCAAGTCTACCAATTAGGTTCGCGCCAACTAAAGCATTCTATTTCTGGGTGCCCCAATTCAGTTAGCTGATGGGCTTGGCTTTCACCTTTTAGCACATCAGGGCAGAGTCCATTTGAGGGCGGCGAATCATTTCCGCATAGGCAACGCATCTTGTAGTCATTGGTATCCTTGACACAGCTAGTACGCTCTGCCGTCGAGCAGTCGTCGTTTGTGCTACACTCGCGACCCTTAACTGAAAATAAAAGACACACCAAATAATTGATTCAACAAATTCGAAAATATTTCATACACTCAGAAAAAAAAACAATCCAATGCAAAGGGTAGCTTTTCTTTTATTCAGAAAGTAAATATCTAAATATCAAGGTTTATCTGTTTTTAATTTCAGGATGCAATATTATTAAATCTGATTTCTAGGGTGTTTTTCCTAAAAGAACTCTAAACATTTGATTTTTTGTTGCTTGTGTCATTAATAAGCATTAGTATTTGTAGATTTCACATATACAAACGTTTTAGATAGTTTGAAATAACTTAAGATTTTACGATAAATTCTATTATAAAAGCCGAACCGGTAAAATTCATTACTTGTTTCTGAATTTTAGAAAGGATTTTTTCAAAGCATCAGGGCTTGCATTTCTCTATTTTAGAAATTAATTTCAAAGAAAATAAATGTTTTTAAGATTGTCGATTTATTTCAAGCATTTTTAAGTTATAGAAATCATTTTTCTTATATTTAAATTTTAGTTCTAAAAACAAGGCGATTTTTAATTGCGGAGCTTTTTCTGAGTGTATAATTGTCTGACAGCGTCTTAGCAATTAGCATAGATACACCTGTATAATTCTGGCTAGTCGGCAACCTCATCATTATATATATATAGTACCGCCCACACATTTCGAGTTGAATGACAATGCTCGTGATATGCCCATAATTTGAGTTTACCGTTCTGACTTGCCATTAGCGTTGTTGTCATTGCATTTGATTTGTTTGACTTGTTTGATCAATTTTTGATTTATGCTGGAGCAAAAGACTAGACAAACGGTTTAGTTATTTGTGTAGGCAGGTAGTGTGATTGACAGTCATGGCATGTTATTAGGCGAGTCGGTCATTTACATATATACATATAAGTAGGTGCTTAGTAGTACTTAGTACTTTATTTGTCTTGGGATAAGAGCCGAATGAGCCGAACTTAATATTTTAACAAATATATTAAATTTGATTATTTTACTACATCAGTTATTACAGTTTCAACTTTTGATTGAGCTGAGAGTGCTAATGTAATAAAATATCCCAATAAATATATACCATTAGTAATAGTAGTGAACTATTTTAAATACCTTCCATTCGGGTGTTCTCGACCGGAGCACAATCATTGGGTAACTATACAACTATAATTTTAGTTTATATTATAATTAAAGAAGCTAAAACAAAATATTAATTTGCTGAAAATTATTCTTTTAATATAAGTGTATTATATTGCACCTAAAAAAAACATTTGCGAGTCTAACGTAAAATATCCGCACTATAGTTATTGCAGTCATGAGTCACTTACAAAAATTTGTTTAAACTGTCCCATAAAACTTTTAAAATCCGTGGAGCCGTTTTCTTACTTTATTTCAAATGTTACTTCTTACTTAATTGGTCTAGATAAAATATATTTTCTTTGATTAAACATATCATTAGCTTCTCTGCTTTGGGATCTTTGGGATTAGATTAAAGCTGGATTTTTTTTCAAAAAGTGCTGGAGCAATCAAAAAAAAAAACTCATTCTATGAAATAAGATTAAAAAATTCCAGATAGCTATCTCAATGATTGCATAGAAGTAATCAAAGAAACATACCTTTGGGCAAAATAACTTTACGCTCTAAACACCTCTCAAATAGCTCATCCATTCAATCCTTAATAATTCCAATTCGAATAATATCAATAATATAGTAAAAATATAGTAAATCGCTTACTTATGTGAAAAAATAAAAAAATTGCTTAAGATGCAATGCAATGCGAGAATATATAATTATGAAAATTTGAACAAGAGTAAAATCCTCAATCTCACTATTATGTTTTTGAAATATTATGAAAAAAAAAACAGGTATAAATTTATATGTAAATTTGTAATCAATTATCAATTCATTAATTAGTATATTAAAATTAATAATCAGAGAAATCAATTGTTAATTTGTAATCACGAAGATATGGATAATATAAAGATGCTAGCGCTATACTACATATGAATAGTAGTATACATAGCTTACATAGTATATGGATTTATTCGGTATATTTGTAATACCTGATATTAAAAAACCGATTTATTTTTCATTTCCATTTGGTTAAGCCAGTACAAATTTAAGTGAGTTATGGGATTTTAGTGATTCAGGCAATCTTTCAAAAGTTTGGAAAACTGGAATTACTAAAAGTCGCAGCATTCACATCTTTTATTTAAGACTATAATTTTTTCGGTATATGGTTATTATTTATATAACGCCGTCTAAGATCAGTCGCCATATAAAATAAAGCAAATTAAACAAAATAAAAGCTAAATTATAACTTTTTTTCTAAATGATCTGGGGAAACCCAGAAGAAGCCCAATCAGACCAAAAAAGAGTTAGTATTTTCAATGCACACCTTTTTCAATAATTGCCTTCGATTGTAAATGTGTGTTAGGCAAATTTTATTAATTTAATATTATGTAAATCAGTTTTCAAATTAATATTAAGAACTTTTTTCTAATTTACAGACAAATTTGAAGCCATATAAATATTTTATTTAATTCTCTGTGGAATGCAACTTACTAATAGGTCCCTGAGTGGGCGGCGGCTGATTATTGGTCTTTCCGAATGTAGTCAATGCTGTGGAGCTCACCCCAAAGAGTATGATGAAGACGCCGAAGAGCATTGTCAGGCTGCCACATTGTGTGAAGCGCTTTAAGGGCTGCATATTGGTGCACTATTATAAAGCTTGTGTGGGCGAAATAAAGGCGCCAAAAATGAACTGTTATGTAAACAGTAAATTCTCACAAACTAGGCTTTAACAGGCAGTTTAATATAAATTTTCATGCAATTAGGCAGTCACTTAATCAAATTGACGTAGATTCTAAAAATCAACTGATTTCGAACTTTACACCTTGTATTTCACAATTTAATCCTTGATTCTATGTAGGCCCAAGTCAACAGCGAAAAAACGAACCAGTCGCCAGCGCGTTCGAAATTCAAGTGATGAATTTCCTAGCGCACACGTAGCTTAAGTTTTGTACACCAACAGCCCTGGTGAGGGTTACTTACGGCTCGCTCACGCCAGTCTACAACAGGCCTACCCTACCCTCTAGCTCTGAGCCTTATCCAATGTCAAGCAACACCCAAATTACGTAGTAGTCTGGATAACGAACTTTGCATACTCTCCTCGAACTTGATAGAGAATATATGTAAAAACATAACAAAAATCGAATGAGTGTGATTCATTAGATGGTTTTCAGGGTCCTTAAAGTAATTTTCATAAAAACTTGTCAGATCTTCTAAGAGCTTGAGAGATTACAAAAAATAATAATCTAATGAGTTCGAGTTTGATTTATAGCATCATTTTTAGGATTTTAAAAGTCAAAAACTACTTTTTACAATTTACAATCAATTATGTATTGGGATATTTTATTAAATCCTTTATTTTTAAATTTAGTTGTAAAATGAAAATGTATTATTTTATTCCTATTTTTTATTTTTTTAATTTTATTATTTATTTTATTTTATTATTTATATATATTATGTACCGACTGAAATTAAAAAATAAAATAAATAGATTAAGTTGGTGTAAAATGTTATATATAGTTTTATTCTTATTTTATTTCTTATTAAAATGTTATATATAGTTTGATTTTTATTTTATTTCTTATTATATTCTATGTGATTTTTAATAATTGCATATAACTTTTTTTGTGAGCACTTTTAACCGATTTTAAAAATACTTGTTGTATTATTATAAATAATACAAATGGCAATGAAAAATGTTTTAAATTTGCTTGCATCCCAAAGTTGGATTTTCAGGGTATGCATTATTGTACATAAATATACGCACTTTTAGCGACTTCGTGTTAGTTTCGTTAACGAAGATGTTTTTTTTTTTTTTTTTAGATTTTTTATATTTTTTCTAGTTTTACCTTCGTGCAATTTTCATTGTTGTTGCGTTAAAGTAAGGGCGGCCTCGTCTCGTCCTCGTCCTGGCCTAACTCTATGTGTGTATTATAATAACGGCGAAGTCATTAGAGTCATTGCATAGCCTAGTTTCGGAGCCTCCAACTAAAACGTGCACAAGCCACAAACATGTTACATGTGTAACACTAACGTGTAGTATTAGCACGCACAAGAACTACACTTACAACTTCAACAACAACAACAATAACAACTACTTTTGCTAAAACAGCAACAGCAAATTCTCATTTTGCCCATTATTTTTTTTTTTTTTTTTGGGTTACTTGACTTGTGGACGGATTGTGCAGGGTTTCTAATTACGTTTTACTTGCACTACCATTAATGTTGAGTGGGCGCTTGTTGCTTTTGTAGCCAAACTCTCAAAAAAGGTTGCACGCCACGCCCACAACGTAAAAAAAAATTGGCAATTTTACAAATCAACATTTCCCTATCGATCCATTGGATTTCAGGCACGAGCAAGATAGAAAGGAAATATAAAAATAAAAACCGCTTGTAGAACACTCACATGGGTATGCACTTCAGTCTAGTCTAGTGTTATTTTTTTTTTTATATTTGCAATATAAACCTTTGACAAACCGGAGCCTGTGTTATTTTTCAGCAATAAGCTTTGAAATATGTCAATGTGGACTTTATCAGGGCGTAAACATGAATATGAACGATTGTTTTGACCGATCTGACAGCAAATCCATTTGCCCTTTACTAAACGTGTACCATTTAAATCTATTTTGGTTCTCTTAGGCCACGCAGAAAAAATTAATTTAACACGCACACTAAACATAATTAACGAATCTTAGTACATTAGCGTATTAATTTATACTAAAAAAAAGAACATATGTAAATTTTTATAAGCATTTATCATGTGTACACATGATCTTTATTAATATGGCTTAGAGACAACCTAAGGTTACCGAAAATATCTTAAACTAATATTTGATTTTAAAATAACAATTAACCACGATCGCATTAATAGCTATTTTTTTTTTAAATAATATTAGTATATTTTCAGATTGTATTATTATTCTAATAGCCCAATATTAATAATACATATTGTAAATTGCGCATTTTTGTGCCAATGTGCAGGTACTACGTAAATCCTCGACCAGACGAATTGCAAAATGTATACATTCTTGCATGGCATACCTAATTAAGTACCTACGAATTATTTTTGTAAGTATAAGTATGTATATATTTATTTGACTGTACAAGTATATTTCTACAGACATAGTTATTTTTTAGTTTTTTTTTTCTTGACATTATTGATAAATGTTCTGGCCCAAATCCGTGGAAAATTATATAGAAATATCACGAACTTTGGCAAGTGCCAAACTAAAATTCATAAAATTAAGGTGCTGCAGCTACACGTAGAGCTCTACCCCAAAATAAAAGGATACAATTTCTTTACTCACAATCTGCCTGGCATATTATTCTTAACTGATGATTAATTAGTGCGAAAGTCGCCAGCAAATGCCAACTGCCCAAATAAGCGAATATATAATTTGCTCACGAAATCTGGGAAACTGGCGATGAGCATGCTTGGAGGTCATCATGCCGCTATAAATGCTGTAAAGCCCGAAAGCAGCCCATTAACTCCTCAGTGAAAGTCAATTTAGGTACTTTAGTTTCATATTATCGCCTGGTCTAATTGCACTTGGACACATTCCCCTTCATTGCCATTTTCAACATGCAAGTCGGTTGTGCGTTCCTTCATGCACACCAAATAAGTACAATCATATATATTTTAGATCAATTGCCAGATAAGCTATGAAAAATAATTGTCGAACTCTCTATATATATTTATTCGCCTCGAAGTAGTTCTTGCTACCAAAAATGGTATTCAAATGTGTAGGTATGGATATGATTTTAAACTTAGTCAAAGTGTCACCCCATGAGCAATTGATAAGAACTCGATCTATATCAAAATGTTTTTTATATTTTTACCAGACCTCCGTTAAGCCAAATTTCTTTTAGATGGATATAATCATAGGCGATTTAAGCAGGTAATAACCATGAGAATGAATAGACTTAAGATACTCTATTGAAAGGACATTACAGACTAAGAAGTCACCTATCTAAACTGAGTATTTTTGGTAGCGAGCTATGCCGATTTTGTGAAAACGAGGAAGAGTCCTCAAAGCACATCCTAGCAGATTGTTTCCAATTAGCTAGAAAAATAGGTATTATCCTGCATGCTCTGAGCTCAAAAGACACCAGACATCAAAAGGAACCATCAACCTCAGAAAGATTTTTTGCATTCGTGAAGGAGCTGGGGGAGCTCCCAATAATAATTATAATAATAACGTTCAATAAACGTTTAGAAAAATTAGAAATTAAACTTTTTTAGTTACAAATTAAGAGATATAAGAAAAGTTTTTTATTTTTTATTTATTGTTGTACTAATGTTATTATAAACTAGTAGCGGTCATTTACTTTGGAAGTGATGTTAAGCATAAACTTAAATTTTTAAGGATGGTAACTACTGTGGACGGAATAATTTTGATTAAACAATTAATTAATTAATAATTTATTAATTAATCAACCAGACAATAGCCAATCAGACCTAATATTATTTGAAATCATTAATAAGGAAAGTAAAACGATAAGAAGGAATACTAATAATCTCCTTCATCAACTTTGATGTTCCATACGTCCAAAAGCATGGTATTTTCATAGCTTTTATTACACTCGTATCAGAAATAAACTTTGACTGAAACGTTCTTGCTTGTTGAACGTGTGATTTTGAGTACAAATTATATATTTATTTTATAAATAAGTATGCATATATATTACTCGTGTGTACGCATTCTACTGAAGGTTTCAAGTTCATTTTTAACACCTTTCACAACGTTGCGCATACGACACGCTAGCCAACGTCGCTTGAGGTCAAGGGAAAAGTGTTGTGACGAAAAAGAAAAAACTTATTTTATGTACTTATGAACTTCCACATATGTGCCCTTATGACCACCCAGTTGTATTTAGTTCCTAGCGAAATTACACCTAGCTACATGAATTGTCGTACATAAAGTATTTACCAATAAAATTTGATTTCGGCACAACGCGGTAGCATGCGTTTCCCAATATGCATACTGTTAGTATTTGCAATTGCAATTGCATTTGCTAAATAGGATATAAGCACACTTAGAAAAAATATTGGCTTGCATTTTGGAAATTCGCCATACTTCTGGCGTCAAGCTTAATTCATCTTTTTAGTTAGAAAGTACAATTCTAAACCATAATTTCAGGGTAAATTTCTTAATCTCAGGGTAAATTTTTCGATGACTTAGAAAAAAATATGTTTAATCTTGAAGATGCTTTTAGTAAGTAAAGTTATAAAATTGGTCTTATTCGAACATTTTAAATATTTTATAAATTCATATAATTTAATTTGAAAAAAAAAACATAATACGATTTAACGGTGATTCGAAAGCGAGTCTCTTGGCTCGCGAGTTAAAATAAAATTAAATAAAAAAAATAAAAGTCGCACCAGTAAATATTATCATTTCTTTCTTAATTTTGGGAAGGCTTTTTTCTTAATATTATGGTTTGTTGTTATATATTTTTTAAAATTAATTGTTAATAACAGAATATATTTCTAAACAAAAAAAAAAAAATCATTGAGATTGTCGATTTATGGCAAGCCTATATAACTCTTATATTTACAAAATATTTCGAAAAACAAAAAAATGTTTAGTTTTTCAGCTCGATTTTCTAAAATTGAGAACAATTTTTTTCTGAGCGTATCGCACAGGAAATAAAAATCATTTCAATAGTTTTTCACATTTTTAAGAAACCATAAATCAATTAATCTATATGATTTTTTTGGCTCCCAACTTTTCTGTATCTCTGTCAGCAGAAATGACTCAGCGCATGAATAAACTCATATGAGTTTATTCTTATCTAAGCGTCAACAAATAACGAATGGTTTGAATGATTTAAAACCAATAATTTGATAGTCCCGAATAATTTGAGCCCGAAATCTAGTTTATTCGGGTGTGTTTGAAAGGAATGTTTTTGAATCTCATTAGCACATGCTGCAGTTAACTTTTAGTTGGATACCTGCACCCCTGAATTTGTATTAGGGCTGCAATGTTTTGTGATCGGTTTGCTTTTTGGGCACAGAAAAATGCGCGATATTATTGATGGTCTATGAGCTCTCTGTATTTTGTACGTGTGGGAGTGGGAGATACAACACAGGGATAACCCAAACTCATTTAATTTGCGTAAAACTATGCGACTTCAGTTCGAACAAAAGAATCGTCAATATTAGACGACTAGTTCATATACCTTTCATTATTCACAAATGGTCGATTTTTAATCATTTTATTAAATTTATTAATTTTTATTTGATATTTTTAAATTTGAGTTTATCTCTTGTGTGCCTTAGAGAAACGCCGTAAAATCTGAATTATTTTTTTCCAAATTAAATTATAAAAATGTATAAACTATTTAAAATATCGTTATTTTCACATATATATTTGCGTAAAATAATAATGTTTATTGGCAATATAAGCAAGAGAAAAGATAATGCTTACACATACGAAAAAACACTGAAAATTATACATATTGTCTAAATCTTAGAAATATACTTTCTGAATAATACTCTGCCAAGAGTATTGCGAATTTGTAATGTTCAAGGAGATTTTTTTTTTTGAGTGTAGTGAAAGTTAGAAAACAAGAAATAAAATGTTGCTGACAGCATATTAATATCAAAAATAACAAGTTTCAATTACTAACTGTAACTATGATAATTTTCAGAGCTTTTGTGGCAAAAAATTCGCAATTCCAACCAGTGTGCATTGAGCTGATTCTGCTGATTTATCGTTTTATTACGTATTCGCAGCATTGGCATTTGACCTTTATGTTTACCAAAATAGTCGACAATATTCAACTAAATGTTCAAAATGCTCACGGAATACATTTAATAACACCTGCGTGGTGGTGTAATCAATAGCACATAATAGTCATAAGCGGTTGGTGATATAAATCGCCTCCAAGTAGTTGGTCTTCGCCATAAGTCTTTATGTCAGATCTACATGATTAAGCAGACTTTATTTGTTTTGAGCAACTAGGACACCCCAACACGGGCTACACTGAAATAATTGGCTGTACACAATTCGTGAAATTTGCAAATTGTCATTCGGTGAAATGTATTTTCCCAGACGGAAGCATATCCGGCCCAGTAAATACAAATTTCTTGCTGCTTATTTGCCTCTACTAGTCGGAAGCTTTAGACTAGAGCCAACAATTTCAAATGTTTTTGGCAGTTCCTTCGGATTTTTCATCGTACATTCAACAACAAATTTTATATACATAAGTCTTGAACTTTCTTGATATTTTGATACGTACATAAAAAAAGTTTGTATTCAAGTCGTAAAAAACTTGCAGCCCATTAAAAAATAGAATTTCAAAATTTCCTTAAGTTCTCACCTTAACTGTGCATACAACAATAAAATGTTATTAGTTCGTTTCGTCGCGCCCTTTAACTGCACACTGCGAAGTAAAAACATGGAAAAGCATACTATATACATATATGGTTAGATATATGACCGTCTCCTTTTCACTTACATATTCGCAACCTCACTAATCTTTTTGCTAAAACTTAAGGGCGGAAGTTATATATACCTCTAAAGATAAAAAGGGCTAAAAGTCATTCAATTCCGTCATCAAAAATAATAAATACAACTTGCAAGTCCCGTTGGCATATTACTGATAACCTTTCACCCTAACTATGCAAAAGTTCAAAGCAGGCACCCTGTAAGCCATAGAATATGCAAATTTCTTGGTGCGTACGAAACAGTCCTAGAAGAGCCAAAACAGAAACCGCCCAGAAACCCTAAAATTCGAGAGAAAAAAATCAATGCCGAATACTAAGAAAGCTTTTGCAACAATTCCAAATATTGCGGTCAGTTGGGCTTCACGGAGTGAGTGAGTTAGGGTGGTAGGCGAAAACGCGATTAAACCCCGTTGATTGCGGGTTACCAGTTCATTTCGAAGTCCGTTTTGGCCAAGAACGAGACTCCTATGCAGTATCATGAGCACCAAAGCACTCAGAATAAAAACCGCTCAGAAATTTTGAAAACCGCACTTTGATTAAACCAAAAACTTAAAAAGTTTTTGTTTTCATTTTAGAAATAATTTCTAAACAGAAGTAAAGAATTTTCAGAAAAAATTAGATCGAATTAGGTCATAAATTGACAATTTCAAAAATATGATGTTATTATTTAAATTTTTTGGAAATATTTTATAGCATTAAAAAATGTTTAAAAAGTAAGAGTATGCTTCCTGAAATTCAGAAAAAAGTTTTGAAATTAGCTCTTTGGAATCCTATGTTAGAATTTAACTGCTCTTCTTCAGAGCCCGCGTAGCTCAGTGGGAAGACTTTCTAATCGCGAACCCAACCCATCCCGGTTTAAAGAAAGCAGCAATCTCCAATTTTAGAAGTGTGCTTTCTGAACAATAAGGTGAGAAGCCCTTGGTGCCAAAAGTATGTCGAGTTTCTAAAATTCAAGGTGATTTTTTTTCCGAGTGCACACCTGTATTCTGGGGCGTTGGTCGGGCGCCTTGGTTGTTGACTCCGTAATATTGGTGACGGCTGAGGTGCACGCAATCCATGACATCAGCATTGTCCACCCCGTTCTGTTGCACGATGGACGCGTACTGTACACCAACAATTAGTTCAAATGCTGAGTTCCTAAGACGCATATAAAGCCTAGCACAATTACTTACTCATGTATAAACATGCACATATGTATTTATGTGGCTCGCTTAGCAGGTGCTAAGCCCCCTCTGTGAGGGCATCCAAGCTCATTTGTATGCCAGTAATTACTTTTTTTTTACTTTACTTCACATAGCTCGGCACTGAGTGCAACAATTTGACTACACCCTCTCACGCTCAAAGAATGGATTTTTTATACTCTGATCCTGAAGCAAAAAAAAATGAAAGAGAATATTCTTTTAGAGCTACGCCAAATTTTTATTGACCCTGTTAAAAGGAGAATCGCGTAACTTTTCCAAATTGTATTACTGATGACCTTCTTCTTTTCCAGTTTTTATAGCCTTTCTATATATATAGTGGTATTAGGGGAATTTGCAGTCGGTTACGTCTCTCTGTAGCGTGCCTTCTTGTTCAAAATAGACCCATAATTAGTATTAATAAAAAAAAATTCAATTAACCCTTTTAAAATAAGTAACAATGCTCCAGAGCTTTATAAGGAGACACGTTGGACCCAGCTGTTAGATAAAATGAAGCGATTAAGCACACCGGTTCTTGTACTCGATTAGGCACCAGCTTTTTATTGCTATCGGAAATCGAAATAATTTCGAAAAGGATGCAGTTATCGATTAAATGAAATAAACATGATTTGTGTGGGGCATATGAAAACCTATATTCCCAATTTGAAGTTTCTGGCTCTTATAGACTCTGAGATTCGCATTTTCATACAGACGGATGGACGGGTGGAAAGTCGAAAATGGATATATCGACTTGGCTTTTGATCCTGATCATATACCTTATGGACTCGGAGATGCTTTATTCTGCCTGTTATATAAATTTGCACTAAGGGTTTCAAAATATAAAAATACTGCTTAAATGAAATTATATAGTCAATTAAAAACTATTAAAATGTATGTTAATGCTTTATACATTTATAATGATGTTTAGGTGCGGGCCATAGGTTTGTGCGTTGGCATTATCATGCATTATTCGATATTCTATATGTCCGAAATATATTTCTTATTTTTCGATAAGCAATTTTAGAAAACTACTTTCGCTCTTCGGCATTCATTTTAGCAAATTGCTAATTAAAATAATTACATAATATAAAATTGATTGCCTCGCATATACCCAGTCGTCCTTAAAGGGGCCATTCAGAATTGTAATTGTAATTTTAATTGCGTGGCCTCGCATTCTAAATTGGATTTTAATAATAAAGAACTCTTCCAATTTGAAGCATCAAGTTTCTTATTTAAGTTTTAATTCGAAATCAATCAATGTCAACTTTAGTAAGGATATCAGTCGGCTCAAGCAAAGGGGAAAAGGAGATTAATAGAATACTCCTTATATTAGGGCGAACTTTGCCAGATATTACGAACTTTAAATACTCAGCAATTGTTGAGCTGAAGCATTTTGCTGATAAGTTTCGCTAATGTATTTGATAAATATTAAATAATATCTTGAGATATCACTGCAAATTGAAAATTTTTATTTTCCCTTTACCAGTTCGATTTTTGATCTTTTAACATAATTATTTTAAAATTATAATTAATACAGAATACATTTCTCACTGCTTCACAAGTCAAGGGATTAAAAGTAAGCAGTGGTATTTAGAAATCTGTTGAAGCTTTGGTCAGAATTAGTTGAGAACGCGCGCTATTCTCGGCTCAGTTGGTAGCTTTAACGTCTTTTGGTGTTATTGACCCCGACACCCTATGCATATGGTGGGGTCTGGGTGCAACACTGATGAGACGGGCATATCTTTTTTATTATTAGCTTTGGCGCCGCCCGAATTTCATTTAAAAATAAGAATTCATATAAACTTTTTGTTTCGAAAGCTACAAATAGTTAAATTGTCATGTACAAAGTTTTATCGAAATCGGTTTTTTGTTTTTTTTTTCACTATATATGAGTTAGTGTTTTTTATACTCAGATAAAATTGCTGTCTGTCCATCTGTCTGAACGCAGCTATTTTCGACACCCTTAGAGAAAGAAACTTGAACATATACTGCTCTGCCGTGTTAGACAAAAACTAGGGGTCTATGAAATCGATAAGATCGATAATTGCAAATCGATAAAGCCACAAATCTTCCGCAATTTTAAGGCAACAGTCACCAAATTTAGTTGGTTAGTTGTTGGCGATGTCCTTCAAAGATCGACATACCACCGCGCCCACCCCCGCTCCATTCAGACCACTAACGATTGAGTTTTATTGTAATGTAATAATATAGCATCAATGTCTCCAAAAAATGTCTACATTTATTTGTTCTTAGTAGGAAAAGTGTAGGGTATATCTTATTTTCGACTGCTTGGTTCTGCTCGGCTTTATTTCAGCACGTGTTCCAACTTTAGTCAAAATAAGTAACTTCCTTTCTTAGGAATGAAATGTAATTAACTTCAGGCAGAAGGGTAATGAAGGAGGTGCAAAGTTTCCTACTATGGCTAATCCAGAATTTGTAGGTCTGCTAATTATCAGAGTGAAGACTTTACAAAGACTAATTATTGTTGGGAATGTAAGTAAAATATATTTCAATCGACTGTTAGCATGGTTTGGTTTAAGAAAATTATTTTTGCTGAAGCATTAATTACAGGAATTAGAGCAAAGAATAATGAAAATTAGCGAAATATTACAAGACCACTTTCTCTTACCATGAAAAGAAACATGAAATATTTCCTCTAAAATTTTTCGACTTGACATTATGACTCTTATGCATTATTCGATTAGGTAGGCATCCAAAGAGAACTCTTAATTTACGAGAAGTTTGATAGAGATTGGATTTTAACAATACAAATCATATAATTATAAATCATCACTAGAATTTGGATAATCACGCAGTGCGAAAAAATATTTTATGTTTCTGAATTGTTCTGAAATAATATGATTTCAGTAATACCATCATGATTGTAAATATTATAAACGGGTTGGCAAGTTTTGGGAGAAATATATCCTGGGTAATAATGATGACTAATTTAAGCAGAGCTCCCACATGGAGAAGCCAAATATTCTAATGATTGTGTGCCAATTAAAAATGAAATAGTAAGTAAGTAAGTATAAAGAGGTTTCCCTTACGCTGTACACTGTGGCCTTTTTCGATCAATCGTTCGTATGGATCCTATAAAACAAAGTAATCCGATCCAACCAGTTCCAACATATCTATTGCTTATGGCAAAATAAAAGGGTGCAAGTGAATTTAATCCAGATAGCTTTCAAAGTGAGAGGCTAGTTTGGATAGAAAAAGGCAGACAGATGGACATGGCTATATAGACTCAGCTAGTGTTCCTGATCAAGAATATATATACTCTATGGGGACGGAGGCGTCTCCTTCAATATGTTACACTCTTCACTACATAATTAAAATTCCCTTCACAAGGGCATAATTATCTTTGCTTCATGCTCTCGCTGCAGCAACATTCCCTTATGTTCCGAATTGCTTCATTATTGTCTTTATTATTATCGGAAACATGTGTGAACATACCATAAGGAGTATATATTTCTGATTTGCACCAACATCAAAGTCAACTTAACCATGTCTGTCTGTCTGCATTAACTCTCCGATCTCTGAGGCTATAAGAGTTCGATCACTTAGCTTCGCAAAACTCGTATACGGACTGGCTATTTTTATGTGCAGTTCGTATTCAGAACGGAAGAAAATCCAAAAATTAAATGTAGAAATGGGGGTTTGCATCAGTACTCAAGCAGCCATACTAAAAAATAGGTTTTACCACTAAGCAAATATAATTAGAGTAGCCCATATTTTTAAAAGAAGCATAAGTATCTCAATCGTGGTCTTAACTAATATAAAGTCGAACATTCGCATATGATTGCAGCTTACTAAGTTTTTCTCTTTTTTTGTGAATGCACTAAAAGAAAAAAGTAAAAAAGGCTGTCCCATTAACGATATATGGAATGACAGATATAGTTGCAATTTTACTGTAGTTAACATTCACCAGCGCGAAGGAAACTTTTCTTTCGAATTTGTTGTAATGAAGAACATTAAACAAATATTTAAATAGAAAGCAATTGCAGTTGTAATTGTTAATAATTTCAATGTGACTAAGAAATAATTCCCATCTTTGTATAAAATGCGTTTTCTGTATCTATACGCAAAAGGATCAAAATTGTAGGGTATATCTTAGTTTTCATTGTTTGGTTCTATTCGGCTTTATTCTGGCACGTGTTTTAGCTTTATTCAAAATGAGTTACTTCCTTTCTTAGGAATGAGATGAATCTAAGCTTAGTGGGTCGGCTAATTATCAGGGTGGAGACATTGCAAAGACTAATTATTGTTGGGAATGTAAGTAAAATATATTTCAACTACTGTTGACATGGCTTGATTTTGAGAAAATAACAATTTGACAAGGAATTACAGCAAATAATTAAGCAAATTAACGAAATATTGCCAGACCATTTGGTCTTAGAATTAAAAAAAGAAGCATATAGCAAGTACTTTCTCTATATTAAATGTATTTTTCATTTGTAAAATATATTGACCACAAGTTGGTTAAATTGGTTGGATTAAGGCGTACAAACATTGAATTTATTGAATATATTTCTAGTTTGACAGCTGTGAGTTTGACAAGTTCGAATTGGATAAGTTCGAGCTATGCTCAGAGTCCGACGACTGTGGGAGATTTAATGGCTGCTGCGTCTGCTGCTGATGGGGATTGTGTAGCTGATGCGATTGCTTCGATTGGATGGCAGTGCCCGACTCGTAATTGATGCGTATCCATTGACCTTCGCTGTTCTCCTTCCACAGCGAGACGTTGTTGTCACCGCCTGTGACGGCGAGTACGTTGCCCATGGTGGACCAGGAGATGCTCCACACGGCATCATCGAATGTGTGTAATACATTCGATGTCCACTGCGACAGATCAGCATTGCTGCTCCAAATGATCACATGGCGATCCTGTGAGGCAGACGCTATCTGCATGCGTGGCAATCCAATTGAGGGGGCCCATGCTACATCGCGTACCCAATCCGAGTGTGCTTCGAGACGATGCTCCTCGATCCAGCGATCATTGTCCTCACGCCAAATCTTAACGAGATTGTCACATCCGCCGCTGACTAAACGCTTTACGGCCGGATTGCGTGACGTGACACGCTGATCAAAGGCCGGGTCCGGTGCCTGAGCCGAACACCACGAAATAGCATTCACTCCAATAGTGTGCGCATTGGGTATTTTCTTGGCATCCCAAGCACCGTACTCTGTGTTGCAGGTCAGCACGGAAATGGAACCATCTGAGCTGGCACATGCCAAAACCAGGCCATACTCAGCCGGCGCAAAGTCCACCGAGTTCACCGAGGAATCGTGATTGATGTATTCGTATCTGAAAAGGGGAAAGCATTAGGAAAATTATGTTGCGCTGCTGTTGCTGATAACAATGATGATGGCATCACACATACACATTCACAAATAAATACAGCTGCGGTCAAAATAATTGTAGTCCACACGCAAGTTCGGAAAATGTAAAAAAAAATACTTAAAATACGGCTTAAAACTTATCAAACTTTTATTTGAACACTGCTATCTGTACTGAAGGTAAATAAACATCAAATAGCTATAAAAAAAACTAAAAAAAAAATATAAAATTATAATTACATATAATTATAAATAGCAGTGGAATATTAGTGAAGTATTATTTGTTTTCCTTGGGGCTAAATAATATTTCTAAAATTTCTACGTTGATTATTTGGTTGCACAACCGTCATAAGAAATAACTGTCACACAGCTGATCCATCTCTTTGCAAAGCCCCCATTGGTCTTGTAGAGATTTTATTGGGATACTTGGAGTCGGTGTCCTCTTGGAATGTGCAAATCCAAATGGAACCATCATTTCATCCGTTATTTTTGTTTAAGGATTAAGGATGAGACCCTCGATCACCATATAAACCAGTTTTAGATTCGTCCGACTACAAAATATTCCCCCATTTCTTCAATGGTTTTTTTTTAGACTTTGACATTCTATATTTATTGGTAGTATGAGTTAAGTTATTGGATTTCTAACTACTTGTTTTTTTATCTCTAAAACAGTCTTTAATGATTTTCCAGTGAAGTTTCGATAATAATATTACTTGAAATCAATCGCAGATGGAAAACAAACCATTTGTTGTTTCAATTTTCAGCTATGCGATGTTCGCCACGCCCATTTTTTCACCATAAAGTGAGCCATATTCTTATGGAATGCTTTTTAGATAAGCAAATAAGATATTATTGTTATATTACTCAAAATACTCTTATTAAGGTCGATCAGTTTTAAATATTATTTTGGGTGCACAAAACAGAAGATAAAGAATATTAAATTCGAAATAAAACAAAGGATCTGGGGAGGAATCAAATATGTATATGCCGAGAGCAGCTATGAAAACATTGAGTGCTACTATTATTTTGACCTTAACTGTAAATACTTGCACACAGATACAAAGAGAACACTCACAATTTGCTCCAATCTCTGGGTGTTGTCGACTTCCATATGATCACTTTGCGATCGTAGGAGCACGATGCCAGAATGTTGCCGAATTTGGGATGTGCCCATGCCACCTGCCACACGGGTCCTTGGTGTCCTTTGAGTTCCGCTAGTGCTTTATTGTTTTTGCGCGAGTGGAAAATGCGAACGCTGCCATCTGACGAACAGGTGGCAAGCAGCAGTCCGTAGAAGTCCAGGGCGGCATGGTGGACCATGTCCTCGTGCTCGGTGTCGATCTCCTGCAGCAAACTGACCATTTTGAGTGCAATTTGCTTACGTCAAATCAATAAAATCAACAAAATGTAATTCTCCGGCTTGCAAGCGTTTGACGTGGAAAACTAGCCGCTTTCGATAGACGATTTAATTTAAAGTGCCCTATCGATACGTAGACACTATTGATATTATTTTCTCGTATTTCTTATATTTCTTAGCTACTTTCTGATACAATTTCCGTAACATCGATATTATATTACAATAAGTAAAAATAAATGTTTATTTTATTGTGTTTCTTTTATTTATAGTAAACATATATTTTATTATTTTATATACTTAGTAATTAGTATATTTATATTTATATTATTTGTATATGAACTTATCGATATATTTCTCAGTATTTTTTAGTACACCTAGTATTTTTCGTTTTAGATCTTATGTATTGTTCAGTTGCCAAGACGCTGCCACTTTGTTGTGCACTCGACAATTTTCCATATTCGCACTTAAGGAGCATTTCAAAAGGGAAATAAGGTAAAATAATGAAGCAAAATTAACTTTAAAGTTGCCAAAATAATTGAGGTACCACACAGAAAACCTAAAGTAACTAAACCGTTTTTATTGGCAACTAAAAGTGTTAGAAAAACAACATGTATTACATAACCTTTTAAGGTTACCAAAAATTGTTACGCCGAAGACAAAACAAGAATTGTGTTAAAGTTACTAAATTTTTTACAGATGTTGACGCAATCAATTCTATCCGGCGTCCGTGTGCTGAGGACGGAGATGCGTCGCAATATTGCCATTGCTGCACCCGCTCTCAGCAAGGCCTCCGATCCCATCCAGCAGCTGTTCCTGGACAAGGTTCGCGAATATAAGCAGAAGAGCGCGTGAGTAACAAAAAATAATTCTTTGAAATTATTTATAAATAAGAAAATTTGCATTTGCAGCGGTGGCAAAATGGTCGATTCGAATCCGGAAATCGAGCGGGAGTTGAAGAACGAGCTGGAGCGGGTTGCCAAGCAATATGGCAGCGATGGCAAAACCGATATGCTTAAATTTCCCGAATTTAAGTTTCCCGATGTCAAAATCGACCCAATTTCACAAGGCGCTAACTAGACAACATTTTCCTGTACACATGATGTCGTTAAATTGTTTTAAGTTATTTCCAATCAGAAAGCTGCTTGCCTGAACTCGAATCAACCAGGCCACTTTAAAACCACAACAAATAAATCATAAAAACCGTAATTGGTGTGAAATACAAAGTGTATCGTATCCCGTTGTGTCCGCAGTAAGAGTGGTTCTGCTCCTAAATGTACTGTCTGCATTGCTCAATTGTAGCTCCTAGTGTAGTCGACGAAATGCTGCCCAATTGCTTAAAAGTTAAAATTCCCTCTGCCTTAACTTTGACAAAAATTTTACAAATTATTCTCACTGTTGTGCAGGGTTATTTTATCTGTTTGAATTCTGCATTAAAATTTGGAAGTACATTTTTCTGATATATTTCGAAGAAAATTTTTATACAAGTTAAAATACATATTCCATATGTTTGAAAAAATGGTGGAAACTCTGAAACTATAATTCTCCGTTAAACTTGAAAATATAATTTTATAATTCATAGTGTTCCTTATAAAAGTTTAAATTGCTACTCAAATATTTCTGATAAAATATGATCCAAACTTCCAATCCAATGGTTCAGCATTTTCTTAATGTATATTAATTCTGCATTGAAAATTCAGAATACATTTTTCTGATACATTGATTTGGGGCTACTTCAAAAATAAAGTTTTTTTTTTGTCCAAATACTGTTTTTAGACAGCTAAAGTGTTTTCGCGCTTATTTGCAGAAAAATTCCCTTTTTGCATTTTCTATTTCGCGGAACCATAAAAATGGATTTCCTGTCATATTTTTAAAATTTAAATTTGTTTTTTGCATGCAAAAAAAGTTTTGGAGACGATTTTGTAAGTTTTTGAGGATAAGCGAAAAAACGAAAAAATTAACTCAATCTGCAGTAGACTACAACTTAACTATGCCCATGAAAATGCAATGATTCTGCAATATATTTTAATATGACGTGAGAAACATATTGAAGGTGATGTCTATGATCTCATTAGTTATCAATATTCTCGATAAGCTTCAATGGCTCACTATATTTATCTTTTGCTGCAGGCAGTATATACAATAAATATGCCAGATTCGGTTGCATCAGACAGCAATATCAAATATTGTACAGACAGTTGTATTACTTTACGCAAACTCACTAATTACAAGCTTGTCATGCACAATTTTATCAACATCGGAATACTATATCTATATAAACTTCCCTGTCCCTGCAATATCGATTTTTTTTTTAATTATGCCAGAATTAAGAAGTGAGTAGATTTCCGCAATGGGAATAGTTCGAACAATGTTTCCAATTTTTTCCCATTCTGAGGGTATTATAAATTCGAGTAACTTTTATAACGTAAGCACATGAAATATGTGTAACTCTATTCCTCTTCAAATCCGATCACAATTCTTTGCGAACTAGTTGCTTAAGCTTATAATATATCTGTATTTTTTCCTGCAAGAATCGCTTCGCTATATCTTAAGCAATTTTTTCTCGGTGATGCGACTCCTTTCAAGTGTGACAAACCCAGCGACATACTACAATTTATTGCACAATATCCATGCATATGTTACACTAATCGGGATCGGCCGACCAAACATATTGAAATGAAATTGTCAAGTGTAACAACCCAGAGATAAGCAATACTTTATTGCACAATATTCGTCTGGTATTTTGAGCGCCCGCCTCCGTACTTGTGCTGCACTTTGCCGGGTCAGCCGCGACAGAGGTGCGGTTCCCGTAGGTTATGAGCTTCTTAATATCCATTTTTGTAAATCAGTTCTAATCATACCAACGAAGAGGCGAGATACCCATCGAGTAACACAGCGTTTGTAACTCGTTTTGAGTTCTGTTCATTGAAGCAATCTTAAGCAAGTAAGGTTATAATTAAGCTGAACATAGCAAGGAATTAACTCGTGTGCGATGCATTCGAATCAATCCTAAATAAATGCAATTATAATAAAGCTAATCTCAACTAATCTCATTACTGAGCAACAAAAAAACTTGCAATAAAACAAAAACTGAAAAGTGAAAAAAAATACATCAAGGCTTAAACAAAAAAAAAAAAAAGTAACAGCAAAACTCGAGAAAAACATAAAAAAGTAAACAAAAAAAAAACCATCAATACTCGAACGAAAATAAAAATTAACTGCAAAAAAACTTGAACGGAAATAAAAAAGTAAACGAGAAGAAAAACATCTGGAGACTGGAGGTGTGCTTAAGCAAGGACGTATTGAAGGAAACCCAGAATATACCTATAAAAACTATAGAATAGTACATATAATAAATCCCCTTCTCCCGAAAAAAACACTTAAATTCCAGTTAGTGTTCGGTTCCTTAATGAGTTCCAGTTACTCTGACCACGAAGAGTGGTCTGAAAGTGGGACTGAAAGTGTCTGACAGACACCTTGTTAACTGACAACGAAAGTGTCTGACAGACACCTTGTTAACTGACGTACTATTTGCCTCACATCTACCTGATTTTCCCTCAGCTCTAGCGTTGGCTCAGGAAGCAAACCACAAAAGATACAATTTCATTGCAAACTATACTAGAAGCATAGAAGAAAAGTCACGACAGCCAGAATATCAGAGCACAAAGGAAAAAATACAGTCAACAGAACGGCCAAGCAGATCAAGGTAAAAGTCCGTTCTGCAAACAAGCAAACCAATTCCTTTAACGGCAAGCAATCCGAACCTATGGATGTGGATCCGTCCTCATCCAAGCTTAGGTAGAAAACATACTATCAGAAATGCTCAGATTCAGGCAGATTCAACGCAAACTCCAGCCAGGAAAACAAGAGGTTAAGCAATTCGGACCAAATGACTGGGCCGAGAGGGCAGAGGGTAGACCATGTTACTGGAAGCCCAAACCAGGCTGCGGAGACTTACTTACGTGTCAGCCGCTGAAGCAGTTGCTCAAACGGAGCCCGAGTGTGAGAGTGATGACGTTAAGGGAAGATAGATCCCTTGGTACTGACATCTTCGATTGTACTGAGAGAAGAGAAATTGTAACAGCGAAAAATAATCGCGCTCATAGAGCTGTTCATGAAAACATAAAGCAGATCATGCCGGATCACTACTTTCCAAAAAGGGCAAAACTTGCAATTGAGGTAGTCCTGAACAGTAAGATTTGCTCTGAAGCAAACTACGACAGACACCAAACAAAACAGCAACTTGGTTAAACACCAGTCCTCATTCACAGGATAAATGCTACACATCGACATTTTCTCCACAAATAAGAAGTTCTTTTTAACATGCATAGATAAATTCATAAAATGCATAGATAAATTTGGAGTAACACATCTGATATCGTCGGGAACCATTAAGCATGTGAAAACACCTCTTTTGGTGCCGATGAATGTTTTTCCACGCAGTAATCAGGTGTACTGCGATAATGAGCCTGCAAGCCGGAGTCTTATTGCTGAACAATTTTTGCGTCCACATTACGTCAAACGACGAGTTAGAAATAACGAGGTGCATTAAGTTCCAAAGGGGGGCAGAAAACACAGTCGTTCTCCTCCTTCAGGCCACGGTGGAGTACAATAAGTCGGTGCACTCCGTCACCAATAAAAAAACCGTGTGAAATATAATACAATACAATATAATGTACAAAAACCCCAGATAGCGAAGAACAACAGGCTCAACCGAGGAAGACAGAACAGGGTCTTTGACGTTGAAGAGAAAGTTTTCCTAAAATTCAACAGGAGATTATGCAGCAAGATTATCCCCATTGTGAATATAAAAAAGAGTCGAAGCTGATTTGGGGACAACGGTGCTCATTAAAGGGGGGAAGGGGGTGGTCCACAAGGATAAGCTCCGATAAAAGTGCTATGAAATTGACAAATTTATATCCCGAACGCATATGCGGAAACTTTTGGTAATAGACACCGGACACATACCAGACCTTTTATCCGCTATTAACGTACACCATAGAATGCAAGAAGGATTGACTTCTTGTGCACGGGTCTTAAGTTAGTTGCCGGTACCCCAGACGCAAATATATCAAATATAAAGGCAGATAGTTATACACACGAAAACCCAGACACAAATAAATCAACTGACCAATACAGTAAACCGTCTATTAAAAGCTGCAAAAATTAATCTTATCAACATGTCTCACATATATGAGACCTCGTTGGTAAGAAACAGAATACTAATAACACAGATCAACAATATCTTACTTACGATCACACTCTTAAAATTAAGAATTGTAAACCCCAGTCTCCTTGACCATTCTGATCTAGAATCCAGCTTCGCTAATCAAATCACGGATACTACTGTCACTAGCATCCTAGGGATATCTTATATTAAGATTTTACAATTGTTAAATATAATTCATTTCATTATTGAATATACTAGCGTTAAGAATTTATGTAAGAAAGCCACTATATTCCCGGTGGCACAAAAAAAGGCTCAACGCTGCGTCTATGTTAAAGTTGTTGTTGGGCAACAACCCAGCGATCAGCGATGCTTTATTGCATAATATTTGTTTGGTAATTTGAGCGCCCGCCTAAAGTACTTTTGCTGAATGGAGCGGTTCCCCTTTGTTACGAGATTCTTAATACTCATTTTTGTAAATCAGTTTTAATCATACCAACGAAGAGGCGAGGTGCACTTCTTGTAATAAAGCGTTTGTAACTTCTTTCTCTAAAAACACTACACTTTCACTTTAAAAATAACACACAAATAAAGCTTAGAAGAAATAATAACACACAACAATTAGGACACACCAAATCTACTCAGTAACATTGCCTCAAACCGTTTAAAACATTATCCTGACCTAATTCAGTCAAGCACAAAAGCTTGGAAACTATTGAATCATCATTCTTAAATATATACATAAGCAAAAATCATTTTAAAAAAGAAATACTACAACCGAATTTACTAAATTTGCAAAAGACAACATTCGTAAAATATTCAAATTTTTATAGAAATCAAATTAACCATTAAAAATATAATCTAAAATTTATAAATATCCAACTTATCATAAATAAATTTGATCACCTATTTTCATGACCTATAAAATGCGCATATAAGAATTAGATGTCAAATTTAATTTACTGTAGTAATGAAATAGACATATTTTGTAGCGTAAAAGATATGACAGACAGACAAGACATCCATTGAAACATTCTAATATTTATCTTACCAAGTACAGAGTATTAAGCAAAACAGAAACCAAACTTAAGACAACATTTGTAAAATAATTACATCTTTAAGATAAATAAATAAATCATAAATAATATAATCTAAAATGTAGAAGTTTTAACTTATAATGGATTACTTTCATTACCCATTTTCATTGCAGTTAAGGTGCGCATATACGAAATTTTACCCCAGCATAATTTACTTTATTAAATAAATAAGTGAAATATATATATATATATATATATATATATATATATATATATATATATATATATATATATATATATATATATATTGTAGTTTTAAAGATGTAACATTAAAATTTTGTCATTCCAGTTACAGAGTATTAACACGTCATTGCATTAGCTAGTTCTGTCTGAAAATGAATAGGCAAGCTTTACCTTAAATCACACCCCCCGCTCAAAAGCTCAACAAGATCAAGGCTGTAGTGCTTAAATATTTGACGAGGCTCAATCTCAGTTTCAGACTCAGTTTCTGCTTCAGTCTCAGTCTCAGCCGCGATTCGCTTACGTTGCGACGCTCAGCAGTAGTTTGATTCCAGCCGCTCCCACGAGTGCGTCAACGGGTGGGCATTCGATCTCTGATCTCTGTAAAAGCTTGTTAGTAATAACTAAATAGGAAGGAAGTAATTACTTTGATCAGGCTAGGGCCAATGAATGTACGCGGTGTGCATAAAATAGTGAAACGAAATGTGGAAAATGCTGAATTTTGTGCTAAATGTTGTAAATTGTACAAAAGTGAATACTGTTATGAAATAGTTGTGAATGTACATATAATAATAATGATTATTCCGCATATGAATACGGATTTACTTAGTGCTGTATATATGTACACCTGTAATTACATACATATATGCATGTTGTGTACACAACTATGTACATATAAAATAGGTCTTGTACATACGAAATTTGTGCATATGTATACATAATCATGTCCATGCACACAAATTTAATTGAATACATACTTATGTATGTACATATATACTCATACATACACTCCGCGAAATTCAATTAAAAGCACCTGCTCTCTGCTAATAAAATTTAAAACGCAACTTTTAAAAATGCTGCATGTGTCAAAAAGTTCCCTGCACATTCACCACTCTAAAATTCTGAAGAGAATATATGGCAAAAATGTTCTCATCAGGGTTGGTTACGTTGGTGGCAGAGGTGTCCGACCTTTCTAGGGGCTATTATAGTAAGAGATTAGTCTCATATTCCAGCTCCTGGGAATTAAAAAAATTTTTTTTTTTTAAATTGAAATGAGTCATTTTTGTTTTTCTAAAAATGTGAATCTTTTTGTATTCAACGCGTATTTAATATACAAAATTAATGTGAAACAAGAAACATAAACAATTGATTGTCAAGTATTAATTCATGTGCCGTTAATTGAATTTCGCGGAGTGTAGCCATTTCATTTATGACTACGATTAATTCGTGTCTAGAATGCAAATAAAATCAATAAAGTGTTAATCTATGCATTTATGAATACTAACCCTCGTATAGACATACATTATACAAAGTGTATTAACAACAATATAAATTGACAAAAACAAATTAAATTTGTTTTCAATGTTACTCAATACAAATACATAATAATACTTTCACTGATAAATTTTTTTTTAATTTTTATACACTGTGTGATGACTGTATAGTTCTAAGTAAACTAGGCATTTACAAAAGTTATTATACCCATTACTTACTAAAAATGGGTATAATAAATTTGCGAAATTTCATATATTTTTGATCTGCACTATGCGGAAAGTCAATCTAAATTAATATTTGATATTATGCATTCGTATTTTTTAAATAGATCGATCAATTTTTGTATATTTACACATTTAAATACCAATTGTACTTTTAGTGAGTTTCTCGCTTTATTTATTTTTTTTTTTTTTTACTTATTCATCATCGTAAGAGCAAATGTTTGATTACTGAAATATTTGTTTATAAAACATATAATATATAGGAAATGAAAAAAATAGATACAAATTATTTGATCGAATTCTTTAATAAAAGCAGAAGCTAAGCAAAGTTTACAAATGTACAAAGAGTATATTTAAATCAAATACAAAAAAAACAATGTTTTAAACTGTTATTAATTTTATGTTTAAAACTAAATTCGTAGTTAACCGGTATTTCCCAAAAACGCAAAAATTCGAAGCGAACCCGACATATCAAATTACACATAAAAATAACTTGAAAAACTATAAAGACATTAGTAACAATTAATCCACGTACACACACATGTCAATAAATGATTTTGTATGTGACTAGAGGTACAATGAGTTATTACTTAATTGCAATACTGTTCGTCGTATTGCCTGCAAACGGCGAGCTTCAAGTGGAATCAGTCAGGTATTTATTTATTTAATTCATTTATTTAAACATATTTTAAATTATGACTTATGATTAAATATGATTATATTAATAAAGATGTAATACATCCATACCATAAGAGCAAAACTTGAATCAGCCTGACAGGTACCAAATCAAAATCAAGAAGTATTAATCAGATCGAACCTACTTTGGAAAATTCCAAATTACGGGTTCGTGCATCTAACAGAACTGCAAATTAACGATGACGCAGATTCGTGTTTACTCTTTTGATGATTACTGCAATAAAGTAAAGTCCAGAGCAATTTAATAGAACAAGTGCGAGCATTGTAGTAGAGCATAACCGACTACACAATACTCTGATACTCAAAAATTGTCGAGCATTGCACACAACCTTCGGTATCAGAGCTTAAGAAGTAAAGTTAATAAGAATATAAAGCAAAAAAAAAAAGGAAAAAGTCGAAGAAGATTTGTAAGTATTATTAAATTGTTTTCTGCAAATACGTACTTCTGCTTATACACTTCTTGCCTTTAAATCTGATTTCTGTCGTCTACTGTTCTCAAATAAAGAGAGAGAGAGAGAGATACTTGATTTTTGTTTCAAGTTAAGATATATCTAACTATTTAAGTTTGATCGGAAGGCACATTTAATGTATGGCTTTTACAAAAACCGATTTCCTTCTTAGTAAACACACTGTTTTGTATTTCATATTTTCACTCCTAGAACGACAATCGCAGAAATATGTTTATGTGTATTTATTTTATTTTTTTTTATATATATTCTCTTATTAAGAAATGAATGAATTTAATGAACTTATGAACTGTTTATAATGTTTGTTTATATTATCTTGTAAATCTTAATATACTAATTTGCATTAATAGTACAATTTTCTAAATATTACCCGGAAATTAGGAAAAGAAAATTCCTCCTTTTTAGAAATATTCTTTCTGGCATGCTCCGTTCAAGTGGTGAAGAAATTTGGTCACAATATCAAGGAACTCGAACATTATGAGTAAATAAACATTTAACAGTTATTTCCTAGAGCTAGTAAATTTTCACAGAGAAAAACGAAGAGGTGCACAAAAAAAGTGAAGAAATTTGGTTATTTTTATCATGCTGAAATACGAGTTATGAGCAATTATAAAGACTGTATAAAAGGTGTCCTATTCAAGTGGCGACGAGTGTATACATAAGTGTGTGTAATTTTGCCAAAAGTAAATATCGTTTTTAGTAATAAGTTTATATTAATAAAAATATCGGCTGCAATTGCATTTGTAAATAGCCTTCATATTTGAGATCGTGTTTAAATGCATAAGAAAATAATTTTGCTCTTAATTCATTTACAGTTTATGTATAAATATTTTAGACAGATGTCGACGTCAGGAACTACAGACCCACTGAGTTTACAATGCTGCTTGTCTTTTACAATTTAAATAATACATAATTGAATTAATATACCTTTTTTTTGTAGCATTTTATTTAAACATTAATCAACCTATTGAAAGGCTATAAAACATTGAATTGTAAAGGTATGAAGGAAAAATGGCAGTGAATTAAAATCTATAACATAAACATAGAACTGGTTTTAGCAGATAATAAATAACATTAAATATTACATTTGTAGCAGTCCAGAGGTCGCTAGTGTGGAGGCGCTTCAACCTCCTGCGCGTTGTATTTGACCCAAGTGTGCAGGCCAAAGGGTTGACGTGGTTGTGCAACCGGTCATTATACCGACTCGTATGTCAGTTAACAAAAATTTGATGACATTTTTGAGTAAAAATGAATAGAAAATTAGAAATGAGTTTTAAATAGTTACTAAAATATAATAAAAATGAATCTCAAGAATGATTCACTTGGATGAACACTTGAAAATAACATTGAAAACAATGGTTGGTTCATTTAATATCAATTAATATTATCATTATTAGTTTTTAAAAAGCTAATATCAGAGATATGTAAAAGTAGCAAGTTTTTAAAATTTTTCCAAAATACACTGGAATTAAGAAAATAGAAAAAATACACAAATTCTGTTTTGAGAAATATACGTTTTGAATAATAAAGTCAGTTATCCTACTCGAAAAAGTTTTCGAATTTTCTAAAATTCAGCATGATTTTTCTCTGAGTGTAGTCATGTCGAATTTCACTAGTCCTTGACGATCGGTGTGCTTCTGGTCACATCTAAATTTCTCTATTATCATATAGAAAGAGATGCTACGGAGGATGTCAAGGATGCGGATCATTAATAAAGACAATTTGCCCGAAATCGAGAAGTCAATAATAGTCTACATTAATAGCCCAAATGGGAATGTCATATGTTGATGGGCATGATATTCAAGAATAAAACTTTTAATAAAAAGGACGATAAGTTGTGTAATTCAAGTGAAGACTCTAAGATTTTGTTAGCATGTCTTACTCGTAAGTATATCACATTTAGCGTCTTTCAATTGGTTTTGCTGTGTTAATTACTGTGCTCATTAGTTGAATTATATTTAAAGATGTAACAAAGTGTCCTCCGGTTTACTGTCTTTTACTGGCTTTACTGTCTGGTTTATTGGTCATTGGAACTCACAAATCTATTGTAATACATTTTTTGTTGTTGTTTGCCAAATCCAATTCACAGCTGTAAAAGAGTTTATCTGTTGGGTATGTGAATCGCGTTCCACATCGCTCTATGTGTGAGCAGCGAATTAACACTTTGTCTGACGCATACTTGACAAAGTATGTATTCATTTGTACATATGTATCCAACTTCAACTGCGTCGAAAAAGGTTGACTTTATAGTTGCGGATAGCCAAAAAGACTTTGCGGAGAACCAATAAACTCTTCTACATTTGGAATCAAAATTCTATGAACCAAAAATATACCGGTACAATGTATCGAGTCTTATTCGTTGTCGTAGCTACCAAGATCGTCTTGGGGGGTGTGGGAGTTTCGTATATATTCTCTTGTGTACATAAATAATTTTAGAGAGCCAAATGGTTTTGCGGCCAAACTCATCTTAATTACTTCCATTATTTAAAAATTATTGCAAGCCTATTTTACCACTATGAAATTTTATTTTACAAACATTTGTATTATACTTTAATTTTCGCTCCATATGAGATAGCTCATAATGCACAGATGCAATTCTTCAGTCTATAGGAAAAATTTGTTATTACAGAATGTGGAAAGAAAGCGAATATTTTTTTTATTATTATTTTTTTTTTTTTTTGAGCAGTATGTATGCCTTCTGTCAGTTTTAACTTTTTGGAAGCGTTTACGGTTAAAGATTTGAAACATGGATTATTTGTTTGTTCATGTCTGTGTCAGATTAAATGTTAAAACACCAATTTATTTCCTAAAATTTGAGGGCTGATCTCAACAAATTTGGAAGGAAGATTAAACTCCTTAAAAAATCGGCCTCCAAAAATTTTACATCTTCCACAACTTGGTATATATTACTGAGAACCGCCTCTTAAGATTGGTAAAAACTTCTTGTCATCGTCTAATCCAGCGCCAAGAAGCGCTAAATTCTTTCTTTGGATTACACTGGTATCACAGTACTTCGCAGTTGGTTAGGCAATACAAAAAACGTTCTCACATTTTCTATTGATTTTTTTCTGAATTTCCCATTAGATATATATAGTAAGAACATTAGGGATTTGTAGATGCAACATTGCTATTTTTCCCAGTCAAATAAGGTGTCCAGTTAAATAATGTGAGATCATGCTGAACATTTTATCTGAGTTTGTCGATCGCATTTGAAAATAAAATTGTATTTGATTAGTTTTCAACTCGCACTCGTTAATATCACAAGCAGAATTGTCTCAGCTGGTTAAAGCATCTAAACTAAATAAGTAAATATATTCTCCTTATATTTTTATTATATTATTATTATTCTGACATATTTTTAAATAATAAGTTCGAATTATCTGTCCGTCTGTATGAACGCAGATCAAGACTGATTAACTTTATTAATAACTCTTCCCAATTTCACAATTTTAGAGACGTAATCTTCCAATTCAGTTGCCCAATCCCTTATCATTATATATATTTTGGTCAACTGATGAAATACCGTTAAGAAACCGGGGGATTGATAATTTATGACGTGTACGATTAATTTTGAGATTTTCCTTCTTTATCATTAGATATCGCCGAGATGCGCAAAATGACACCAAACCCGAGAGCAGTTTTGAAAAAGAAGACGTCGGCTGGTCTAATATCAATGCCGAAGTTGATGTCGTGACGCCTATGGTAATTGCACATCTTCAAAAGCTGGGAATTGAGCATTTAGACCTTCCGGATATTAAAGAAAGTTTATCTATTGTAAGTTTTCCTTTCAATGAGATAATTTCCAAATTATACAAATCTAAAATTAATTAGAAACCTTTCTTCATCACCTACGAGGCTGGTCTGCACCTAAGTAATGGTATAGTCTACAATCTTGCAGGCATACACAGACACAACAATGCATTCATGACATATGAAGGCAAATCGTTCTTAAGTAAATTTTATTTAAAAATTAATAAGCTTCAGGTAAGTAAGGTTCTTAGTTAGCATATATGATATGTATTCACAACAGACAGACAAACGAATTCGACTGTTGGTCCTGGCCCAAAAAATAACATATATTTAATGGAATCGGGAATGGGTATTTCTGCGAATGTATTTTATTATAGAATATATATGTATGTATACATATATATATGCAAAACACTGTTCTGTCAATTTCACGAATATTAAAAAAAATGATAAGCAAAAATCTAACGTAAGCAGCAAAAAATCATCATTTATTTGAGCCAATTTTACGCGTTATAGACTAGTTTGCTTGGCAAGTGTAGCTAATTAAGAAGAAACTGACATAAAGGAATAACCTTTGTTTGCTATCTAGAATAAAGGAATATATACATACACCCAAACTTAAATTTAAATTTAGATATCATAGTATATACATATTTTCATTACATGGTAGTGGTTTCTTTTATAGTTTGAATATAACTTTTTGCTCAAGTTGATGGCCATCGAGGGTTATGGAAAAGTGCTTGGCACATTAGATGACACGATTGTTTACGCTGAGCTCGCTGTGAATGTAATAAATTCAAAACTTCATCTTCACGACTTTCGTATAATTGAATTCAGGTACTGCGGTATTACATTTATTTATAAACTTATAATAATGAGCGTATTTTACATGACAGCAATATTCAAGTACAATTGGATCAAGCCCGTTTAATTCGCGAGTTTACAGGACTTATTTTAAGTCCTATTACAAACCTGTTCAAGGATCTAATCACAACATCAATAGCCGATGGACTTAAGGAACAAATGCAGTCGGTTATGGATGATTTTAACAACGAGGATCCTTTGGAACTACGTAAATTTACAAAGCAACTAATATCTGGAATAACCGGCTCCTCGACCGAATCTAAGGAATGAAAATATTAGTATTAACAGTGATAGAAAAACTGGGATCTAATTATTTTTCCAATTGAATAAAATCTAAAATTTCTAAAATCACAAAATGTATTTTATTCAAGAACTTGATTTTCGACCGATTAATTAAATTCCGTTTGTTATATATGATAAATGAGTCGGTTACTTATCCTAATACTGATGAAGTTTTATTGGAGGCTGGAAACAACCAGATCGCATTGGCTTGGCTAAAATTCAAATTTGTTTATTTTAGAATTCTTAATTATATGTTGCCAACATTATTTTAATTATTCTTCTACTGTGTCAACTTCAAATATTTCAATCGCTTATGAAGAGAATGAAGAGAAATTAGAGCATTTTAAAAATATTCCTGTATATATATCGTCGAATCGTTTTACTTCCTCAATATTTATGAAATATTTGAAACTTGAACAGTGTATGAAAAGAAATGTGCACTGAACGAAAATACAAGTATAAAGAAATAAGCTTCGCCTCTTCTCAGAAGTACTAAATAACAAGATGAGACAACTGCAAGTGGCTAGATTAACTCATCTGTTGATGTTAAATTTGTTTTTACTTTTTTCAAGCTCATATTTGCAAGCTTTATTAAATATATATTTATTGGAACAGATTATACAACATTTTCATAATATTTTACAACTGGAATTATCAAGTGATAGAACTTTGTGGGCAAACGAAACAATGGCGGATGCAGGTTGCGCAGAAGACAGATCACAAAAGATATGGCATTGGTTATCTTTCGATCCGGTCAGTGGACGCGCAATAAACGCAAATATGGACTTTTTGACTGAGCGATGCAATCCTTCGTCAGATGCAGGAACACTCCAGAGGTGATTGTTTGGATCCATACAAAAATGTGAAATGTTCTTTGTTGGATAGTGCCGTCTGAAGAACTTTGTGCGGGTATTATCGGTTAAGGTAATGCCCTGATTAGATACCTTAAAGTGTACCTCCAACGGAACTGGACGCTTATGCTCGGTGAGCATTTCGAAAACCGCTTTCCGAACCGCATCGTCACCGGTAAGGGACTCCATATCACCTTGAAACAAGTAAAGTACATTGCAGGCCGCACCCTGTGCAAGCATCTGTTTTTGGTTATGGATCAACTCTTCGTTATTGGAGACATACAAATGATCCCGATCTGGTAATATAAGGGTGCACGGTAGTGACATTTGATTAATTGAATGCTCAAAGACGAATGCGGATAAGGATGTAAATATTGGTTCATTGACGCATCCCATAAGACAAACACCACGCGTTGTCGGCTCCAATAGAAAATGTCGGACCAGCTGGTTTCCATATCCCGGTCCTGTGACTACGCCGGGAGGAGGCTTAGCGACACGCAGCACCAAACCAAATGCATTTTGATAGGTTGTCGAGTTACGAATAATAAATGTTCCGGGCACCGCATCACGCAATAAATCGACGGCTTCTTCGCGAGACATGTTGGGCTTATACCAGAACTCTGACAAATCCTTTGCAAATTTGACTAAATGCGGATCAACTTCTTTAGTGTTGCTGATGTTATCAAAATGTTGGATATTATGTTTAGTTTGCTGTGTTGCTGCACCATTCTCGTCGTCGATCATTAGATTATTGAATGGCTTCGCAGCTGGGTAAGGACTAACACAGCGATCAGAGTTCCCGATGTTTTGAACATATGGAAAGGTCGGCGTTTTTGATCGACTCTTTTCCTCCAACACTAAGTCCGGTTTTTTATATTTAGTCAAAGAACGTGTTTCGACATCAGGCAGGTCTATGGACTCAATCTGTCTGTCCTTAACTTCTTTAGCGGCAAGTAATGGTCTGTTTAACTTCCTATGCAGTTCATCCAAATCCCTCTGAATTGTTTCATCCTGTAATAACTCTCTGGCAGAGTCTTTGTTTGCTTCAATGGCTTGCACCTTTCGTTCCATTAGCATATCTTCGAACTCCTTCCGTGAAGGTGTCTTCCGCACCAATGGACATGAAGCAGATATACTCGGTCTAGCAGTTTTGCGTACTATGGTATTGCTCTGGGATCCCGAGGAAATGTTATGCCCAAGTTTAGTATCCAATATCTCCAAATGATTGCTGGTGTCACCGACATGATTCAATTCGCTGGTATTAAAGCCCACAGGAAGATTTCCGTAAGTAAACGGAAGTGCATTCTCCCGAGCATGGTATGGAATATTTTCTGAATCGGTGTCCGAATTTCCATTGTGCTCAGCATTTTGCACAACAGATGGTGTCTCATGCTCCGAGGCCATTGAAAAATTCGTTTCAAAATATACGTGTATATTTTTACAATCCGTAATGTATAAATAGTTCCTCTATATATATATGCATATGTATAACGTTGAGTCACACAGCACACACGTCTGCTAGGAACCAATACTGACAGTTGACTAACGAAAGAGACTGTGAACTAGTCGGTTGGCATACTATACCCTCACATCTGGTATTATTGGTTATGTCACGAATTGTGTAATGAGTTGATAGAACCATTTCCAATTTTAATCGAACATATACGTCATTATAGATTTCGAAATTTCTTGTTTTTTACAGATATATTTATAAAACTATCAAGTTTTTTTTATTATTTTTTCCACCAATTTTATATTACGTCGTTAAAAATGAGAACTTTAAAATAAGGAAAAATTATTACTTTTCTGCCAATGCTAAGAGGAGACAGAGAACCAAAATCACTATTCGCATAGACTCCAATGATCACAATAAAAAAATTTACTGGCTCAGCGAAAAAAATATCATTGAAATTATTAGAGATAGTGTAGTTATTTCTCTCCATTGCAAATTAACGAAAAATATACTTAATTTTATGAGAATTTTTTAAATGTACACGGAATGATATTATTTAATGATTCTGCAAGGAAATTTAGCTTTTTTAATACGATATATTATCTGTATCTGTATATTTACGTGCGCCGACATATGCTTATTTACATATACATGGAAAAGTGTTTGTAAATATGTACTTTTACATATATATAGAAAAGTGTTTGTAAATATACATACATTATATCATATACGTATATATACATATACATATATCATATACAACTTATTGTTCATAAATTAACTCTAAAATAACATGTGGGAAAATTTTGTAGATGCAAGTCTTCATTTTTGAGAAATTTGACACACAATCTCCACCACGAAAAGGCCATTTTGGACAGCTCCATCATTTCGAAATATTGTTTATAAAAATATTTATTTAACGCAGATGCTTCGCACACTAAAAATGTGGATGCAGCCAAAATATAAACACACAAAAATATTAAAAGACTAGTTGAATGTAGTTGTATCGACTCTTCTGTCTCTGATGATCCAAACCATTTGTATACATGCATATTATGAGGTCGGAGACGGCTACTCCAATTCATTTCATATTTTCTAGCAATTGTTATTTTTATCTGATATTTTTATCAAAGGAAATTAAAATATATAATACTCTGATAAAGGCGTAATACTCTGATAAAGGCGTATATCTAGCTGAAAGCATATGAAAAATAATCTTTTTAAAGGGTTGGGGAGTTTGTCAGTGGGAACAGCTCAATCTTTAAGATGTTGTACTTTACCAATTTAGGAACACTGTCTCCAAGATTGTGAGAGATTTTCGCAATTTGTAAGGAAGGAGTGGGCATAGATTCTATCTTTATAATCAGAGCATTAAAGCAAGTTAAGTTTTAATTTCAATTTAATTTGGCGATCCTGACATAAAAATGTTTTTACTGCTAACTGTTCGTATTTTGTCGAAATTAAAAACAAGTAGTCAAAGTGGAAAAGTGAAAATGGAATTTCAGTTGGAAATCAAGTCCTGCTTGATTTCAGTAATACATTGGAATAGAATATTGGAAATCCTGTAAGAAATAATATGCATTCTAAATACAATTCTAAATAAGGATAGGTTAATTTTATATATGGATGGAGTGTCTTATATTAAAGGTTTGAAGCTGGAAGCTGTACCCGGGAAAAACATTGTGAAAAAATATAGAACTTTTGCTTTGATAAAAAATATTCTTCACCTTAACTTCCCAAATAGTTAAGCAATAAATGCTTATGTATATTTATATATTTTTTAATTTTTTGAGGACAGCTAATTTATATATGAAAACATATTTTTGTAAAAAGGAAGATACACATATAACTATCACATAAATATAATTGATCTTAAAATACTTAAAGCTACAATAAGGCAGTCAAAAATAAACTTTTTAATTAAACTAGCTTGTAGTCTATGCAGACGCACTTTTACATATCTCAACAATACTATTGTTTAAATGTAATTAATAAGTATCAGTTTGTTTTGTTTTCGAACACAATATAATAAGTAAATGAAGTAATTAAATTTACTTGGATCAATACCGGCAGTGGAAAATAACTTTTAGGAAATAATGGAAATTGTCTGTATACGAGTGTCTCGTTTTGTTCTAGGTGGTGGAATAGGTGGATTAGATGGATTAGGTGGATTAGGTGGTGTGCTCTGCAAACTTGGCAATTGACTACCATTGTTGCCCTCTGCACTTTTCACAAGCTCATTGGTTGACATAATGGGCTTAAGGACTTTGCTCTGTGATAAATTTACTAAAGAGGCATTTTTTTGTTTTTGGCAGAATTTGTTTGAAAGTGTGTCCTTCCATTCGGTTAACTTAATAGGCTTGAAAAGCTTATACACAACACATATGCCTATGGCAGAGATCATCAGTAATAAGATAACGACGATCCAAATTATTAACCAAGTGATGTGTTGTTCGTCATCCAAGTCTACTTGGTCGCTCTTCGGAGTAGTAGGTGGTGTTGTAGTACGATGCACTGGTCGAACGGGACGATTGGGAATACGGGCATCTGTAGTTATTGCTATATCTGAGCATGCGCGAAACTCCTCCTGTGGACCACAGCCAACTGCACCGCTGCCATCCTCACATAGCCCCCAATTATTTCCGGCTATGTAACGCCACTGCAGCACACATTGATTGCATAGCAGATCTGAAGTAAATCAAATTGACATTTACACAGAAACTCTATTAGAAAGTGTTAAAATCAAAAATCCATATACCAGGCAACTGTGCTGTGATTTCATAAATGCGACTCCCATTACGGGGATAGAACCGAGTGTCCAAGTCTGTTGGATGATGCTGCGAGGGGAGCCGCGAATTAAATGCAGGACATTTTTATCAAGGCAAAACTGTTTAGCGGCTGGCTTTTCGCATAATCTAAACTCAAAATATCTGTGAAGAGAATAAATTTGGCTTGAAATCTACCGATGCAAACTTCTATTTTCCTCTTACCCCATATGACTAGCAGTCAACTCCACCCGAATTGTCATTTCCGAGCTGGGCAAATAACTTCGTACAACTACACCCTGGCCCCATTGACCACCATTTTCATGGGGCCGTGGCTCGGACAAGTCCCAGGCATCGCCACACTCTCCACATTTGCCACCATTGCGTTTCCACTGTCGAGTAAAACCACCGCAATAAAGTTCGTGATCATTGTAATCCGGCGGTGTTTGGAACCCATAACGCCAGGCTGATGCCCTACTTGGTGGCTCAATAAGTCTTCCATGGGCATCGCCGAAGTAAACTAGGCATGAGATAACTAGGCAGAAAATAAGACACGTTCTTGAATTCTGCATGAGATGGTCTTCTTGTGGCATCACCTGAAAAACGAGAGATAAGTATCAATGATTTTAATATCTAATATAATATTATATAAGTGGACAGAAGTAAATTAGGCGACTTGCCAGTAGTACAACTCAATACATGTCTTCGTACATACTTCCACCCGAGGGAGGAATGGACTCACGGTATGCCCGAACCACAGGCAACCGTAGCATTATACAAAGACGGCCCAAAGCTTGAAAATAGCCTTGGCGGAGGCGTTTACTCAACACAGCTTAACATTCAGCCATAAAGCTATACACAGCCATAAGGGAAACACTAATTTGCCTAAAGAGGTCTAAGGTTTGTCCATTTAACGTAAATATATAATGTATATATGGCCAGGAGTCGATCAAATCTATCAGCGCAATATCGTCAAACTCGATTTCCGTAAAAAGCTGTTGCAAACTTCTACACGAGATGCGTGTTATAAGCCTAATCTGTGCGCCTGGGCATCATAATATAGAAGGCAACTGCAAAGCTGATGAGCTAGCTAGAAAGGGCACTCTATTACCCCCATCTCTCAGATAAGGAAGGTATATGTATGCCTCTGGCGTAAAATCAGAGGAGAGAATAGACTCAGGTCAAATGACAAACGGCTAAATGCCAACTGTGGTCGCATAGGACTCCAAACCTGGTCCAATTTAAAATTTAAATAGTAAACGCAGTAAATAACTTTGTAGTTTAAGTCGCACACATTACTCTGCAGTGATGCGAGCTATAATCGACCATTGGTTAGTGGGTATCCATGACAATAGTCTCAAAGCACTCTACAATGATTTCTGCAGAAGCTGAATACACGAAGAGGAGGTAGAATCTCCGGAACACTTCCTCTGCTTCTGCGCTACACTATTAAAACTCTTTCTATAAAGGCTAACACAGTTAGAGAACATAGGACCAACCAGAATTGCGAAATTTTAAATGCAACTGGCTGGTTTACCCCCTGATTCATGCTAACATGATTGCTATAAAAATGTCGTGAGATCCACACGGTACCACAACGGACCAAAAATGGCCCATCCGTGTCGACCTTGGTCGGCAACTGTCAAACCTAAACTAACCAAAGCTAGACGATATCCTGAGTTCAAAAATTGATTTTTATTATGCCACAGAATATTCTAACCGAATATCTTTAAAATTGAGCCCTACATTGCTATCGTTAATGGGTATAAGGATAACGGGCTGTGTTATTAATTTAATAAATAAGGTTGAGCTGCGCATGGTAAATAATTTAATCTCCGAAATCCGACGAACAGTAAGGCAGATAGGGCTAAGTCCACAGTGCTATTAATGCTGATCATGAATATATATATATATATATATATATATATATATATATATATATATATATATATCTTATGGAGTCATATTTCTGCCTGTTGCACACATCGCACAACTTTCTTATACCCTTTCTATTCATCTTTTATGGGTATAGTATGCTTATAAAAATCAATTTTAAATGCCAATTGACATCAGTCAGATACTCAGGTTCCACCCACGGAGGATGGCTAAAAAAAGCATAAAACGGATTAAGATTCAGATTACTTCAGCCCAAAATTCAATTCAATCTGTTGGCCGGAAAAAGTGGATTCACCAACTTCGACTTATTGAATCATTTGATCATCGATTATGACATTTTCGAAAGAGGACTACGAAAATACATTTCGCACTTTTACTTCCGCAAAAATGTTTTTCTGATCCCGGAAATTGTATTTATATAAGCTGAACATATTTACATGTATTTATTGCTTTTTTTTGGAGATAAATCGGCCAATGAAATCACGGCATAACATCTTAATACGTATTGCGTAGATTTAGTTCAGTATGTATCAATAATAACATGAACATGAAATATGTATTGTTAAATGATTCTCTCGATTATTAGTTATGCGAACTTCTTGAATTCGTATTTTCAACGGTGTTATACATTTTGGAAATAAGAGAACTGGTTTAAAATAAAAACATGTTGAAAACCAACTGTCACGCCGACGATTGCATTCCCTTACAATTCCATATACTAATTTAATGATTAACTTAAGATAATAATAATTTTTCTGCAAAATGTTAGGCGCATGATAATCATTTGGTAATAATTTTCATGGCTGCAACAGAAAGTTGGATATAATTAAAGCTTTAACGCATTGATTGTAACGCTAATGAAAAATATTTATCAGTAATGTCGACTTTAGTGCGTTATGAACTTAAAAAAAAAATTGTAATACCATCTGCAAGGGTATAAGAAAAATTTAAGTTATGCTGAACCAGAACCAGTCTAAATTTCTAAAGACGACACTTAATAAGCAAACTGGTAAATATGTACATATTTTATACTCTGTTCGAAAAGAGAAAATGAGAGTGTCTGGATCTCAATCCTTTTTCCTTTCTTTGGGTTACATTCTTGAAAATTTTCTTGTTTAGTCACTGATAATCAATATTATAATTTTATGTGTGCTTTATCTACAGTCAAAAAATGTAAATAGTTAAAAAAGAAGAACTATGATCACCTTAAAAAGGCATTGTTGTTTATTTAACAGACAGAAGATAGCACCTCCGACACCATAAAGTGATTTAAAATATTATCCCTTATATGACCAAATTTGTATTTCCAATGTATATACGAATTACGTAGAATTAACACATTATATAGATAGACATATACACAGACATATGAACTTTCATTGTCTAACTTTCACCTTTATGCACGACTCAATACACTTATATAGCAACGACCATGCACATAAGCGTGGATATACGCATATATGTCTTTGTGAATTCAGTGAATACATAGCAGTAATTATGTACATATGCAGATATATTTATTGTTGTGGAACTGTGACTTCAAGCTTTTGAATACATATGTACAACTTGAGTAAATGGATACTAAAAGAAGTTACTCACAAAAATGAGTTACTCACATAAATGTTGCAAATTAGCAAGTCTTAAAGTTTTTGCAGCAATTTATGACTCTTCTTTACGTTATCACCTAAGGTGTGTGCCGCGATTCTTCAAGTAAGTTTAAATCACAAACTTGTGGCTGCTGACAAGTAAAAGCCTTTCACAATTTAACTCATATATTTTGTTTAGTTTTATTTAAAGAAATTGAATTTCGTGCACCATCCAACAGCTTTAAAACAATACTGAGTCGGCTCGAGTCCAAGCATGCGGATTTCAGTCACTTTTTCGGCTCTTTGAGTTGTTTAACTGGTTTGGAGAAATTTTTTTCGACGCTGAAGAGCGTCGCTTGACTGAGTATGCTCCAAAAAAGTATTGTTTCATGTGTTGTTTTGTTGTCTTGCTGTCGCGATCTTAACCTATGTAAGTTGTAAGTTTTGAAGCGCATTGTATGTGGCATGTTGACTGTGGTCATGATTCAGAGCCCAAGAAACTGTAAGTTTACCATTAACGCAGATCGCCTTCCCGGTCTTAGAAGTATTGTGCTTAGGTAACTTTATAGTGTGTTTTTCACACACTCGTAAGCATATAAAAATTACGAATCTACACATTATAACCTGGTACTGTGTAACTGACATAAATACATGTGTAATTTGTACTACTAGTGACAGAAAATCATTGAATAACAGTAACACATACACATACGTATGTATATATTTTGACACTTCGCCCAGTCTAGCGTTCAACACGTTTGTAAGACAGCAAAAAGGTGGAATTTTGACTAGTGGTTTTTGGCGCTGATCAAAAATTTATATATATATATATATATATATATTGTCAAAATATTATGGTAAATGGCCAAGGGAAATTCAATACTGTGGCGCTTGTAATTTTAAATTCCATTCCACCGTTTAACTGTTTGTTTGTTTTTCAATTGGCATACTAATTACTTACAGTTATAACCATTTTTGGACCTGTATAGCGTGCCAATGTTTTTGTTTCCTTCCAGAAATTGAGGCTTGAATTTGTATCAATGCGTTGCAAAAAATGAAGGTGCTGGTCCCAGGTTTGCCAGTCAGTTTTTCATTGTTGCTAATTTTAGTTGTTTAATCAGTTTAATTAAACTGAGCTGATTATTTGGCATCAATACTTATATTTATTTAAAGTCAGCGACCAGTGGATTATAACAATAAGTATAAGAAGCTCACTTTTGGCAAACAAAATATGTTCTTTTCCTGTGTTTCAATTACTTAAAACGAAGTTCAACATTTAAAATTTAATTATCTGCTTTGTGAATATAAGAATGTTCGTTTCTGAAGCGATGAATTAGCAAGTTTGCCAGTTAGCCAAGTGTTAATACAATCCGTGATAGAATATTATTATAAATACATATTTTATTATAAATCTTTTATTTTATACACATTTTTTAATGTGACAATCAATGTCAGAAATCAAACATTCAATTCAAATTTGACAGCTATGTTGGACCTCTCTTCGTTTGCCATAAAAATGTTAAGCGTTACCATATGTTAAGTTATGCTCATTATGGCATGCATAACAGATGTAAAAAAAATGCATATAATACACATGGACATGAACTCATTTTCAACGATTATAGTAAATGATACGTAATGCCTCCAAACACTTTTCATTGAATTTAAGATATTTTAATGTGAATAAAACATCGATTAAAATACGTATATGCTTATGATTATTCCTATTATATTTATCAAATATCTTTGTCATTGTATGTCTTAATAACAAATTATTTTTTACTGATGCTGTTAAAAATGCATTATTTTTTTAATGTGCAACACAATTTTTTAATTTTTTAATTTGACAATAATCGAATTATATGCTTTACTTCATAAAAAAAAAATCGACTTAAAAAACACCGCAAAGTATGCAGCAACTTTATGTGTTTATAAATTCCCAATAAAATACCTTCATTTATTCTGGCGTCGATTTCAGATTACATTTTCTTGATTTTATCGAATTCATTTTGCATTGCTGTTTTTGGGAGTCTGGTGATCATCTGGAGGTATTTCAAACAAGTTAAATCCATTCAACTTTTTAATGCAATCCGCATCTTTATCTCCTTAAAAAGAAACAATTTTTAGAAAAACTTATAATTATAAATTAAATGCATCGCATTCAGTTTGTAACTGAAACTGTTAGAAGAAATATCTTAAGTGCATAGCAACTAAGTTTGCTAGGGCATCAAAATATATGTTGCTGTTACTGCTCGTTCCCAAAATCATATACAAACTGCATGTCGCTTAGCGCTCCGTGTTATATTCGATAGTTTAAAAAATAGCAAAATATCAAAGTCGTGGTATCCAAGATGCACATGTGCCTAATTGTAACAATTGTGCTGTGAACAAATAAAAAGAATAAAATTACAAAAATATTGTCTACGCCTATCCACATATTTGGTCAGATCGCGGGAGGCGGTAATACTAATATTGCATTCTGCATAAGAGAAGATGTATGCCCCAATAATTATTATGGCCGATTTCAACTCCTGAAATATGGTTATTGTGCCAACGGAATGTCTGGTTAACAGAAGTGTGAATATATGAATATGAATATAAACGGGCTAGTTGAGCTGACCATATTCATATATTCCCAGACCAGCCACAAATAATTTTCTTGCTTTATTTGCCACCCCTAATATGGCCTAGTGTGGGTGGAATTTCTAAATAAACTTAACAGTTTATATATAAAAGCTACAACAACCACTTTCCTATACCTTATAAATGCAGACCAACAAAAATTTAAGTTGAAATATCCGCATATACTGTCGTGTGTTAAAATAAATACATATAAATAATTCAAATAAATAAATGAGAACAAAAGAAATTGCTTCAAAGACTTTATAAACATGATATATTTTCACTTTTTTTGTAATTTATACCCCGGTTAAAATTAAAAATTAAATTTTAGCGATAAGTGTCAGAATATTGTTATATCATTATGAAAAAGTTAATGAAAATTGAGAATGATATATTTGATGTCTAATATATTTTTAAAAATTATTTATTGATTTTTGCCTAGTTTCTGAGTTAGGTACCATCAATAAAATACCAATATACAAACATACCTGATATTCAGGATGGTAGCAAGCACACTTTATGCCAGTAACTCCAAATACTAAAGTGTTTCGTGTAAATCTGCCGGTTAATAATATTGTGCTGTAAAGCGGCAGATTATAAATCGTTCATATTTTGTAGTGTCGAAACGAAGCCATAGCCATAGCCCACGACTCTGTTGGACATGAAGCTGTTTAAACGGTCTCAGCGAAATCGGCTTTAAAACAGATGACAGTTGATGTTAAGCACATAAAGCTCTTATGATCCTTCACCCGCTAAGGATGAACATGGAAGGTAAAAAACTGTAACGCTTATATATAGGATATATATCATCGACTCATAAGGCAGACCAGAATGTAGATATTTCTGATAAGAAGCAACTGACAATAGGTATTCGATTTTTTTATGAAATCCAAATATAAATTCGTGAAGAATTTGACGGATTTGATGTCTTTTGACAATAAAGACAATAAACTGATAAAACTTAAAACTTCAAATTAACTTTGACCCTGAAAAGTTTGTGGGAGTTAATTTCAATGCGCCAGTCACAGGCTTAATTTTGTCATTAATGATCTGAATGTCCAAAAATCCAAACCACAATATAAATTTATAAAAAATAAAATGGAAGGAAATTCATCCATAAGAAAACTAACATTTAAATTGTAGATTGCCGCTCGTAGGAGCGTATCTTATTAAATATGACGAATATATTTGAAATATCCAAACAATAATTGAAAAAACAAACTTGAAGAGCATAGAGTAGTTTTTAGAAGAAATTTTAGAAGATTCCGTTGTTTAAGCACAAAACTGTTTTGTTTAAGTTAGTTTTTACTAAAGTTCAATTAGTTCTTTGCGGAGAGTTAAATCCTGGCTACGAAAGCCGCTGACTGAATCTCATCTAAACGGTAATTAAAATCAATTATTTTGTTTTACAAAACAGGCTCATGAACGCTTTAAAATATAAGATTTAATACTAGATAAATTTGCCATAAATATAAACATAAAAATTATTTAATTTGCAAAATAAGGTTAAAATTGAACAACTGACGTGAATCTGAATTCAGCATCAGAGAAAACAAAGTAATATGCATATATTTTGTCAATTAGTAATTTTGTGAAATACTATTTATTAATGTAAAATAACGAAAAATGTTCTTGAAGTAACAAAATGCCTGATTACGGGTTTTATACGTTAGTGCGGGTGGTACTACCACTCTCATTAATATTTGGTAAGAGGTCCAATACGATACACGATACAATGACAGCAACCACTAACGCTATACACACAGCTTCCCTATCGCGGCCTGTTGCAATATCGATGATATATCTAACATTGTTTTTGGTTTCACCTTGGCTGTCCAAACGAAGGGCAATCAAAATATTTCTGGCTTTTGCTTTTTCAGTGAGTGCATTATTAGCCTTAGGCCATCTTGGTGTAAACCTTATACATTTAATGTGGGTTTACGTCAAAATAAAACCATCAGTATCGATTATCCTACGTCAAGTTGGGTTTGTGAATTTTATGGGAGTACGGTAAGCAAAACTGCGAATCTATTATGAATATTAACTATAACTTTTTCTATAGAGTAATTTCAGTATTATATTGGATTTGTCCAGATATCATGGTAACAATTGTGACTTTGATTTTGCTCATTTTTATAACAATATCTGGTAAGAAAAAATCGCAATCAAAACAGTTTGAGGAATCCAAAAAATCCGACGAACATAATATTGAAAATCCAACAGAATTTGGAAAATATTCTGAAATGAACCGTCTTATGATAATTGCATACATTCGATATATACTAAAAACAAGTAATAATTTTGGAATAATACAAACTCGACCCTAATAATACATTTTCTTTTATGCAGCTCCACTGTTTTCCCTTATGATAATATACATTGCTTCCACTTTAAGACCATCACTACCTAGCAGCTTATACTTCATTATGTTCATGGTGGCTGGTACATATTGGGCTCTATACCGACAGATATATGGGTATTTATAACAACAACAAAATACATTTCAGATCGAGGTCCACCCGATTATAGTTAAGTTTAATTAATTATTTAATATATGAATTATTTGTCGTTAAGATTTTACGCAAATATTTTGAACATACTAACAATATATATATTTATATATATATATATATATATATATATACATATATATATATATATTTTATTGAAATATTTACATTTCTATTGAAGCTACACATATGATGTCGGTTGGCGTTGACATTTTTTCTTAAAGTTTGTTAATATAAATTGTATATTGTTTAATTTGTAACTTTAATTTTCATTTTAAATTAAATTTTTTAATTTGCATTTTAAATTAAACTTTTTAATTTGCATTTTTCAAAAATATTTTTCCAATTTATAAACTATTTTAGTTCGCATTAAATATATAAGTAATTTTAATTTATTTGAATAGAATGTAATCTGCTTTTATGGAAGAAAACAATCACATATTTAAATGATAAATGTCTGTTTATGAACCACATCAAACCATCATTATAAACTAATAAAATACAAATTTTTTATTGTCTCTTCACTAAATTGTTTAATTGACCTCACGGCTAAATGTCATATGGATTTTTGCTTTGAGGGTCAAACTTCGGAATCCAGACAACCATATTTAATACTCCAGCCTTAAAGCATTGAACATCGTGAACAAATTATTCTCTGTGCGATTTTTCTAGCGAAACAATTTCGAACTTTATCATGAATCTAGCCATGTCCGTTCATCTATCTGTCCGTCTAAATTAAACCCGTAGGTCACAGAGACTATAAGATATATAGACATAATTTGTTTCTTATTCAAAATATCAATCAAAACAATTTCCTACAGCCATAATTTTGAGGATACAACCTGCTCATTTGTTCTGGATATACATACTTATGCAAAACATTGATCAACTGTTTTAAAATTTAGATGTCGGTAAATTAAGTCCGGTGTTTTATATTTAGCTTGCCTAAGAATGCCGGTATTTATAATAAGAATAATATATTTAAAGTCAAAAATTTAAATTTTGTAAGCTTTTTTTTTTTGTTATTTAGTATTAGTAAATTTAAATTGTTTGTGATACTGATTTGGTATAAATTGTAGTGGACAGCGAAGAAAATAAAACTCTGTTTCCATTTACTTTTGCAGCGGTATGTATTATCCACTCATCGTTATTGCTATAGTCTTAACGGCGCAAATCATTGGATTTGTTGCATATCAACTGCCAATAGTACAGGTCTATTTGGATAGCTGTTCAATATGGGTGCGGTAAGCTCAGTGTTTTTAAATATAGTTACATTCATAATAAAGCAATCTTAGCATTATGGGACTCGAACCAATTATGATACTTTTTCAGCAAAATTGGAATGGAATGATATTTAAGCTAAATGATGAATTAAGTGTAGATTCATATCTGAGTCCTGTTGCATTGATGGCATCCTATTTTATCATAACGCTTAATATTAAACAAAATGCCCGCTACATGATTTTCACAACAATACAATTGAAAGTTACTCCAAAACCCGATGAACAATCACAAATTACTCAAGAATCTTTACAACAAAGTCTGGATACTGAAGAACCATCATTACTGGAGCAATTTTTTTATATGATTTGTGATGTAACAACATTCATATATAAAAACTGCTATATACTGCTCAACATCATTATGATGGCAAGTATAAACTTAATTTAATTTCGCTTAAGAATATTTATCTTATACATATACTTTAATCATCATACCACAAGTAGAAAGTACCCAAAGTACCCTAAAAGAAATTGTATTTATGTATTATTGAACAATACTAGTATTCATACCAAAGGTATCATAGTATAGTGGATGACTCTTTCGCCAGATTTATATCAGCTAATCAGTGGGTGTCACTCAATCTTTGAACAATCATTAATGTACTCTTTAAATTTGGTGACTCAATCATAAATTCGCATTTTTAACAGCTATGAGTGGGCGTGGCGGATAAATTTGAATTTTGGTGGAAACCTATCTCATTCCCTTGAGACCTGCTCGGTCTCCTGTTATTCAAGCCCATCTCTCAGTCTACAGCCTCTTAATTACGACCGCCGATGAGGATCTACCCCGTTGTGACTTCTCCAAACGATCGCATTAGTAGAACCCTCGCCCGTTTGGTTGACGCGCGTGAGTGTTGCACGATCTTTATCATTGTAGCATCAGTACAGCCGCCCAATTGGTAGCTGTGGCACTCCCAGAGAGCTTCTTTCTTCTCTGGGCTGGCTTACCGATCGACTTACACTGTCTGCCTGAGCCGAGCTCGGCCCATAGCCCATTGCCTGTGACGAATCTCTGATCCCATCCAACTTTTAGGATGTCCTGGACATCACTTGTTGAGTGCTCATTAGTAGTTTTACTCTCACGAGTTAGTGCGAAGGGAAAAATAACCTGAGGCTCGCTTAACCCAGTGACCAACAGAATCAAGGTGATCTGAAAATATACTGATTTCCTTTCTGAATTTAAGGTATGACCTCCTTGATCGCTTGATCTACTTAGCGCCACAACGCACCTTTAAACTTAACTCTCTGACTTCTAGAAAACTAAATAAACTTGATCAGAGTGAATAAGCTGGATTGGAATGAGTGCGTCTAGTTTGGTGGAGTTATACCGATGAGAGCAGAAGGATTGCCACGAAAATCGAATAGACCTGCGCAGTTCTTTATTATAAAGAGATAAATTAGCTTGAGCTTGACGTGAATCACATAGGCCTCAGATGCTTATTGCATAAAACAAATAAATCTAAAAAAAAAAATGTGAGCCCAATAGCCCATTTTCGCAGATCTTGAGCTCTTTGATCCGGTCAACATCAACACCTCCACCAGGGTGAAACGGAAGGACACCAGAAGCTGCTTTCACTTCGTGTACTTCGATCTGCAGGATAGTTAGATAATCAACCCTTCAAAAGAGAGACATCGTCGAACTCAACACAACAAAAGCATCTCCAGAAGTCGTTCTCCTCGGTGACGTACTCCTCTGGGATGTCCTCTTTGGACAAACCCTGCTTTCATGCCAATGAACGACTTCTCATCTTTTCTGCCACTGACATTCTACTTGTATACCCGAATGGCAACGTTCCCTAAGTCACACACACCGTTCATAGACTTGAGCATTTTCATTCAGGGTGAGGATAAACTGTCTTCTGAATCCTCCATCTCCGCTATCCTCCAACTAGCCGTTGGAAGTGCACCTGGAGCATTTTGAACATTTATGGCTCCTTCGACTTAAAATAATTAAAGTAAATCAGAAATCTTGATCAACAAACAAAACAGGCTTATACTCACCAAGCAGATACGGGCTTTACCTAGGTAAAACCAAATATTTTGCGTAAGTGAACTGCACCAAACAACAGTTAAATCAGCATGTTGCGACCAATTAAATTGCATTCCTTGAATTCTGGATCCACTATTCGTCATCAATTTAGGTTTTTTTTCATAGAGAACTACGCATCTTTGGTAGAGCTTTTGATAGTGAAAAAAAAAACAAAATATAATTTTAACGAATCAGATGAGGATGTGATTTCTCAGGAGGAGGTGATCTTTAAAGTTTTATTTTGTATAAAATTGATTAAAAAGAATTATAAGTTTGAAATTTCCAGATGTAAAGAAAACAATTGGTTTTTTTTCATTTTATCGCAGACGACGTTGTTGACTGTGACTTAAGCATTAGTTCCAGTTTTAATGTTAAGAATTTACACATTTTCACTATGGTGGTGTAGTTATGTATTTGCTCTTAAATTTTTTTAAATCTTGGCTGAAACTATCAGTAATTTACTTTTAAAATGTGTTAAGTATCCCTCTAAACTAACCGGGCTTAAGCGATTTTCAGTGGGAGTGGACGGGCAGTAATCCGGGTAGTAAGTACCAGTAATCTGCCAAACGCCCAAACCCGAGTGCAGCCCTTCACATAGATTATTGTTATTGATATTGAAAGAATCAATCAAGCATCGCGTGAATACCGTTAGGCACCTCTGAATCACGACTTGCGTGATACACAACATATTATTTTTTTCTGGCTCATAGTCGTTTGTTCTCATTTACAAAGGCTTCTTCAGCTAAACTGTGCTCTTTTCCTATTTCAGATCTGGTCTATAGTTTATCATAGCTGGTTAACTTTCGTGTTGCTTATTTGGGCAAATATCTTGTGGATGATACCCAACCAGCGTCGATCAATGATGCGTACGAGTTTCTTTGTTGTGATGTACGCTGAATTTCTCCTTATTGCACAGTATATTTATGGAATGAATTTAAATAAGACGGAGCTCCCCACCAAGGTGATATATGCATATTCATAGAATTTAATTTTATATATATTAAATTTAGAAAATCATATAACTATATTACAACTTAATCCATCAATATGTAACTTTCGTGATCTGACAATCTATATTATTGCTGTTAATTGTTAACAGCTTCCTCACTATGTATTTATAATTATTATCACACAACATTTTTCAAATTAATTTTTGTATTTACTAAGAATTAAGATACAGTAATTAAATAATTAATATCCATAGATATACGGATTAAATCTTGCACAAATTGGATTTGTCCATCCAATGGATAGCGGCGTGCAACCCTGCATTCCATTATTTATTAAGACTGCATTTCTTTGTATATTCTGGATAACTTCGCACCAATATTTCAAAGAGAAAGCTGAGGACAAAAAAGATATATTATCTCAGATTTTTAGTCCAAAACATTCACGATCTGAGCACACATTGTTTGAAAAGTCAAGGACACCTCGTCCAATTTTATTTGTTTTCGAAAGTGTTTCAAATTTTGTCACCCGTATCTGGATGTGGATGCTTATCTTTTTAATATTTCTCTGTGCTATGCTTGATCAAGTTATGACTGGATTTCGAATTTGCTATATGTCACTATTCCTTCTGTTTCTAATGGTTTTTCATATGTCATTGCACCTGTGGATAAAGTTTTTGTTCGGCTATTGGATGTTTGTCATATTCTATGCGATGACTATATTAACAATTATTTACACTTACCAATTCGACTACTTTGACCATTATTGGGAAGAGTATTTCCATGTTCATCCCAACTTGTAAGTCAAACCTATGCATTTGCAAACCACATTAAATAATCATATTTTCCCTTAGGCAAAATGATATTGGGTTGCGGCGCTACCAAACTAAAGATCTATGTCTACATTTGCTTGTACCGACATTAACAGTAATTTTCACGGTCGTTCAACTTCATTATTTTCATCGGCGCTTTATGCAATCAGTTCGTGAACCATTTCCCAACGAAAGACATAAAGTCTCTCAAATGCACTTTAATAACAATCCACACAAATCCAATATACGCAAAAAGTCATGGAAATCAATATTATCTATATCGTATAGGAGATTGCGTTCCAAAATTAAGCGATGGTTTCGACCTAGCAAAGAAGTGGCTTGGCGATTTCTTGAAATCCACATGATTAAGGCGGTCATATTGACGACCTTTACTTGTGCTATCTCAGAGATTTGCTGCTTTAACCTTCTGCTTCTTCTATCCTCGTTGTTGAGTGTTTGTGTAAATCGCCTTATACGACGTGTAATTTTTCGAATAGTGACGTTTTGGGTTTCCGTTTTAATACTGATGAAAATGATCTATCAAATAGACTATTTGGACAAAACAACCTACGATTATACATGTGTAAGCCTGCATTGATACTTATTAAACATAAAGTTAAGGAAGTGCCTATTTGTAGAGAAATAATACAGTCAACTTTGCCGATTGGATGGGTCTTCGCAAAGCTGATCAGCGTTTTGGTGCATTATTACGCTACATAGCACCGTACCTTGTATACATGATCGTTTCCACATTGCATGCTGTAGTAAAGCTACGTGATCATTTAATACGAATGCCAATGGGTAGCAGACGAGACCCGAACATTCTCTTTCCTCATACAAATCGTCAGGATGCGGAACGGAATTTTCCCGAGCTCTTAAAATATCTGTTTAATTATGGATTCTTCAAGTTTGGTTTGGAAATCACCCTCATTGCTCTGGCTTCCACAATTGTCCATAGACGTGATTTACTCGCACTGACATATTTAATCTGGCTAATACTGTTACTCTGTCTGAATAGAATGCAGAGTGCACGTATATGGTATATTATCCAACTATATTTTGTACTTTCAATATTGGTACAATACGTGTATGTTATACATTTTCCACCTAATCTATGCCGTAGTAAGTATTACAAAGAATCCAAACCGTTATGAAAAGCTTTCATTGATTTGTTTTAGTTATTCCCATGAGGTCGCACCAAATCCCGGAAAATAAAGCTGTTGAGAAACTTATAGGTGATTCAGTTAAGTCCAAACTCATGCTAGATTTTATTGTGCTCCTACTTATATCGCGTCAGCGAAGCGCATTTAAAGCAGACTTAAGTCAAACGAAAAACTACACATACCCCGGTGGTGATAACAGGAATATTGTCAACAATATTGCTAAGCTCGGCCTTGTTTATTTCAAAAATCCTACGCATGACTTTTGTTCCTTTGTGCGTAACTATTCCGATGTTTTCAAAATATTAGTTTTCTGTAACGCTCTCTGGGTTACACTGGCAATTGTATTTATGGGTGGCGTATGCAGTATGGATATGTTATCATTGGGATATTTGATATTCGCTTTAGTATTTCTGCTACAAGGATCGGAAGTATATCTGCAAAATATTCATTACATCATATGTCGCTGGAATTTTCTTATAGCGCTTAATGTGTTCAACATAATTATCAAAACAAGCATTATTGTATTCGGAAATATGTTGAACATAAAGGATAAACAAGATTATCAGAGTTTGTTCGCAGTTATGGAATATGACCAAACTTTGAGCCATCGTGAAACAGATAAGCTATCCGAAAGGTCGGGTAACTACAACTATGGACCTAATAGCCTGATCTTCAATAACACCCTCATCTGGCATGCAATTATTTTTGCTTTCATCATCTTTCAACATCGTATATTTCGATCATATTATTTTTGCCACATTATAATGGATACTCAAGCTAACACAATTCTAGCGTCGCGGTAAGTGAAAAATCTTTATCCATAACAAACATCAGACATACGTTTTTGGAAGATCTCACTTTTATTATCCTCTTGTAACCCATCACCATATGATGGGTTCTACTCGGGCTACTCGGGCTCTCTCTATAAGAAAAATCTTATCTGACTTGCTGTTGCTATTGAAAAAAGTAATTTTAATCTCTAATATTTACAAATAAATTTCCGCAGTGGGGCCATTGTTATTGAGAACTTGCACTATAAACAAATTTATGATCGCAGAGAGTCGGAAAAGAGCGTACTTGCAAGCGTAAAAGCAAAAATGGAACGAATCAGGATTGCCAATAGGAGCAACTACAAAAGTAAGTGTGATGGTTTTTCGTCTCTGAATTAATTTTTTCATTGTAGAGGAACATGAGGTTACACCGAGTTCGCCAACCAGTTCGCCAACCAGTTCGAGATCGGAGGATAGTTTACATTCAAAAAGCTCAAAATTAAAAAATACAAGTTTAACACGTGCGACACCATCGAAAAAGCGGAACTTAAAACTTCATCCACATGCTGTACGTTCCGGAGATTATTATATGTTTGTTGAACAGGAAGAAGTTGAAGATCAGCTCTTAGACGATGAATATGATTTTCTGGAGAAAGAGGATGAGCTCACTCGCCAAACGATTAAAGCAGTAAAATCCTTGAGTTGTTATTTAAATTAACGCTTACATTTTTATTGACAGTCCAAATCACAAAAGCAACTAGGCTCAAAGGGAATTGGAGAAAATAGCTCGGATTCTGAGATTGACTTCGATACGCATCCAATAGTTAAACTTACAAGTGAATTAATAATGCTTGTGACACTTAGGCTAAACCGGCTATCCCGTAACTATCGTTTTGTACACAAAGTACTATCTGCAGAGAAAAAGACTTTACAGGATATAAGTACCATGAATCGACTAGGACTCGTTAATACTGCTGCAATGTTTAGTTTTTTAAATCAATCTCTCTACTAGTGAGTTTACATATGATACACTTTACAGTGCAGTTTTTAAATTTGATTCGATTCTTTTATTTAGCAAACAATTGGATGCCATTAGTGATAGATCAAAACTACCGTCGGTTAGTCTGGTGTCAAGAAACGAAGATTTTAGCACTCTCGATCATAGTGAGTTTGTACAAATGCTGTTTGCTTTTTGGCATGCGATTATTGCCAATACGGAAGCGGTCAGCTACTTGGCTGTATTCGTCAATCAGGCTGCAAACTCCTCTTTAATTTCATTACCATTGCCATTTCTCGTCCTTTACTGGGGTGCTCTAACATTACCTAGACCAACAAAATCATTTTGGGTAACTCTTATTACTTACACGTTGGCAATGATTTTCTTGAAATGCATATTGCATCAAAAAATTGTACTTGACCTTAAGCTTACAAAACTAGCAAAGACAACGGACTTTGAGTTTTTCGTAAAACATGGCAAGGCTGTATACGATCTTCTGCTCCTGGTTGTACTTTTCTGGCATCGGTACATGCTAAAAAAGCAGGGAATTTGGAACTTACCACGATCCGAAAATGATGCGGTTTCATCAAACAAATCATGTGAGCTTACTTATCGTTGTAACAATATTACATATTTTAAAATCAACTTCCTTAGATCGCAAAGCACACAACAAGGACCGACCAAGTGAAATCGTTAGACGACTAAGGTATTTATATGATTTACTTAAGGGGCAACTAAGATTTTTAACTTTGTGTATGTCGGTCTGACTGTCTGCTAGTGCGAACTCTCTGTAACGCTAATTAAGCAAATGTTATACATACATGTAATACAGACACAAACGCTTCAGAAAAAAATGCGAAGATTCTAATTTTTTTTTATTTATTTAAAATTATTAATTATTTTTTATTGCAATATGCTGAGCAGACGGCCCTGTCCAGCTTACATAACTTCATTGAGCTCTCAATTGGAACACAGCTTCCTAAAGAAAAAATAAATTTCAAATTATAATCATTTATACAGGCCAGCAATACAAAAAAGTAGCCGTTTTAATTTGAAAGAATTCGATTATATCAAAACTTAGGTGTATATATGAATATTTTGGCTAAAACTGTTCCAACTCGACACTACAACAATCCATCGGTTATTTGTATTTAGTCTTTTTATTTGCTTTCTTCATGCCTATTGATATACTATGCATATCATGTTGTTGCTTGCAATTTGTTATTATCAAAGAATGTGGAAACCAAATACTCAAAATTTCGAGCAATACTGCACACTTTTCTGGGCACAGAGTATTGCAAAGTCATATGTAATATCGATGACATCATTTATTTATATTTACTCAAGGGAAGAGTCTGGTAGTGATCGTAGGGATATACATGGATTTAACCGAGACATGGACGATTTCTTACGCCCTGGCGTGGAAAATAAATATGTGTATAATAACATTGAATCAGAGTACTATCGCCAAACTATGCAACATTTAGAGTAAGTATAACAATAAAATTGAATAAAAATACTAAAAATATATAAAATGCAATAACCCACAGGCACAAGGGCGAACCTTTATCTGAAATAAAGAAATTTTTTCTTGCTTTATTTCACAAGGCTCGCTTATCAACCGATGTATATACATTATTGTTCTTATGCGATTTTATAAATTTCTTTGTTTTGTTATTTGGATTTCCTAAGTTTGTGGTAAGTTTTAAAGTTGACTATTCTATGTATATATTATTATAAATATTGCTTTTGTTCTTAAAATAATTATTATTATTGGTCAGCGAAAATACCTACATCAACTCGCCACGAGTGTGCCGACTATTAATAGCATCACATTGGTTCCCTACATCTGGGTCTACACTTGATCTTCTAAATAGTCCTTGCACTTTGCAAAAGGATCTGTCATGGCCACGCGAAGGTATTAATTGACCCGTTCCCCTGGCCAGAGGGCGGATCTTTGCCGGCCTCCCTTTTTATCAAGCCTTACCTGCAAATCTCTGTAAAGGTAGACCACTGTTTTCGTCACCACTCGTGGGATTCTAATGAAAAACAATAGAAATAAAAACAATACATAAGAGACTGGTGCTCCCATAAATTCTGAAGGGTGAAATAACACCTTGGTAGGCTGTCAGGCCAAACTTCTATTGAGACCTTCAAAGGTTATTATTTTACGATTTCTCTATATTGAAAAGGCGGTTGAGCATTTGGTATCGTTTGTTGCATTTTATGCATATTTACAGATTTATGTATGTGAGCTTACGGAGATGTTTGATTCTGTTTAGTCCGGTATGCCCGCAAACCTTGCCTCCGCTTTGCGTCACCAGCAAGGGCAGCGGACAGTGGTACAGGTTTATCTGCAGAAGTCTGAGAGTAATCTGGAAATTCTACTCCAACAACTGCAGAATTGCTCACGCCATCACGATAGCGGAAAGTCTTCCTCGTAAACTTGACGGCACATTTACTCCCTAGTTCCGTATCCCGGCTCATCGGGTGCTTCGATCTCCAAAGGTGGGATCCTACTCAACTGACTAGCTTGCAGAATGTCCCCGATTCATACCTTTAAGGTAATAGAGTGAATTTCAATTTGCTGCTTCAACCGGTTCGGCTCTTTAGATCTGCTTGAAATTTAGCTTCAGTTCACAGCATCAGCTTGACTCTGGAATAGACCACTCCCAATTTCGATATGATATTTCGATGTATAAAAATTTCTTTTATGTTCAAAATGTATTTATTTATTCAGTTTTTTAAATTTCCTCCCACATTTTCGTATAAAGGGTCAAAGTGTTGTATGTATAAAAGTGTAACCAAGAAAAATCTTATAGAATTAAATTTTAAGCTTTACACCATGAATGATCTTTCAATATTTCAAGGCAAGCTCACGAGGTAATTTAAAATACATCGGAATATATTTAATGATTGAAATTAAATTAAATTGATTATATTAATAATAGAAAACACAACTATTATTGCAAACATTTTAATTTAATTTTAGAATCGTCATAAGCACAGCGCAAGCGTTCTACAAACCTATATTCAAGGAAATAAGGTGCCCTTCAGTTTTTTTTTCATGCTCATAGTACAATTTGGCACTATTGTGGCAGAGCGTGTAATATACTTACGAAAAGCGTTAAGAGTCAAGATTGTGTTTCATTTCATTACTGTTCTCGGAATACACATATGGATGTTCTTCTTAGTGCCATATGTAACATCGATCAGTTTTGGAGCCACTGCACCAATTACATTTTACCTCATCAAATGCCTGCATATGCTATTGTCAGCCTATCAGATGCGTTGTGGTTACCCAAGGCGTATTTTGGGGAATGTGTTTACGAAAAGTTTTTCTATGGTTAACTATGTGGCATTTAAAGTGTAAGCACATATCGAGTGGTAATAAGTGTGGAAAATCGATAATAATTTATGAAATTGAAAAACACTTAGATATATGGAAATTCCATTTCTCTATATTCTTCGAACAATGCTCGACTGGCTGTGTATCGATACAACGCTTACAGTTATGGAATGGATTAAAATGGAAGATATTTATCAATCGGTTTTTACTGTGCGTTGCTACAGGCAAATGGATTCAGATTTCCCGGTTTTACGGGGAGAACCTAAGGAATTTTATACTAAATGCTTAATAGGTGGAACTATTATATTAATATTGGTAGCACTTATATGGAGCCCACTGTTCCTCTTTGCACTTATAGGAACAGTGGGAAAATCAAACGTTCCTCGCAGAGCTGATATATCTATTAAAATAGGGAATTATGAACCACTGTATATTTCCCAAAGTTACTCGGGTATACACCAGTTCTCGGAGGATGAATATAAACATCTAGTTAAAAGCTTCAGCTACGATACAATTGCTAGCGATCATATTACTATTTATGATCCCGATGATGTTACAGCTGTGAAATTTGACTCCAACTCTGTGACATTGTGGAATATGTCACCACCAAATCTTATGAGCTTGTTAAATGATTTGAAGACGGGTACGTAAGAAAAATGAGGTAAATTCAATCATAGCCTCAATATTTTATAGGTAAGCCAATGGAAATCCGTATGAGGATGTCTTTAAATTCCGGTGCCATGATGAATCCAATAATGTACGAAACTACTTATAAGCTAACTCAGAATATTGAATTAACTCGTGAAATGCTCATAAGAACGTTGTCTGATGAAAATAGCAATGTAAATGTCGTTGTGCCAGACATATTACCCAAATTTATTACGATTCAAAAAATGGAGGTGTTCGTCAAATTTATCAGAGATTTCGATGGTTCGTATGTTAATTATTTAATTTTGAAAAATTAGTAGAATATTCTTGATTGAAAATTATCTTTGTCTGGAAAATTATTTTTGTTATGACAGGTAATTATCGTCGGCCAATAATATTAAAAAAAAAACAAGATGACGGAAAGGTTTGGTGGGAAATGCATGATTATTGTGATGACAAATATTATAAGAATATTATTAGCAATCTACCGTTGAGTAACTGCGATGATGGCATTGTTTTTTATATTTTTAATGATAAATCATTTCCAACAACGATGAGTTTCCTAGAAAAAACTGGGTAAGTTAATTAATATATTATTTATAAAATAGCTATTAACAGCCAAATCTGTCAATCTCAGAGACTACAAGGCGAAGTCTCTAGCCATTTTTGAAGATCTCAGATGAAGTAATTTTAATATGACTGATTATTTCCTTCGATTCACCTTTGTCGATTACCTTCATCTTTCTTATTTGGTAGGAATATACCTTGGCAACTTTACAAGTTTTTATGGAAATCTTATAATCATATATACTATAAATAAAGCATATAATTATTTTCATCAAAAGAAATTGCAACATCGAGCAACATATTTCCCCGCCACGCCAACCTAAAAAAAAAATCGAGAAACTATATATTCCTCGGGGTTTCAGCTAGCGGCACACAATTTCGAAAGTAGATCACTAGAAGAACACGCCAAAAATATCTAAAAACGACAAACCGCTAAAAAAAAAAGAAAAAATGTCCACAAATTATAATGGGGAACTAGGGACAACCTTTTTCAAACCGTAAATTATGTCCTCTTTGCGACCTTCTTCACATCACTCATATCCAATGCATACATTTTAGCCATCTATCGAGATTTTCAGTTTAGCACACCGTCTCCTACGCCACGATCCCCTAAATTTCTTCTTTTTTTAATCGTAAAGTTCATGCTCTGTTATATAAATATATATATATTTAATTGTATAATCTGATCTGAATAAGAATATTAAAATCTGCCTGCAGAAAACAGTTATTCATGTTTAAACCATATCTTATATAGGATAATTGGTCTATACACGACATGTGTTTATGTAGTGTCCCGTCTTATACGGTCTATAATAGCCAACAACCATCGGCGAATAATGTTCGAGGATTTGCCGTATGTGGACCGAATATTAAAGCTATGCAACGATATCTACTTGGTTCGGGAGAACAAAGAATACCGTTTGGAAGAAGATTTGTATGGCAAGCTATTATTTCTTTACAGATCACCGGAAACGCTTATTAAATGGACGCGATACAAAGAAGAATTTATAGACGAACCAGTGTCGACAACAAATGCTGAAAAAACACAGCCTGATAAAAATGCACAAGATGCTCGACCACCACCTTAATAAACGATATAAACATATTTGAAATGTTTCCGGTTTATTCCCTCGCTATATTTTTTTTAATAATTTATACTTTTTTAAACTGGATACATGCCTACACATTAGATTTTACAATGTTCTTGCTTAAGCAAATAAATTTAAAAATGTAATCAAAGGTAAAAGCCATTATGAATGTAATAAAGGCTTAAATTTATAATAACAAATTAGTGTTAAAGCATATTTCTTATTCTACCTTCAAGGATTAAAGGTAGAAAACGTCAATTACATTCAGCACATCGTTTATAATAGGTCTCGGAATGCATACGGAATGCATAAAAAAACGCCAAAAGTAGATTTTGCAAGATTTCCTTGACTACTCGTAGAGCAGGGATTAATCTGATGTGACCCCACCTCTATCGGCTAAACCAATAACCTGTTCCGTATTAGTGTGATTTTCTTCCTTCCTGGAGGAATGGAAAAAGCTTATACCTTGTTCTGGGATTCCCATTAATAGAACAAACCATCGGAAATTCCTGCCCCGATAATTCCTATCGGAGGGTATGTACATCATCCTGGTCTGTGTCACAAATGACTACCATTTCCTTTGGTAAATGCTGGGTCTTCAATAGAACAAGAGAGCCGCTGCGTGAGTTTATTCTATTAACAAATTTAATTGTGTGTAATCGGCATTAGAACCCCAACTTCGGCAATTGGAACTGTGAAATTTCGCTCGAATATGTATTCAGCTACCATTTCGTCCCTAGGTTGCGTCAGCAGAGGTAGTTCGAAATGAGTTGGGCATCTTTATGGCTTAGGATATGGTTGCCCCCAACTCCTTCTGCCGATATCCTTAGAAGCGTGGCTTTCTGCTTGAGCCTTATGATATGGTGGAGTGGTGAGCGAGTGGTGTGAGCTCCATTAAGGCTTCAAGGGCCATTGTTGGGCAGGTGCGCATAGCTCCTGTCATACATACGCAGCTCATTCTTTGCAACTTTTGTAGTTGTTTCTTCACGGTGATCATCCGCGCCCTGTCACCATATGCTACCACCCCATAGATTAACTTGGGTCTTACTACCATCAGGTATAGCCATCTTAATATCTTTGGTGATGTACCCCATGATTTACCGGCAATACTACGACATGTATAAAGCGCCTTGGAGCACTTTAATATCGTGTTTTGCACATGGGTGCCAAAGTTAAGCCTGCTGTCAAAAGTGACTCAAAGGTATTTGACCTCCCTACTTGTTTCTAGTAGGGTCCCTGAGAGCCATATATGTCTCATCCTCTGTAACTTATGTCGTCTGGAAAAGGGGACGATGACTGTTTTCGTAGGGTTTAGGCTTAGTCCAACCTCTATACACCAGTCATACGTTATCCTTAGCCCTGACTGGACTATATCACAGACTGTGTCTTCAAATTTGTCTCGCGCTATGATAACAATGTCATCGGCATAACCTTGACATTGAGTACCACTGTTAGCAAGTCTGTTTAGTAGTTTGTCTACTAACAGACTCCAGAGTAGCGGAGACAACACCCCTCCTTGGGCACAGCCTTTGGTGGTTAGGACTTTTACAGTGCTATCATGTAATGATGCCGTGGCTTGCCTGGACCGTAGCAGTGCGAGTATCCATCTGTGATGTGTGATGTGTTATCAAAAGCATATTCTATATCTAAGAATACTTCCTTATTATCAACTGCCGCACTCAAAGTACGTCGCAGCTGATAAAGTGCTGTGTCCGTGAACCTGCCTACTCTGTATGCATGCTGCGTTGGGTGCAGCGGCCTTTGTTTAAGCAAAGTGCTTCTGATTTTGTAGTCCACCAGCTTTTCCAACGTTTTCAGTAAAAACGATGTTAAGCTGATGGGTCTGAAGCACTTTGGGCTGGTAATGTCTTTCTTCCCTGCCTTGGGGATGAAGACTACCCTAGCTCTTCTCCATGCGCCCGGTATATATCCGAGGGCTAGGCTACTTACTAATGCTTTCCTAATACGGGAGAGGAGTATTTCCTGTCCCGTTTGAAGGAAGGCTGGCGATATGCCGTCCATTCCAGGGGACTTTTAGGGCTGGAATGTTCCAATTGCCCAATTAAGTCTCTCCCTTGTGACTGTCGACTTGGCGCATGCCCAATCTTCAGTTGACGGCCTGTATCTACTTTCCCTTTCGATAGCCTCTTCCTGCAGGGGTGTACTTCCTGGGAAGTGCGTCTCGAAAAGTAGTACTAATTATCCCCACACGTCAGTGCTAAATTCGCATCAGGCGCTCGTTTCGCCAGTGCTCTATGGAGCCTGGCGCCTTCGCTTGTGCTAACTATGCTTTCGCAGAAGTTTCTGTAATTCTTCCGTTTGGCCTTCCTTATCTCCTTATTGTAGGAGGTCAGGCTTTCATGGTACTGCTCCCATATTCCGTCTCTCTTTGCTTTATTAAAGAGGCGACGTGTGGTCAAGCGCAGCCTTTCTAGGCTGTCGGTCCACCATGGGGCATCTGTCTCCATGTACTTTTTCCTTACCGGGCAGTTATCCTCAAATGCATTGGTTATGCACTTGTTGCGGTCACCAATAGCCCTGTCCAGCACTAGCGGCTTTCTGGGTATACCAGATAACCCGTTGGCTAGGGAGAGCCCTAAGGCCGACTTGTAACATTCCCAGTTGGTTTTCTTGGGGTTGCGACCTGGTATACTACTATCCGTATTTAATTGTAACTTAAATAGGATAGTTCTGTGATCAGACAATGATTCCTCTGGGAAACGTGCCAGTCCCTAAGGTGAGGTTTTAGGGACCGAGGTTTAGGCACCCATCAAATTGATGTCGCTGCTGCCCCATATCGTATGGTGCGCATTGGCATCGCATCCGATGAGCACTGAGATTTTCTCCCTCCTGCAGTAATCCACCAGTTTTTCTATCTCTGGTGGTGGGCAGGCTCCATCTCCTGCGAAATACGCAGACACCATGGCCGTAGGGACCGCGCTGTTCTTGGTCTGCACCAATATGGAAACGCAGGCCCTAGTCAGGTATTCTGAAAGGATAGTAAAGTTAATAATTTTGCTTACCATTATGCATGCTCTGGGTGCTGGATCTCTCCGATGCTTGGTAAACATCCTTGCTAAGGCCGCCTCGGCGGATGTTTACCTGAGCCAGCCAGACTCTGGCCATCTATTGCTGGGGAGGCTCCAGCTGACACGGTGATTGGGGCTTGGAGTTGCCCCTGTCACCGCTGCATGTCATTTCGACGTCAGCTGCTGCTGCATCCAGCAGCTCCTCCGCCAGCTCCTGTGAGGACATGGGGATATCCTCATCTCCCAGTATATCCATTTGGCAGAGCGTTTTGTCCGCCAACTCCTCATCTTCTGCGAGGTCCTCCACCGCATCGGTGGGCCGCGCAGTGCAACTGCTCTGAACTGCGGCAGGAGTGTCTTCTGTGGTTGTGGTGTCCACATTGACAGCCTCCCTGTCACTTGGCTCAGACTGAGGCTTAGCTCCAGCTCTCCTCTTTAAACCGCTTACCGGGATGGTCCCGTAGCGGAAGTAGATCTGGTGCCTCTTCTCCACAATGATGTGCTTGGATAGTTCGTCTATCCCGATGACCAGGAGGGCTCCTCCGCCGTCGTTTCTCCTGGAAATCACATTCCATGTGTCAGTCTCGATCCTGTTCTGGTTCCTCAGCAGAACCAACAGGGATTCGGTCGACCGATCCACACTTCTGGGGCAAAACAGCGTGATGCAGTGGGGCGACGGAACCCACTTCTCCCACTTTGCATTCAAGGGGCACGCCCTTCCACGATTTTAACCACGGCGCTGTGGTTCTCAGCCAGACGGCTGAGGCCTCATCCAAGCACTCAATGACCAGAAAACCGACCCGGAAATGAATGCCCGCGAATGAGACCGCAACATCCCCACCAGCCGCAATGACTTCGTCTATGATGGCCTCTTCCAACACAGATAAGTCTCCGCGACTGAGCATTGCCCGTGGGAAATCCACAGGCAACACGGCCACCTTTACCTTTCTTGCCATATCCGCATATGACAATCGGGGCTCAGTGGGTGCTGGCGAGCTGGGCTTCGTGGCCGCTGCACGCGATGTGCTCGGACGGAGGTCCAAGCCTGCTCCCTTTTCGGCCGTCACCTTCGCCGCACCCGGGCCGTGAGCAGCACCCTTGGCCTCCGGGCACACCCTCTTGGGAGTGGCCACCGGTGGAATGAGTGCGCTGCTACGCCTCTTGGGAGCTGGCGCTGGTGCCGTAGCCGATTCCCTGGGCTCTGTGGCCTTCTTCAGGGCAGCATCAGGAGTGAGTCCTTGCTGGAGGTACCGAAGGTACTACTTGACCCTTGAACCGCAGAGATTTTTCCGGATCGGGTCATCCAGCCCACCGGGTTGACCCCTCGGTGGCAGGAACTCTTTCTTCCTCTTAGGGCGCTGAGCGTTCGTTGCTGGGCGTGGTGGTCGGGGTGGTCCGACCATCACTCTCCCATGCCTCAAAGCCGGAGTTTGTTGTGCATGCGGCACTCTCCTGTTTGGTGCTGGAGCAGCACGGTGTGGAGGTTGGTGTACTAAACGAGAGGGTCCTTCCCCGTCTAGGGCTCGACCCTCTAGGTGTCTTTCGACATACTCCGCAGGGAGATCCTGCGGTATTTTTGTGTTTTTGGAATTCTTCATTAATTCCCACGTGCTGCAGAGATCCGCATTACCCGGATAAGGCTAAATTAGAACAGGCGGTCGCCATTTGCCTGAGCCCACCGTTCGAGACTGGGCTAGTTTTTTTCCCCGAGCCCCCAGCCAAGCTGACTCTCGGCACGGTTCAGATAACGCCTTAGTCCGGCCCGGAGTGAGATGTGGGGGATAGGATGGGTAAGGGGAGATAGGGGGTTGTGTGAGGCGATACTTTAAAGGCGGCAACACAAGCGCCTGGTCAGTGCGATTGACAATATCGCACCCGCTGTTTGTCCGGGACTGCTTATTTAGGAGGAATCTCGTATTATTCGCAGCAAACTTTCCCGGGGGAGGCCATTCGCTATCCGCAACACGCGACCCGCCTGGTGGCCTCAGCTCAGCCCCATCCGAACCATCCCACAAGTTCTTTAGACCAGGACTAGAGACCTTAGTTAAGTCGAGAGAAACATTATACGTCTTCCTACATATGAGTCACGCCTATAGCTGATCGTAGCACTATATTTGTTTTATGAAATTTGTTGGTCAACTTTTTTTTAGCATTCCTTGATTTAGGGTTTGGCCAAGGCCTAGCTGACAGAGCGGTTCAAGGTCTCACAAGAGAGATCCGGTTCCATCCAGCTGGTCTTCAAGTTCATTCCCGGGCATACCGCCTTTTCCACAGACCCAGCAGAGCATTACTTTATTTTCTGTTAAATAAAATATCAATGATATCTCAAACTTTAAGGGTTTCCAATTTACCTTAACAAAAATAAATAAAGAATGTAAATAATCGAACAATACCTAGTTAACTTTTATTTTAAAGCACTCTAAAATTTGGGCTTTCAGCCAAACTGTTGATTGGTTGGTAGGCATTTACATGAAACATCAAAGATAATTTTTGATAAACCTCACCGAGCAGCATTGTTTCTGCATCTTCAGGGGATGTTTCAATCGTAAGTCTAACAACACCTGTTTTAAAGTCTTCTACTGAAAATATCTAACCATGCTTGATGGTATTATCTGACAGCATACTTTCTAATATTTTCCAAAATCCCTTTATATCATCTTCTCATTGCTGTTTTTATCTTATTGTTTTTAATTCTTTCCTTAAGCATAGACAAAAAGTTGTAAAACATTGCAAATCATGAAAACAGCCTACCCACATCTAATTTCTTCTTAAAATTTATATTTTTGTATATTGTGACAGTTGTACCTGATGTTTGATGACAATGTTGCCAGTGTGAAAAGCGTTTCACACCATTGAAAAATCCCATTCGTTCCGCAATCCCTCCAAGGACTGTAGTACTTTTGTAGCGGCCTGATTCACAATTTTGAACTGTTGAGTTTGCTGCCTCACTTTGTTCACTTATAAAAAATAAAGAAATTAAAAAAAAAAATTTCGGAAAAATAAGTTAATAATAATAGACGGACTAATTTAAACAAAGAGTAGCTGATTTGTAAATGTTCTTAATAACAAAGAATTTGTTTTCATTGATAAGAATGCAAATCACATACTTTGGCATGTTTGTCAGACACTATCAACAATTCAATTTAATTGCTTTTCGAATTTTTAAATTATCAAAGTTCGCAGAATATTTCTGAAACAAAATATAATAAAAAAAAACGATATGCCGCAAGGAAATATCATATCGGATCGGGACGATATTTTTACAAGCAATAATTTTATATCGATATATTTCGTACATCACTAAGTCATTTAACAAAATTCAATTCTATTTCGCGTCTAAAGAAAAACAATTAATTTAAAATGAGTTTACCACCAATGTTATTGCAACGACTTAAGTCACGGGGGCTGGTTACTAAACAAAATAGTAAATATATTAATTCATACATTTTTATGGTACCTACATAAATACTTACAGATTTCCACTTGCACATGCATATGTAAACATAAACTGGAAAACTGAACGAGTGTCTATTTTTGTCACTTTAAGCCTTTTATTTATTAATATTTATTGCGGCAGTTCTCTGTTCATCATTGTGGGGCTAAGACTGTTCATTAATTGGTTTTGTTCGCCGTGTCTGTATCTGTCAGGTCTGTTCGAAATAAATGTCTATTATTTGTACATGTCCAAGGCTTGCCTTCGAATTGGGGTGTTATTGGGAAACGCGATAGTTTATGACTTAATTGTATTAAGTGAAGAAGATAGATTTGGGGTCAGTCATATTAGTGTTCTTATCTACAATATGCACAAGAGTGTGTTAAAAAAAAAAGGTCAGAAAATGTATATTGACATTTACAATTTACTTCTTATGTTTCAGCTCAAACACCTGTTTCCGAAACAATAGAAGAAATTATTGCGGAAAATTATGATGAGGACGACAAAAATCAGCAACATTCAAGCGTTGAGGCTAGCACATATACTAGTAAAAATACTGCGACTAATGATCATTATTGGGCTGATAGGATTAAAGAACGAATGGAAGTTACAGAGTCACACCATGGATTTAAGTTTTGCCCAAATACATATAATATATGGCACAACTGCACATTATACTGTGTAAACAAATGGGCAAATGGAAGACCAAAGCCAAAAGACAACTACCTTAGACGCTATAGAAGATTAATTCGTAAATACCCACTTGGCGCCAATTGGAAGGATGTTTATGATAGTGGTTGTGGTGTCTACTATTTTTACAATTCGGCAACTCGAAAGGTATCGTGGTTACCTCCAACACATCCAAATGCACGTATTTCAAACAGTGCAGCCACTTTTCGAAAACAATTGGCCAATTCAAATGACGAATACAATTTCGATACAAAAGATTTCGCGTCAACTAATTATAATGAAAGAGAGACTGGCGTGCATCCATCAACTTTCATTCCATCTAAGAAGCAGAAGAAGCGAGATTTGGAACGCACATTTTTACGAAAGCAACGCCTTTAAAATTATAAGTATAACAAAGAAATGTTCTCAAATTGTTCAACAAAATATACAAATATTTTTGAAGCAAAAAAATCTATATTTTTGTTCATCTCGTCTATAATAATAATAATCTACAGGTCATTTAACACGGTATGAAATGAATGAAATCTTCCGCATGTCTTAGATTGCTCTTCTTGTTTTTTGGTTTTAGTAGACACATTGAGCCCTTATACTTGAGTTTAACTTTAATTTATATGAATTTACATTCTTTTCAATGGCCAAACGGATTCAGCGCACAGCCGAACCAGAGGATGAGGGTAAACAAGTGCAAATGCTTCAGATTTTTTTCGTTCATAGAAGAAATAATTTTCAGCAATTATTTTGCAACATATTAATTATAAGATTCGACCAACTACAAAGTATACTATTTCAAGTTTAGTTAAGATAGATTTAAGACTGATAGACTTATTGGTGGAGAAACAGATAGACGTACGGATATGGTTATATCGTGTTCGGTTATGGGATCGGAGATCGCTTTAAATGCATTAAGAACTACGACCAAATTATCCTTTGCGAGAATAAAATAAGGCTTATGTAAAAACAATTTGTTCTCAGCTTTCACCAGTTTATGATTATTATAGATTTAAATTTTCTATATATTTTAATATATATTTTATTTTTAACTTATATTTTTTGTAATATTCAAAGGATATTTAAAATTACGTATTTACATTTTTGTTAACTGCAAATATTATGTATTAACAATATAATTAATTATGTAATAATAGATTCCTCACATATTTTAAATATTCAAAACAAGAGAATATTGTTTTGATTGTAGGAGTGCTCGTTACCACGCGGTTGGGAACTATTTTTCATAGTGAATAATAATTAGTGACAAAAAAATTATTTCAGAAAGAAATGTCAGAAATTCCTAAAAAAAAAATCAAAATTAAAAATAGAGATCGCCTTTTTATTCTGATTTAATACTTTTGGGAACTTTGGAATGCAGAACGAGTATATCTTCCAAGTCTAAGTCTGTAGATTCAAGGACGACTGAGAAAAGTATAGAATATAATTCATGAGTTAGGAGCAATAATGAACTATCTTAAAGTCAAATCTAATCGACAAGGACTACGTAATTGGAGGCCGCCAGCGATGGGTGCATTTTTGGCACCTCAGATTGTGTGAAGCGAACTTTGGTCTCGTCGTCTTCATTGTTGTCCAGCGCCCCCTCGATAATCATTTCTAGTGCGCATTTCAGCTGCACTAACTCCATTGTTAGTCTAATCTCAGCCTGCATTGTCCGCCTCAGTCGCTCGAGAGCCTCAAACATATGTTTGCTATACGAAAACACATTGTTCTCGAACACATCCATCACGGTGCTGGCGGCATTGAGGAGCGGTCGCATGAAAAGCACCTTGCCAATATGGGCGCACAGGAAGTCAATGAATTGGATTAGTGTTGCCTCATTTCGATTTGTTAATGCCGCCCGCAAAGCGCTGCGATGCAGTAGCTCGGTGATTACAGTCACGATATGTTCGGGATGATCTTCAGTGTTCTTCGGCACTAATACACTGTCCAGCGCCTTCTTATCGTTATATTTACGCAGATGATTCTCGAATACCGTTAGCTGCGGCATTCGCTGTCGATCTGTGACAACATGATCCACGGTTACCGTTGTGTTGGGACGCGCCATCCGATTGCGTTGCGTCTGGCGGTGGGTGGCCTTCATGTGTTTGAGGTGACTCGGTTTACTGTCGACAATCATGCGCTTGATGGACACCAGGCCATCAACCATGCCGGCAACGATAGCCAGATCCCTGGCAGCAATGCCCAGGCTGACCACCGGCCTGGGATAGGTTAAGGTGTACACCGTTTTATACGTGCCCACATCATAGATCTTGATTTGTCGATCTAGGCCGCCCGACAATAGACGCCGGCCATCGGAGCCCACCCGCAGACATGTGACGGTCTTGTGATGCTGCGACATTGTCATCAGCTGGCGGCATCCACTTATCAAATCCCAGACGTGCACCTGTGTGCCGCCAGCAGTTATGAATATGGAGCCGTTGGGCAGGAATATCATGGACTCAACGGGGCTGCCGTGATCCAGGGTTCGCGTTATTGACTGTTGCATACGTGCGTCGTACAGATTGATTTTGCCATCGTAGCCTCCGGAGATGAACATATGCCCGGCCTGCGGATGCGTAGCGCCCGCACGTATATAATCGCTGTGCGCATCCTCATACGTCCGCACCAGCTTCTCGTTGCCCACATCCCAGAGTCGCACCGATTTGTCGTCCGCAAAGCTGACTATCTGCGATTTGTCCGCCGTGAAAAATGTGCGATGCACTGGCGCCGTGTGCCCCTTGAACAGCCGCAGTATATTCCGGCTGCTCATGTCGAATAGCTTCACATAACCCTCCTCATCGCCGGCTGCCAACAGGCGACCGTCCTGACGGAACGTTGCGCCATATGCAGTCTTTTGGAACTTGGATAGGTTCTTAACAACCAGCTTTGTCACCAGATGGTATATCTGCACCCGAGCCGAACACGTCAACACAAAGTTATCCGGCTCACTCGGACTGAAGTCGATGTAGTCGACGGTCGTGTGCTCCTTAAGCAGCTCCGATTTGTCCAATCGATTCCAGTAGGTTGTGTCCGGTGTGACCATCTGGGCCTTCTGTTGCAACCTTCGTAGATTAAGTGGCTGGAAATTGTGCATCATCTTGATTTTGGAGTCGGAGCGCGCACATGGGAATCAAAATAACCAATTATCAAATAATTTGATATTCAAAATTCGTGAATTAAATGTGCTAACGAACACACTTTGACGACGCACTGTCTGACTTTGACGACGCAGACTTCAAATAAATGTGGGTTCTTGGATACCATAAGCATATAAAACGATAACCCTCATCTCCCGAATATCGATAAAATTTGAATACCGATTACAATAAGAGTACATAGCGTCAGTTCGGTAGAAATATTAATCAACAGCAAAAATGGCATCAAAATCGATTGCGAAGCACATAAGTCAATCAAAACTTAGACTTATAGACTTAAAGTTTCGCATGATTCCGCTATTGCTTCTGGAAGTAATCGAAGTCTTCTTATTTGTATCCTATCTTATGACCCGTCTTGTGACCGCACTTCAAAATGCTTAAAAAAAACATACTTAATGATTTCATGGAAAGAAAAATGTGATTTAAATGCGAATTTAATTTATTGAATTTTAAAATAAGATTTAACTATTGAATAGTTCGACACATATTTAATATATCTAACAAATGTAAAAGTTCAAAAATTTGAACAATTTGTTGACAATTTTTTTTAATTTCTCGTAGTGTATGAATAATGCGTGTATACGAAATGGACTTCATTCAGAAAAGTCGACTATTTACACATTGCGCATTGACATTATTACTTAAAACTATTTTCTTAAACCAACTCTAGTTCAAAACCCAAAATTGGTGGCTAAATGTGGTTTCACAGCTGAAGTTTTTTTCTTTATATGTATATAAATATATATATATATACATATATATATATATAAATATAAAATATAAATATATATATATATATATAAACATTAAAAAAACTTGATAAAGAATAAAATTAATAAAATAATTTATTAAGCGAGTTTGTCTCTCTTCTAGCAACCATATAGATTGTCATTATAATTGTTTGCTCGATAGGGATTGCAAAGGTTCAAAAGTAAGTAAGTACGCACAACATAATTTGTTTTTCTTAGTATAGTAAATTTAAATTTTTAATTCTATGAGTAGCGCTAATTCCCAAATTTTTTCAAGTGTTAACTTCAAACACAGTACAAAAATACTGGTATTTAGTTTTGTAACGATGCATTAAATTCAATAATTTGATCTGGTTTTGGCATATTGCAAAAAGATTTCTTTAGGTACAAATAATCAATACAACACAAATAATCTTTACATTTTTGCATATTTTATGATTTTAAAAAGTTAACTTTATTAAGTTGTATATTATTTATTACTTCGTGTAGAGGTCTTCTTATTTTATATATATTACACATACTTGATTTATATAAACCCTTAGTAGACATTTTAGGGAAAACTGCATTTAATCAATTTGCTAAACCTCTGGTTTGATGTATGGTTTCTGACAGTTTGTACTCTACGTTCCCATTTTTGGGTAACAGTTTACAGGTGGCATTATTTACATTTTAAAATATATATTAAAAATCTAACTCCATAAGAAATAAATAATAACAATATCTTGGATTCAAACGGGAATATATCATTCAGAAAACATGTTTACTACGTTATTACGATGAATATTTTATGTTGCTTAGTAATTCTAATGGTGACTGTTATTAATGGTGTCACATGCTTCGAAGAAATAAGTAATAACACTCTTTACAGTGTTAATACCCAGAGAAAAAGTAAATTTCTCTTCGATACTATATTTCGGATCAGTTCCGGGGTATCAAATGCCTTTGGGTTTGACACTGAGGAAGATGGGGACAATAATGAAAACATTAATGTTCCAACCTGTGAATGTGGTGAGTAATTTAATGGTCTCTCTGGTATAGTTTTATAAATATTCAGCAAATTAAAAAGCTAGCTTTGGCATATGTGCGTATTGTTTTGATAGAATATTAGAACCGAAATGTTAAGGTTTAAGCAATCGAAAATAAATTGATGCCCATATAATATACATCATCTCGATCAGGCATCTATGTTAAATAAATTATGTATACAAATTTCTTTACACATATGCGTGTAAATTTAAATCAATCAACCCGAACAAGATAAATAATTTCAAGAAGTGGGCTAAATGCGATTTTGTAAGAATAGGGGGGTAAGGGCAAAAAGAGATAAATGGAACTTAGTAAACAACTGCGTTATGCATGACCACCACTTCTAATCGAGAGAGAGAGCCAATTTCATTACAATATTATGAATTTCGGAAAGAATTTTTTTAGAATCAGGGCTGACATTTCAACTTTTTAGAAATGCAACTCTTAACAATAGAAAATATTTCTAAAACAGAAAATAGAAAAAAGGAGATTTTCTAAATGTGAGGGAGTTTTTCTTTTGAGGCGCTTGGATTAACTTGCATTAAGGATTGGAGCGATATTTGAAACACGGGCTTTCCAGGATCAACCTTTAATCCTTACTGTGACTGCTGACGATCTTCACTAGCGTCTTGTGCTCTTTTGGACCGCTGGTGCTGTTTTCTGTGATTCATTCTGATGGGCCTCAAATTTGAGTAAGCCGGAGCATTCCTCATCCTGAGAACTATCGCTGTCTGATCTGAGCTCAGACTAGCTGTTGTGATTTTGCTTGGTGGCTGTGGCAATAAGTTCCTGAGTGAGTTAGCTATTTGTCATGAGAGAGTCGGTTACTAACCAGCCGGTTTTTAATTTTACTTGCGCTCGTAATATGAACCGGTTTTTACCTAGGTAGTAAAAGAAGACATTAACTTAAAACACTGTTGCCTAAAATATAGTCGAGACTTATAACCACTTTCCCTCACGGTCCGTCAAACGGTCAGTTCCGTGTAGCTAAAATTGAATCATTGACATGACCCCTCTCTGACGTTACCAAAATAAATCTCATTGGTATCGCGTTTGGTCCGTCGACGGTGCGTCTAACTGGAATCTATCAGGAATCTATCATAACCCTGAAAGAGCCAGTTTTACCACGGGCGTACTACTATAATGTTTACAATCAAGCAGTCTCACTCTTCATGAGGTTACTATCAACTGTCGTTTCAGAATTCTGAACCATAGCTTTGCCAAGATCTCTTCACGTGTGACACTGTTAAGGAACCTATAAGGCCACGGTGAGATGACATGGTTATAAGCCTAAGACAAGAGATATGTTTGTAGCAAAGCGCTACTGCCGTTTATTATCTACACTGAAAATATTATAGATAAACTCTGCCCGGGATAGAGAGGAATATTATAGAAATGTAGGAAAGAAGAATTTCTCATAGTCAAATAAAATTATTCACATAACTAAGATTGTTCGTTCAATCCACGCAACAAATATTTAAATATTAAATTTTATTATTAATTTAATTTTTCATTTTTCTGTGTCTACTGATTTTAGTTGACACTAAAAAAAGATAAATAATAACAAAATGCTAATCAGATGACATGATTGTATGTCTATTTATTTATTATTCTTAGATTGTGGATTTTCGAATGAGGAAAATAGAATTGTCGGAGGAAAGCCTACGGGAGTAAATCAATATCCTTGGATGGCTCGAATTATTTATGATGGGAAATTTCACTGCGGAGGATCATTGTTAACAAAAGACTACGTTCTATCTGCAGCTCATTGCATTAAAAAATTGAGAAGATCCAAAATCAGAATAATATTTGGGGATCATGATCAAGAAATAACATCGGAGTCCAAAGCAATTCAAAGAGCTGTAACCGCTGTCATAAAACATAAAAATTTTGACCCGGATACCTACAACAACGATATTGCATTGTTAAGACTAAGGAAACCTATTGTGTTTTCGAAAATAATTAAACCAGTGTGTCTTCCCCGATATAACTATGACCCAGCAGGTATGTATTCCTCATTATATAATCTTATATTGAATTCAATTACCTATACTATTAAAATAAAATACATTAAAACAGTCAAAGTCTTAACTTTGTGCTATATATCTTTATCCCCGGCTTTGCACTCAGATGCTATAATTTTAGATGAATATAATTTGGTTGTTTAAAAAATATATAAATAAATTGCTAAAACACATATCAATAATAAATAATTTCTAATACTCTTAATGCGAATTTAAAATCAGAGATTGTTTGTAATTTATTTGCATTGAGGTGATTACTCTTTGAATATTTGTATTTAAATAGATCTACGATGACATTTTCGTCGGCGTGAGTCTAAAATGCATTTTAAGTCGTCAACTTTTGCAATGTTTTCATAAATATTGATGTCAATCTAATGGGTCTAAGGGAGTTAGGAGGGTGATATTTGTTTCCTTTATTGGGGGTACAGACCAAGCAGCTGTTTATATTTTTATACTCTACTGAGCCTTAGGCTTGAAACTGGTCTGTGCCCGTAGGTTATGAAATCGATAAAATCGATAACCGCAACTCCTCTAAGAGATTGATAAAAAATTTGAAGACACACGCCTACTCCGCCTCCACAAATCGATACACAATTTGAAAGATTGAGTCACCATTATGTGGCACCTGTTATCAAATGGTAATACTTATGGTATCACAGTATTTTGCAGTCTGTAACGCCCGACGCTGCATCAGAATAGATATTAGATAGTTCGTTACGTCCGACTGCAATTTAATTTTTTTAATTTAAAATAATTTTTTGTTCTGATAACAAAGGTAGAAGAATATTTTGGTTTACTTATGTGTCTGTCATGCGAATTGTTGAGATTTTAAACTTTGAATGTGGGCTGACAAATCGATAACAGGTCGATAACACGAGCAAATGTCTAACTCTACTTCCCACATTTTGAGACCAAATTCACAATATTTCCAAGTTTGGAAGGTTGCTTTCTAATAACCGTCTGTAACGATTGATAAAAAATAATATAATGTCCGAAAATAACTTTTCTTTTAAGGATAGTGTTTCGAAAATATTTCCTATCTTATGTTCCGATAATAATAAAATTTGCACGGTGTTACGCCCACTCCTACCAAAAAGTGTAAAAACGTTTATCCTTCACAATTTTAAAGCGAAAGCTAAGATATTTTTGTTTACCTTAAAACTGAGAATGTATAAAAATAATATAATATTTAATAATCATTATTTTTTACTTCTAGGTCGTATAGGAACTGTCGTTGGTTGGGGTCGTACTGCAGAAGGAGGAGAACTGCCTACAATTGTTAATCAAGTTAAAGTACCTATTATGTCTCTTGCGGAATGCCGAAGCCAAAAGTATAAAAGCACACGAATAACGCCAACTATGTTGTGCGCGGGACGACCGCGTATGGACTCCTGTCAAGGTGATAGTGGTGGACCACTATTATTGTCGAATGGAGTCAAATATTTTATAGTAGGTGTAGTGTCCTGGGGTGTTGGTTGCGGACGCGAAGGATATCCTGGGGTTTATACCCGTATCAGCAAGTTTATTCCTTGGATTAAATCTAATTTAGCAAGTACTTGCTTGTGTTCATAGTCAATTTCTAAAATATTGAATAAAATAAAGAAAATCGTTAAAGCTTAGTAACTTGTTTTAGTTCAGACAAACATTTTAATAAGATATATTTACTTCTCTTGAGATCGTTGAGTAAACTCCATACATCACAGCATGTTCATCTGTTCGCGAAAATATGATTTTATAATTTGGCCATTTCGACCTTGTGAATTAAATATATTTTGGATGAGCATCAAAAGCCCTGTCGTTTGATGGATTAACTGTTTAAAAACTTCTTCAAGGGATAACCATCTATTGATTAATTATTTTTACGCACAAAAATACTTTATTAAATATATTCAAAGCCCTCGGTCATCTTTTTGGGTTGTGCCAAATACCAAACTAATTTTATAATTTTGAATAGTTACTATTTATTAACTCCATAAACTTAAATTTGATAATTTGACAAACATTTCTGGACTCATCACAGGGAATAACTTCACAAAATTCTTGGAAACTATCTTAACGATTTGATACACGAACGATAACTAACAAACCCAAAAATTAACTTTTCATAATTTTGAATAACTTTTGATGTTTTGGATTTGAATGAAATTGTAATGCATTTAAAAATTTCCTATGAGGGTCAGACTACAGTAGCATCTATAATAAATATTTTCATTAAAATAATTGTGAACGTGTGAAATATACTAACTAAAAATAATGGTGTTGCTCAAGGCCGAAATACCGTCGTTGAAGGAGAAACTGACGTCAGATGAAGCAATTGTTTCAAATTGGATACAAATGTGAAATACTCGATTTTTTGCTTATATGTTATTGTGCAAACTAATTTATTTTTAAAGATGGAATAACATTTATTATTGATATTGATTATTTTTGGTAGGGCCAAAAGAAAAACTGTTCGCTGGATCTGCCAGCGCAGATGGATCTTCAGTTGGTGGGGAGGGATTTTTGAATTGTTCTGCAGATATTCTTGTAAATAATATTCCAACCCCTTCAATTAGAGCCAATAAAACTCCTCCTATAATTGCACTGCCAGCCATCGCAGGTACACCTGAAAATATAATACAAGTTTTTAAAATTAGCAAATCACTTTAAATATAAATATAAATATAAAGTACACATGAACTCCTGAAAATGGTTATCCCGTTGATTCATTGCATTTTTTTTAATAATCATCTGTCAGTCATAAAAATCTACTTATATATACAAGTTAGAATGTCCTAGTCGAGAGAGCTTGAACCCTGCTGTTAAATATTAAGTCTTAAAGACAGCTTCCCAATTTACTCTTAAATTACTTTACATACACAAATTAAATTAGGGAATTTAGCAAGTTCGTTTATTTTTCTCAGCAAAAAAATGTAAGACAGCGCATGTTATTATTTCCAACATAGAAGGCTTGCTGATATTTGTATATTCATTATGAAATTATGTTTTGCTTAACAACATCTATGTTTCTTATCTGATATTAATGCAGTTAATAAATAATATGTCAAAGTATATTAAATACCAATTGGAGAACAAAACTTATATCAATATTCGCGAAGCAGGGGGATTCATCAATAATATGAAACATATTCCAAACCCTAAAGCTCTGGGATTGTATGTGATCATACAAGCCGAAAGACGAACATGGCTGAATTGACTCGGCTTTTGATGCTGTTATAATACATAATATTGGACAACTCCTTTATATATTGTTCCCCTTTTTTTGTGAAGCTTACTAGCTTTGTCATATTTTTTCTTTTAGTATTAAACTTAAGATAATATCTTAGTAAAATCGTCTGCCAATATTAAAACCTTGAGGTTTCCGCATTTCTCAGTTTTGGTGTGGTGTTTCTTATAGTTTGTTCAGCCTTCGCGGAATTATTTTTCTTCCGTGAAACCTTAAATTCATTCATTCATTCATTTTTTTTTTATGAATTTAATATCTCTGTAAGTCGATTATCTACCGAAATCAACATGACTTTATTAAGAGTCGCTAAATAAAATAATGAGAAAACAAAACATTTCGCATTTTTTGTTCGTTTAGTGAGCGTTAATATAATATTCGAAATCAATTAAAAATACTAATAATATTAAAAGAAACTTACCGTTTCTAGCTGCTAAGATACCTCCAGTTGCAGCGCCGCTAATTATAGAATTCCACGGATCTTCCTTTTTACGAAAATGTACCAATGTGCAGTCAATTGTACTAAACATTCCTCCCCAAACTGCGAAGTTACCAGCTATAACGGGTGAACGGGTTTTTATTGCTGCCATACTTCCGATCTATAAATAGTAAGTTTTATTTGTATAGTTGAATTTTTTTGTAATTTAATCCAATATTTAAAAAAAAAATTTAATATTTTGTTAATTTTTATCGAAAATTGTTGTTGATATATTTATTCATATTTAACTTCAAAGTATACAATAATGCTTAGCAGGAGGTCATTCTGAGAAACGTACGGAAAACCAAGTGTCTCTTTTAAAATAAATAAATTATTGAGAAATTTATCAAACTGGTTTCAAAAGAAATGATCTTTTTCGATATTGTCTGCGAAGAGATAAGCATTAAAATATTTGTAATTTTACTTAAAGGCAGATCTCTAATAGATTAATGGAATTTGGGAGATGTAGTAAAAAGTTTTTGATCTTCATGTGCTCACAAATTACAAATCTTTGCCTTTAGATCTGGTAACCTTTTGGTAGATATTCATAGGTATAGTAAATGAAGCGAATCAAAAATAATCTAAGCTTGTAATGTTTGAGAATTGAGACTTGTCCTTGTGTGTACAACTTACACAACTTCATCTATTTTCAGCCATTTTCAGGGTATCCAAATGAGCGATAAAATACACATAAATTTTCCCATCCTTCCTTTTTCTAGAAGTAAGATGGAAGTACTTTCGGAAGTTGTAATTTTCGATGGTAAAATGCTGTATTAGCCTACAAGTTGTAGTGAAAGATTAAAATTCACAAGCAAATCACTTTAAATAGTTCGATATATTAAATCAATGATTAATTAGCCAAGTTTATATGTTATGACGCAATTTTCTGGGCTTGGAATTAAATGAATACTTTAACTGGCTGAGACTTCGAATCGCTGAATAGAGTTTGCCAGCTGTTGCCTTTATATAGTAATATATCATATTTGTGTAATTGCATTTGTTTCATAATTGTATAGACTTTGTATTTAATTGATTTGCTTGCATACCATTCGTCTGCTAAATCCAGAGGGAGCGTTTCTAAATCCTTTGATTGCTTGGAAAACACCGCCCCCAATGCAACCCATGGCGAAGGCACCTCCGCAATCATCCACGATACGGTATGGACATGGCTCACGGGCATATTCCTCCATGATTATGATTGATATCTGCAAGCACACAACGCAATTCGCAAGTTAATACATAAATACTACCATTATGCACATGTTATTTAACACACCGTAAATCACCGTATGTGTATGTAACGTGGTGTGTTCTTGAATATGTATCGATTTATCGATAGAACATCGTATGCGCTATGAGCAGTCGAACTATCGAAAAATGGAAACAGCTGAGGAATTTATCATCGCTTTCAAATACAGTCGAACCTCGATTGCATTGACTCTATTAACGGGGTACCTCTGTTGAGTAATTGATATCTACCTATATGAGCACCCATACATCAGTAGAGATATAAGAGAGGGCTTGGAGAGTGCTTATGATTGTTTCTTAATTTTTTAATTATCTTAAAAAGTGCATTCTATAAATATATCGATATTCTTAGATTTGTGACACATATATTCAATTCGGTATGAAAATACTTTTCAATATCCCTATTGAGAGATTCCTGCATAGAACATAAATATTATACCGGTAGGTGGTGATGCGAATTGACTATTGAATATTTTAATTTTTATCATTCTCATTGTGGTATTGTTGTCGATATTATTAATATTTGACTCACGCAAAAATAAATAAAATTAAATTAAATTTTAAGACCGTTAGGAAAATTGGAAAGTCTAAAAGCTCAAATCATATTTTATTAAGAAAAAACAAAACAAACAATTAAATATATAAGGAGCCATAATAAAATCAATTTTAAAAACGCATAGATCGATTTCTTTTCTTATAAAATAATCGATTCTTAATCGAATCACTCCCATCTCTATCACACTCCAATAACTACTTAGCCGGATAAATTCACGTGTCTGCCTCGCTGAGAACGAAATAAATATAAACATGTTAAGAAAACAGGCCAGACAGCGGAGGGAATATTTATATACCAAGTCACTAAATGAACGCATAGTGGCAAAAAAGAAAAACATGCTGCAGATAGCTGAAAACATTAAAGATAAAACATCGCTAAAGTCTTTAAACAAGCTGCAAGCCGACCGCGTGCATAATTCTCTTAAATTCAATGGAGGTACTCTTTCAGTATTATATACATATATTTATTTGTAAACACATGCGATGCACAAGAGATTGGTTGTCAATTATTTATTTGGTCAAAAACCAAAAGACATTATGCGAAAACTTTGGCAACTAATAAAAGTTTCTAAAAATAACAACGAAGCAAAAATAATACCAAGTGATATAGTTACATGTTGTTACTGTCCAAAGAAATTTGCTTAAAGTTTTCTTATATTTAACAATGAATTTTATACTAAACAGAGATAAATTTATTTATTTAATGTCGACTAATATCAGTCGGCGCAGAAAAATACAACAAATATAGATCGATTTAACAATTATGCTTATTACATTTTAATTTGTAAAATGTATAAAATTTGTGACATTTAACCATGTGCAAAGTATATTTATTTTCTGTATATTTGTAGACATCGATAGTGCAAACTTGACCGAGATTGACGAGTACCAATATGCTGGCTGCCAGGATCCGAAAATCATGTTAACAACTTCGCATGAGCCGTCGTCACGGCTTAAGATGTTTGTCAAAGAACTGAGACTGATATTTCCCAATGCCCAGCAAATGAATAGAGGCAAATATCAGATAAACGCATTAATGCAGGCCTGTCGAGCAAATAATTTCACCGACTTCATAATAGTACACGAACATCGTGGCATACCCGACAGTCTTGTGGTATGTCATTTGCCGTTTGGACCCACAGCTTTTTTCAACATATCAGATGTTACCATGCGGCATGATATTCCCGATATTGGGCCCATGAGTGAGCAGAAACCGCACTTAATTTTCAGCAACTTTAAAAGCAACATTGCCTTAAGAACTGTGAAAATCTTGAAACATTTGTTTCCTGTACCGAAAGAAAACTCGGAGAGAATAATGTCTTTTATTAACAATGAGGACAAAATTGTATTTAGACATCATCAGTACAAATATGTAAACAAAGAAATAAAATTATCTGAAGCTGGACCAAGATTTACTCTTAAGCTGTATCAAATAAAACTTGGCACTTTAGAAAATATCAAGGCTGTTGATACTGAATGGGTTAATCGTCCCTACCTAAATACAACAATCAAAAATCTTGTTTTTTCAAATACAGATATATTTTCGAATAAAAGCAATGTTTGAAAACGGATCTCCCAATGACTATTTCTTTTCTTTTGAGGTCATAATCTCGGTATATATAAAATAGTATTACCTGATAATAATAATAATCGCAGGGCAAAGCTAAATAATTGAAAAGAATTGCACAAAGAGAATGGAAACTTTGTAAAGAATAGTCGCTCTTTATTTGTTTTAAAACATCTGTTATTTTTTATAACGTTTAATATTAATTTTCGTAATGCAAAAAAGCCTTATGGTTGTAGGGATCGAGACTAGCATTTGCGCATTTCCATGATCAGGGTCGCGAAATTGCAACAAAAAAAAGCAAACATTTTCCCATTTTTATTTTTCCTATATCATTTGAATATCACTACTAAATATATTTATTTAAATTTATTTTTATTTTTATACACGACAGCAAATGGAAGTCGTTTTTAACTGCAAATATAAAAATGCAAAAATCGAATTGAAACAAAATAATATAAAATAGAATTAGGAATTTTAGAATAATATGGATAATGATTGATATCTGTTATATTTAAATAAGTACATTATTTATTTTTGAGCATATGCTTAAATATAATTTTGCTGAAATATTTTGTCTATTAAGTTTGTTATAAGGAACTAAAATTTCCTTTCAGAATTGCGTTGACTACTAAATGCGTTGTGTCTATTACTTTATTTACTTACAAAATAAACAAATAAAACATGTATCCACTTAAAAGTCTGGAAGTTATAAAAACTGGTGTATTGTGCTCTACTTGTCAGACTTGCCAGCAGTTCCATGACATATTTTCTCAGTTTCCTACCATTACGATTATTAATTTATTACTCTCAGCAGTTTTAGGCTTTGGCTATATTAGTTGTGTACATTTGAGCATTCATTTTAATTCTTCAGCTGAAATAAATCAATGGATAAAATAAATAGGCTTAAACTTTTTTTGTATGATTTTATTACTTGATAAATACGTTATCTTAAGATACATTTTCTTACATTTGTAACAATGATTTTAATTGCATTACGATTTCTGCGAATTACGAATATTCAAACTTGTAATGTGTCATCTAAATTTTCCTCCTTAACAGCGACTTGAGTAGCGACTCTTTTTAAAACTTTTGTTACTACATCACTTAAAGAGTCTTTAGCTCCAGTCTCCAAAACTTCGCAAGTTTTCTTGAATGTTGTCTCATCAGTTCTTAATCTTAATATGGATATCAGAGCTAATTCTGAGTTGGATTTCACATAGCCATTTTTCTCTTTAGTACCATTCACAAGTGTTGGCACCAAAGTCTTCAAAACATCGAGATGTATTTGCTCAGCACTAAGACTTTTCGAAAGGTGTATGCAACTCTTTGCAACTAGCTGCTTGACGTCGTTGCTATTGTGGTTCATTGCCCTGGCAAGGGCCACAATCAGGCTGTTGGGGGGATCCTCATTATTGACGAGCTTGTATTCCAGAAGATATGTCGCAGCTCGAACCGCATTACATGCAATGGGCACCTTGTCCGATACAATATTAACTAATATGTGGCCAATTACTCTATCGACGAGATTTGCTGTCAATATCTCCCTAGGACACTCCTTCAATGCAACAAACAGAATAATTGTGTAGCCATGCTTGGTAAATGAATCTTCCGCCGCATTATCGGTAAGTATGTTATTATTTAACAAATCAGAAACTTGTGCTGGTGGCATGTATTTTAGCATTGCTCCCAGGCAGCCGCCAACTGCACTTCTCGTTATATCCTCCTGATGCCCAACTAGACCCAATAACGTGGCAAATATTTGCTTCTTGATTGGCTCGGACATTTTGTCGCCCGACGGACTAATAATGCTACGCAGTGCATGCAGCATCGTTTCCCTCACAGCAGAATCATCCGAACTTTTGATTCCGTTGTGAATCTCAACAAACAACGGATCAGCTCTCGAGTGAATCGCCACCAATTCGGAAAGTGCTTTTCCCGCTTTCATGCGCACATTTCTATTCTGATCATGTAGGGCTTTTAGGAAGGTCGTCTGAAGTTGGGGCAAGAACTGTTTCAATATGGCACCAACCTTGTGAAGCAGAATCGCCAGAGTTTCGAGAACAGCTGCCTTCACACCAGAATTAAAACGATCTCCTAAAATTCGAATCAAAGGTCCAGTAATATGCACGACAGATGGCTGTAAAGAGCTGGCGCTAGTAAGGAATATAACTTCACCGAGGCCTTGGGCGGCATTTTCCTTTTCTTCGGGCAAGCCATTAAGGATAGCCTCTCGAAAGACTGGCAACAAGGGAGTGATGCCCTTTGGTAAGCAAAAACCAGGTAATTCCGCCTCGTTCAAGTCACTGGCAGCAAACCTGACTGCCTGGCGAAGATCGGTCACGTAACCAATTTGGTCCGTGGGACTTAGGCTTTTGATGACAGCATTCAATGCTTCCCAAGCATTCTGAATTATTCCCTTATCCGTATCGGCCATAAGTCGCAGTAAGCAGCGCAGAAGTTGAGGAATATATTGAGAATAGTCGCCCGGCGAGTGAATGCAAAAAGCTGAAAGTAAACTTGCCGACGATTTACGTGTGCACGAATTGTCCGACTTTGCCGAAACCATGAGAGTGTCCATTATGGTTCGTATTCCAACCTCATCCGTCACGGATAAAATCACTGTCTGACAGTACTCCAATTCTTGTAATTCATTTACCGAACCATGCGATTGCGACAAGGTCTCAAGCAATGCAGATAGAATTTTTGGAAGGTATTTCGTCAAAGCATCTCCAGCAACCGAGACTAATATCGAGAGTGCTTTTGTGTTCACTGGTTGGGCAGTTAACTGTGGCACCAGGTATGGCAAAACAACTCGTGACTTTATGTACATCACTTGACGCAGTCCGTCGAGCGTGTTCTCCGCAACCAAAGGATCGGGATCGGAGAGACCTTCCAGCATGAAGGGCAGAATGTCATCGAGTGCCCGCGAACCCACCGTGCTGTGCAACGAATCAAAGGTTTTTGCAGCTGCCACACGAACTTCGGGAAGGGGATCGGCCAGAGCCTTGCGCACAGTCGGAACCAAACTGTGCACGAAGGTTAGGACCATTTCTTTGGATGTGGACGCCATAATCTCAGATAGACCGATGCAAACACCTTGCCTTTGGTCTGCCTGCTCCGAATTCAATCCACTCTCGAGTATTGGTATAATTTCAGGTAAAACCCGTTCGCCCAGTTTTCTCACCAGATCTCCCAAAGTGCGTGCAGCCACTTGACGTTTATCGTAGCTGGTGCTTGCCAAGCATCCCAGCAACAAGCCAAACAATGTTGGCAGAATCTCACGCAATGTTCTCGGCGTATTTGTAACAACGATTTTCCAGACATGCAATGCCGATTGACGCACCATCAAGGAGACGTCACTTCGTCCCATATAAAGACCAGATAGGACTCGATTGCGGCGTTCATCGCCCAAGAATCGAATAATGGCTGTGTGCGATTGTTCCGTACCGAAATTATCATCCTCACTGGCAGTTTCTGTAGTCATCTTGCCAGATACACCTGATATGCGATACAATAAGTCGCCGAGCAGCTGTACGGAGCTATATCTGATGCGCCAGTTCTCGTCAAATAGACCCTTCTCCAGCTCGGGCAGCAGCAGGGCAACTGCAGTCTCTGCATATAGGTTCACAATTCGCTGTCCAGCTTTGAGGGCCGTGTCCCTCACATATTCACTTTCATCGGCTAGTGCCTTGAGTATGGGATTAATTATTTGGCCAATGTATGGCGTGAATTCCTCGGGAAATGCCCCTGGCATATAGATGAACATCATAATGTACCCATCCTTGACATGTGGAGCGATGTCGGTTCGTTCGGCCGTCGAAATGATTTCTGGCATTAACTTATGCATCTTCTCCACGCCCAGTCCTCCAACAACCTCAGACAGACCCTGGGCTGCGCCACTGCGGTCAACGCTACTCGATTCCGAGGTGAGGGTTTGCATCAGCCATGGCAGCAAGTCTTCGAAGGAGGACTCGCCCATTCCCTTCACCATTGCACCTAGGGCACGTGCCGACACAGCTCGGACTTCCGGAACGGGATCCAACAGAGAGGACTTCAGGCCGGGAATTATACTGGGCAGATAAGGTGTCAGATCCTTTTGGTCTGTGAGCGAGTACATATTACCTATAATTTGGGCAGCCATTTTTCTTGTTTCTGTCGATCGATCCATGAATGCTCTTTGAACTACTGGCATTATTAGAGCCAAGGATGGGGCGTCAATAAAATGAATGAATTTGGTTTTTAGTAGGCTTTGAAGACATGCTGACGTATTGTTAGAAGGATCTTCCAATGCTTTCAATAAAACTGGAACAATGGCCTGAATTTCAGGATTCTTTATAACGGATCCGATTACTTTGAGAGCATCAGCACCGGCTTCTTGTACTTTTGTGTGGGAATCTCCGAGAACTTCGATCAATTTTGGTACAATGCTTGGCAAACAGGAAGACAACTGTTTGGGAGCGCAAAATGCCATGGCACCAAGTAATTCCACGGATGCGGTTTTTGTCCTCCACGAATCCTCATCGAGAGCTTGCAATAGAGACGGAAGCACCAGCTTAACTCCATGAGCAGACAGTTTGCCCATTACCACCTTGGCAGTATCATCGGCAGCTTGTCGCACGTATTGCGAGGAATCGCCAAAGCATTGCAACAAATGCGGTAAGACATGGACAATATATGGCTCGAACAAACGGCCAAGAGTAGTGCATAGGACTTCAAAGGCAAATAGAGCACCCTCACGACATCTGTAGTTCTTCTTGTCCTGTATGTAGGACGTTAGCTTCGACATGATGTCCAGCTGCTTCAGCGATAAGATGCCAAGACCTTTCACGATGCCAGCGATGCCATAGGCAGCACCTCTTCTCTCTCCATACTTATCGGATTTTGCCAATGACTGTAGTAGTTTTTTAGCCATTGCTGGAGCTTCATCTTTAACCGATGGCATCAAATGTGGCAAACAGTTTGATACCGCTTCCTGAACTTGTTGCGATGGTGTAGACAGGGCAGTTATTAATCGCTTGACTATGGGATCAATTCGCTTATCATCCTTTTCCAAATGTCTAGCCAGCGAACCCATCAGAATAACAACAGCCTGACGAATATTATCAAAGCTTTGTGACTTGGGTGCCTTATCGAGAAACTCTTCAAAGACGGGCAGTAAGCTGACAATTGTCTCTTTGCCATGCAAGTCAACTATTTTCAGTGCAGCCGCTAACATTTCTTTATGGACAATTTCTTCGCGGTCACCAAGGCCCTGGGATACCATAAATTGCATTAAATAATTTATGTCTTCAATGGACAAAAACTGTGCAATTTGAGATATTGCAATAGCGACACCTCTTCGCGGCTTCCACTGATCAGAAGCGGGTTCGATTTCACGATCAAATTTATCCAGTTTTGGCGGAATCAAAGTGAGCTTTTCATTATAAATTGCCAGCATTTTCATTAGTCCACATTTAATTAGGCTGTTGTCTTTTATTATCAATGGTATTAAGGACTCCGCGGAGGCTTTTTGTATGCATAGTTCGGCATGTGTAATATCTCGAATAATATCGTTAAACTCGGGATATGGATATTCAGAAGAGTCCCACACATCGACGGCGAGTCTTCTGATATCGGATGAGATATCAAATTTAGCTATCCACAATCTCGCGATAATTTGTTTTTCCAAGTCGGCATCAGTTTTTGCATAGTCAATTAATGGTTTAATCATGATTTGAATTGCACGCAATGCTACATCCCTAGTCGTATCGATATTGCTTTGCAAAGCTTCTAAAAATAATTCAATTATACGATTATCTGGAGTGGCATTTAATTTACCACCAGATGAAACTTTTGCAACTTCCAAGAGAGCATTTACAGCTTGGGGTTGAATTGCCGGTGTTGTATTTTTGATTAAATACAGCAGTATTTGAAACATGCCCAGCCTTGGCAAATACTTTGGATGATTACTGTCAGCATTTTCAACCTGTTGGGGTTTCACGTGGATTTCCATAAGCTTTATACTTGTCAATATTATTTCCTCATTTGCATTATCATTTAAGCAAGTAATTGCACGTTTCAGAAATTCAAATGCGTATGAAAAAGATTGTGAATCCAATATGTTCGACTGGATAACTACAAGCTTATTGATATTTGATATAATGTCGATAATGCTATCATTTATGTTGTTGGCATTCCACTCCTCTTTTAATGGGCAAGATGGATTTTGGAGTCTTAGCGTTGCAATGGAAATTGAGCGACCCACATCTGAATGATTCTTAAAACACATTTTATGCAAGAAATAGTATAGATCGGTCAATGGCTCAGCGCTCAGAGGGCTGTGAGTTGCTCGTAGAATATCATCTAATAACGTATGAAAATGTAACGCAAGATATTTTTCGTTTCCAGAACAAGAAGCTTTAAGCAAGCTGATGACACACATTAATTTCTCATACATTTCTTGAACGCGCGATTTTATGCGCATTTCCTTCTCTGTTTGGTTTTTGATTAATTCCTGTTGCTTCTGCGTTAATTTTACGGTTTTGGACTTGCCCTCTTTTTGACGTTTCTCGTCAATTTCACGACGAAGTTGAATTTCCTCCAACTGTTCCTTATAACTGTAGACTTTATTTTCTCGCTTAACACCAATCGTTTTATATTGGGCGTCTACATGTGGAATTACACTTTTATCGTACAACTCGCCATCAGGAGTCATAAATATCAAAAATTCTTCATTACTAATGCCAAAATTGCTATCATCATTCAGATATGTTTTTATTCGCATTATAATGGGGGCACTATTATTTGCGGATTTATTCGCACTAGTGAAGCAATAATATTTTCATAAGCTCGGCAAATTTTGAAATTATCTATATAGGTCTCAATAATTTCGGCTTTGTTTAATGCAATAAAATGTTCGGGATTTAAGTGAAAATTTTTCTCAATGGTATTTTCCCAAAAATATGGATTACTGGATGATACAGCAGGACAATTGGCAATATCTAAAAGTAGTGTTGTCAACTCAAGGGAGTCCTCATGCGAAACATTTTCTAGGCCGCATATAACTTCTAGGGCTTCGACAAAGGCTTGATTTGAAGTACCATTCTGATCTATGCAATTGTCGATTTCATTTTGATTTTTTGCAGTATTTATAAAATGACTATACTCTTTGAGAGAAAGCTTAACAAAATCTACACCATCTGCACTTTTTGTGATTTCGCGAACTTGTCCTTTTGTGTAATTTCTTACTTTCAGTGAACTACTGCATAAATTGTTGAGCAAGGCTCGATGTAACTGATCGACAGGACCCTTGATTTGATCTAAATACGATTTTAATAATATTTTCGCCATAAATGAGATGTGGCATAAGGTTTCCGGTGCTGCTGTCGCTATGAATTTTTCATTAAAGAAATGCTGCTTACTCATGTCAAATATGGAGCTCCAGAAGTATGAGTACGATTCGGATGGTTCATCTAAAATTAACAAAATACAGGCAATACACGCTGCCTCTGACACATACGAGGGTTGCGGAAAATGCTGTAATGCTTTTGAATACAACGCATATAAGGTTGGTACTATATTGCTGGTATCCTTGACTTTGGCATTTTGTATAGATGACAGCAACCATTCCAGGTAACTTTGACGAATAATTTGAGTTGTGTTCTTTTGTTCAATGCCAATTTTGAAAATGTTTATAATCACAGTGGGTAGCTCATTCCTAAATTTTCCGCACCACAAACCAAACATCTCCAGTGTACAGCATATCACTTTTTCCTGTGATTCAGTATCAAGCGCTTTCCAGAATAAATCAACAGCTCTGTTTAAAATGTCGTCTGAATTATCCGCAGTTACATTATTAAAGCTTAAATAACCAGCACCCTGAAATCAGATAGAAACAATATTAAATGCAAGGAAATAAAATTAAACAACTCATCGTATCATAATAAATAAGGCAAGACAGCAGAATTGAAATATTTCAACATTTTTTTACCATTGATCTATGTTGTTTCTAGACTAATTAACGGTAATCCAGACGGGCAAGCCGGTGAAAGTAGTACTATCAGATATATAATATTGGCGAATTTCTTAATCCAAGAATTATTTTCACCGCAACTGTATTGTAGGATTCAAAAGAATACGCTCTTTATTCGATTTTTAAGTTTAATCAAGAGCAACGTTAGACTGTTCTGGTATTGAATTATAGTTAATTTAGAACACCGTTTTTTTTTTTTTTTGTAATACGTTTTGAGGAAACTTAACTTTAAAATTGATTTTTAACGAGATGTATTAAACACGCTCGTTTATTAGCTATATATAACGATAAACCAACGCAATTACTATCAGGAATTATTATCAAGAAGTGCGCGACCAGGAAATATTATTTTGCTGTATATGGTTTGTTACACACATAGTAAAAAAAAATCAGATATTTTCAAATTTGTTACTAGCAAGTTTAAATTAAAAAGTACAAAAAATAAATTTAAAATATAATCCGTTCATAAAACAATTGAAGGACTTGAAACATTACCTGTAGCAAATTGATTCTATATTCCACAACATTTATTTTTCCATCAGATCCATTCAAAATAGAGAAAATAAGTTCCAACAATTTTTTTATAATGTTGCCATCGGAGCACTTCTGCGATAGATTCTTTAAGGACTCCAAGGATTCGCGTCGAGCAAGTTCTCCATCGCTGTACAACTTTTTGATTAAAACAGTTCCGATTTGGGAAGCGTAAGGACTGCAATCAATATTGACAAGATCAAAAATTAATCCAACGCTCTCTAGTGTATTTTCAGGACTCCTTAATATTGACTTTTGTAAATCATTGTAGATGTACGAGTTAAATTCAGAATCATTAAGTGTTGATAATAATGGTTGACAAGCAGTTATGAAAGCTTTTTCCGGCTTTGATTTGCACAGTATCATACTTTTCACAAAATATTCGACAGCTTTAATTTTATAGGTTTTCAGTATATTCAGCTGCTTGTGTTCTGTCTCGAATCGTATCATCATCATTATCATTATTGTAACGTTTGAAGTTGCATCCATTTCAAATAGCGCAATCATCGTTTCATCGAAAATATTTTTATTCTCCCATAAATCGTATATGATTTTTGTAGCTGCTTCCGTAACACGTGCATTTTGGGCTAGTAAAGTTGTTTGGTATAGCATCGACTGATATTCAAGCATTCGCAATTTTTCAGTTTTATAAATATTTGAGCCTCGGTCGGTATTCTTCAATAGCAGACAAATCCATCCTAAGGCAACCACAGCCGATCTGCATGACTTATGAGCAGCTGTCGATGGTAATTCCTTCAGCAGAAGTGTTTTAATGACAGACAACATATGTTCAATAGTTAAATCATGATGAAATGTTAAAAGATCACAAATTAGCTTCCGAACTAGTAGCTGAGATGGTGGATCCTTGTACTTTGTCAGCGTCGTCCCTATTACTTTACATATACCTCGAATGATGGCTGAATTTACACCTGAAATTAGAAAGTAGAATTCAGTGAGTATTAAAACTGTTGCAGAAATCCTCTACTCTAAGTTTAAGCTATAGCAATTTCAATACAGAAGTATTGTGGTATTGAAATCTGTACCTTTACGGTTCGCGTTTTTTCTTGGCCCGACGCGGGCATTGACGAATATACATATCAGCTGTAAGAGTGCGTTCATATACCATGAAGAACATTGCAAAAATCTAATATACTCTGAAACCGAAGGTGCAACCGACGACATGCTTCAATGATATAGTTATCTGAGCCTGCCGACTTAGTACTGCATGTAGCATAAATACGAATTTATTAAGAGTTTCCAAAATATAACTTCGAGTCTGAGGGACTCGTCCTCACAAATCAGACAGAAAGATGGGCATGGCTATATCGACTTGGCTATTGATGCTGATCAAGAACATATATACTTTGGTATCTTTAAAATACTATTTATGGGTAAAAAGGGTATACTGAAGTTGCACAAAATTATGTAAAAAGCAAAAGGTAGCATCTCCGACATCATTTTAATAATATATTTTCTTAATCAAAATCAGCATCAGAGTCGATCTACACAGTTCCGTGTTTGTGAAAATGCCGATCCCAGATGCTATAAGAGCTATACTCCAAATTGGAATGTAAGTTATCGTATCGCAGAACAAGTTTATTCAATTTTATCGATAAATTTAATCAGCAAGTAAGAAAAAGGCAATCGCATATAAGGACATTTATGAACATTTACCGCAATTAACATTTAATAAATTTGGGTAGGTTTGAAAACTGCCTAGATCAGTTTTGGCCATAATATAAATTAGTGATCGACAGGCAAAGTTTTACGTCATAGGCATATATCAGCGCTTGAGAGTGGTATCACAGATGGAAGGTAATTTATAAACTTAAATAACACTTCCTTGTGCTAATAGACTTAGATATAAAGCCTTTCAAAGAAACTCAGCAAGTGCAGTCAAAAAACTGTTGTTTAAATAAACCTCTGCGGAATTTGAATAATTTAGTGTTTTAGAATGCAAATCTAGTGATCTGACTTTTTTTTATAAATCGACATGCTATAAATGCAGTTAATACACAGACGTCCTAAGACTACGAAAAATGTGCAGAGAAGTACTAAGAAAAAGCAAAATTTTGATTACCATTATTCGTTATCTCTACTAAGACCAGATGTCTACAGCAGCCAGCCTTATGTTCTAAAACTTTTGAAGGGGGCATTCTGATGGCTTGGCTAATATCGGATATTGTCGAATACCATTCCTGAACATTTTCGGTTATGTTTTAATCCGGTGATTAGGGCGTGCAGCTGAGTAGCTCCTCATTTTGGCTCTATATACGCTTTAACAATCTGGGTTGAATGAATCGATGAATTATCGTGCCATAGTGGTTATAAACAAATTTAACTTTCAGGGGCCATAATTATCTCCATATTTTAGACTCATAAGTAAAAAATTCGGATATAATTCAGCTCCTTTCGATTTTGGCAATGGTCGTTGAAAGCTTTGATTTGTTTTTTTTAATGTTCTCATAATTTCAATAAGCTCGAAGACCAAAGATGTGAAAAGTTCCGCTATTTTAACATTTAAGTTTAATTCAGGTCCAATATTTTTCGATAGTAGCATGAGTAACAGAGGCTTAAACTCTTTAATACATTTTTCTAGGCTAATATAAAAATTCATAAGACCATTCGGATTTTTAAATTCAAGCTGAAACATCTGCTATATATTTATACTCAGCTCCCATGGAAATAATCAGTTGAAAGATGAGTTATTTTATGAACAAATTATTTGTTTTCCAACGTATCTGAACCAAAATCACTACATGTGAGTCTTATTATTCCTACATTTTTGGGCAAAATCATTAACATCGGACTACAATTCTGATATATTAATCATGATACTTAGATGTGAACTAAAATGACTTGGACTCCGACCAGTAAGGTTATGTTATCTTCAATGATCTTTGAAGCTGTTGCTTCTTGACTTATTTTTTAGTCAGAACTTTAAGCACCGCATGTAGATATGTATGTAAGTACATACATATGTACATCAGCTGCACACGACTTACCGGGATTGTCCAGCACCGCACAGACATTCTGAAAGAGTGACAGGCGCTCCTCCACGGACACGTTGAGAACTCTGTTGGGCAAATCCCGGAGAGCATTCGATAGCTGTAACGAATATTATCACAACTTTGTTACATATTCAATATTTTCTTATTATTACCTTAGGAATATCCATTTTTTCTTAAACGCAAACGTGTGGACTAAATTGGTGATGGTACATAATCACTACAATTATCGAAATATATCGTTGATATACTAAAATTCATCGTATAATATTAGCACACACATTTTATATGCAAAACGGAACGAAACATCCCAGTAATGCTACAATATCAATTCATTAACATAAAAAGCAAAGTTTGTTACTTCACTAACAATAATCCTTAAAAAAGTAGGAGGAAAACAGCAAACTTTTCGCTTAGACAATTTTATTTACATAAATATATATATATACGAGTATATTTTTTTACTTATTAATGAAATTTGTATTATTTATAGTTTATTATTATTTTTATTTTAATTTTTAAGTTGAGAAAATACACATCAAATTAATCAATGTTTTCAAACCGATTTTCCACAATATAATTATTTTTATTGTTGGACTTAAATAAAAAAGAATAATATCAAAAAAATATATTATTTTAGCTGGAGCGGTTGGAGTTGAAGAGGGAACACCAACTGAAAAATAACGTTTTTAAGACTTTTTAAATTGCGATGGATTAGTGGAAAAATTTTAATGAATTGTTCCTTACTCTGTGTGCAACAACCAAAAATGAAAAATGAATCTGTTATTAAGAATTTCTTCGAATGCACTGCTTCAATTTCTGTTTTTTTTGGTTTTTCAATTCGACAAAGAGCCCCTGCAGAACAGTGAAATGCTTGAAAACAGCAACTTCGAATTGAAGAGCTAAGTCGAATTTTAAATTAATTTTTTCGCAACAATTTTATAATCGGCTAAAACTGATGCTTGATCCTGATGTTGCCAGTGTGGACAGATTGTCACATCATTAAGTCAATTGCATTCCGCTTGATGCCGTTTTGTCTGATGAGGCTATCAAGCAATTAGCTAATGAAACAAAGATGAAAATCATCTGCAGAATCAGCAAATTTTACTTTAACAATAACAAATAAAAAAAAGTAAAATTTGTAAGAAATTTTTTACTTAGAAAGCAAATTTTAAGGAAATTTTACCTTCCTGAGCTTATAAATATAAATATTCCTAAATAAGCTGCTTATTAATTGTTAGGAAAATTACTTTTTTGCTTAAAAAAATAATAAATCGGAAGATTAACTGAAATTCTTTAACTGACCCCCATTTCAGGTAATGTAAAATCTATATTACATTGTTTACAATTTGCATAAGAAAAAAGGTGATCGAATTTTATATGCACATATAAGTTAACAAAGGCTAAATTGGTAGCACTGATTGGAACTACAGCGAACAGAAGGAATGAAACGATTAATCGAATTGTGAACTAAGCTCTTGGTTCGATTTAACGTGACAGTCGACAAGCTTTTCCGATAAAAATTTCGACGAATTGTTATAACAAGTAACAATTTAATTGTAAATATTATAAGGCGAAATTAATGAGATGACTTTTTCCGAAGATCAAGTGGGAGTGAAGTTGGACCGATGTGTGTCTGACACAATTATTAAAGGAAGTGAGTCTTTTTGGTTATATAATCAATGGCAGATATGTGTCTATGGAAGCACATATACACATAAGTACATACAGAATGTTTAGTTTAGCGTCTTTTGCCAAACGGAATCTAGAAGAAAACGTTTTCTTGGGCACCTGAAGGCTGAGATAACCCTATAGACCAGAGTCACCATCTCACATTCCTTTGACAGACAAATGATATACATCTCCGATTAGGTCGATTCTGGCATGTGATTTGTTTGCAGCATAAAGAAGAAAATGTTCGCACTTTCCGCCATATACAGAGTTAAAACTGACAGAAAAAGATAATGTTGATCAAGAATATATGCTGTGTTGCATGTCTCGTTCAATGCTGCTTCGGCGTGATATTTAAATTAATCATAAACATTTACATTTGCTTTCCCACATTGTATTTTGTGGACAGGTTCTCTTTCTGAATATTGATCCCCGTGGTTATTATAGTTACGACAACATTCCTACATAAAATCACATTATTAGCTTTGCTCCCCAGTTTCTATCTATCTTACCTTGAGTCCGCTAATGTTATTATTTCCACGTAAGTTTCTGATCATTTGTATCTTATTCGTAGAACCTTCGCATACTTTTATTATTTTGCTTTGGGCAGTACAAATGTCAGAGCCACTATGTAATGCAGCTGTCGTCGGAACAGTTGGTAAATGAGTTTTAAGTTGTCGGGATAGGCATACATATCAGCTTTTCTAATACAGAAATGAGAAATGTTAAACAGAAAATATTTTAATGAAATTCTCTCTGACGGAAGATTGACGTAATCTTAGGCGTCCCGAAAATTACAGTTCTTCCTTGCCTTAGCAAAGAAATAAATGAAGCTTATTACCAGAAGTAGACTTGAAGATGATTTACTAAGAATAAAGCTATATTACAAGATAATCGTATCAATGAAATAACAAATTTAATTTCCAATTATTTTCTTGATTGCTTTTTAATGGGTTAGGAAAGCTTATCAATGTTATTTCGTTTTTAAATACTAAAAAAAAAACTTTTTATTATAGGTGGCGGACTTCTGATTGGATCCGTGATGTCGTTATTATTTTTTAAAAGACGTGTGTGGCCTGTGTGGCTAGGCTCTGGGTTTGGCGTTGGTGTGGCTTACAGTACTTGTGAAAAGAACTTAAACTCATCTAAATAAATGTTATTGCATATGTAGTATATATGGAAATAAAAGAAGAATTTTAATTACAAATTTTGACTTATGTATGGAATTTGCAAAGGAGCGGGCTACAAATACTATGCTCTATTTAGTAATAATTTTTTATATCTAATTTTTCTTTTCTTTGAATTTAATATATAACGTATTCTTTGAATTTATTTTATAAATCCAAAAATAATCATGGCTTTTTTCATTTGACCGAGTATAAGTGTTATATCTAATGGTTCTAATGAACTTTTCATTTGTATTTGCATATAATCAAATCATATAGATCTATTAACTTTTTCTCTGTAAATAAATTAAAAAAATATATTAAGGATTACAGCTAATAAGATTATTATTATTATTGAAGCTGCACCGCGACCTATTTGATTTATTGTGCCCCCTTCTGAGCCTATAGCTCTTCCATCAGCCCCAACTCCCGTACGAACGTGGGGATCTTTGTTGGCTTGAGGTCTTCTATGTCTTTGCAATTGAAAACATGCGCCCCTAAGATGCTGCTTCTGCTTCTTCTAGTTAAGGCGACACATTCTGCCAGGATGTGTATCGACGCTACTATATATACTATATATACCCAATTTTGTTAGGTGACTCCTTAGTCTACAGTGTACTGTCAATAGACCGGTAAGTATCCTAAGGCTGTTCTTTCCCATGGTTATAATCTGTTTAAATCGAACAAGATTATAACCACCTAGGAGACATCTGGCTTGTCGTAGTCCTACTGCTTCCGACCAGCTCTGTTGCCGTCTCTGTCTCTCCTCGTTTCTAAGCTCCAGTCGTATAGTGTGCCTCCCTACGCCACAATACGGTTCTGGTCCTGTTAGGGGCCTTCCTGCCCCCATTCTTGCTTGCTTGTCAGCCGCCTCGTTTCCCGCTGTGTCCCTGTGGCCCGGGACCCATTGTAGGGTGAGCCTGTTGTGAGTCCTGAGTAGGTCTAGCTTTGAACGAACTTCATGGACTACCTTCGATGTTATCTTAGTCCCCATTATAGCGTTCAATGCTGCTTGACTATCGGATAGGATGGATATATCCGTATTCCGATAGTTACGTTCTATGTTGAAGTCCGCACATCTCCCTATCGCACACACCTCAGCCTGAAGTATGCTGGTGTGCGTTCCCAGGGATTCATGGTAGAATACCCGAGGACCCACCATTCCAAGACCCGCGCCCTGATTCGTGAGTGATCCATCGGTGTACCATTTTATGGTGTGCGGTTTCATGGGATGGACTTCATCCAGAGTTGTCCATTCCCTTTTACTACTCATACGAACTGTGAAATTTCGCTCGAATATGTATTCGGCTACCATTTCGTCCCTAGGTTGCGTCAGCAGGGGTAGTTCGTTTGAAAGGAGTTGGGCATCTTTATGGCTTAGGATATGGTTGCCCCCAACTCCTTCTGCCGATATCCGTAGAAGCGTGGCTTTCTGTTTGAGCTTTATGATATGGTGGAGTGGTGTGAGCTCCATTAAGGCTTCAAAGGCCATTGTTGGGCAGGTGCGCATAGCTCCTGTCATACATACGCAGGCCATTCTTTGCAACTTTTGTAGTTGTTTCTTCACGGTGACCAACCGCGCCCTGCTACCACCCCATAGGTTAACATGGGCCTTACTACCATCAAGTATACCTGCAATACTACGACATGTGTAAAGCGCCCTGGAGCACTTTAATATCGTGTTTTGCACACGGGTGCCAAAGTCAAGCCTGCTATCAAATGTGACTCCCAGGTATTTGACCTCCCTACGTGTTTCTAGTAGGGTCCCTGAGAGCTATATTTGTCTCATCCTCTGTAACTTATGTCGTCTGGAAAAGGGGACGATGACTGTTTTCGTAGGGTTTATACACCAGTCATACGTTATCCTTAGCCCTGACTGGACTATATCACAGAGTGATTCTTCAAATTTGTCTCGCGCTATGATAACAATGTCATCGGCATAACCTTGACATTGAATACAACTGTTAGCAAGTCTGTTTAGAAGTTCGTCTACTAACAGACTCCAGAGTAGCGGAGACAACACCCCTCCTTGGGGACAGCCTTTGGTGGTTAGGACTGTTACAGTGCTATCATGTAATGATGCCGTGGCTTGCCTGGACCGTAGCAGTGCGAGTATCCATCTGTGATGTGTGATGTGTTATCAAAAGCATATTCTATATCTAAGAATACTTCCTTATTATCAACTGCCGCACTCAAAGTACTTCGCAGCTGATAAAGTGCTGTGTCCGTGGACCTGCCTAATCTGTATGCATGCTGCGTTGTGCCCGATATGTATCCGAGGGCTAGGCTACTTACTTATGCTTTCCTAGTACGGGAGAGGAGTATTTCCTATCCCGTTAAAAGGAAAGCTGGCGATATGTCGTCAATTCCGGGGGACTTATAGGGCTGGAATGTACCAATTGCCCAATTCAGTCTCTCCCTTGCGACTATCGACTTGGCGCATGCTCAGTCGTCAGTTGACGGCCTGTATCTGTTCTCCCTTTCGATAACCTCTTCCTGCTGGGGTGTGCTGCCTTGGAAATGCATCTCGAAGAGTAGTTCTGATATCTGCAAATTACTGCTCGTAAAGGAATTATCCCCACGCTTCAGCGCTAAGTTCGCATCAGGCACTCGTTTCGCCAGTGCTCTATGGAGCCTGGCGCCTTCGCTTGTGCTGACTATGCTTTCGCAGAAGTTTCTGTAATTCTTCCGTTTGGCCTTCCTTATCTCCTTATTGTAGGAGGTCAGGCTTTCACGGTCAGCCCTGTGCCGGTGACTCTTGCGATCTATTGCTGGGGAGGCTCCAGCTGATAGGTGATTGAGGCCTGGAGTTGCCCCCATCCAGCAGCTCCTCCGCCAGCTCCTGTGAGGACATGGGGATATACTCATCTCCCAACATATCTATTTGGCAGAGCGTTCTGTCCGCCAACTCCTTATCTTCTGCGAGGAATCTCCACCGAATCGATGGGCCGCGCAGTGCAACTACTCTGAACTGTGGCAGGAGTGTGGTTGTGGTGTCCACATTGACAGCCTCCCTGCCACTTGGCTCAGACTGAGGCTTAGCTCCAGCTCTCCTCTTTAAGCCGCTTACGGGGATGGTCCCCTACCGGAAGTAGATCTGGTGCCCCTTCTCCAGAATGATGTCCTTGTATAGCTCGTCTATCCCGATGACCAGGATGGCTCCTTCGCCCTCGTTCCTCCTGGAAATCACCTTCCATGTGTCGGTCTCGGTCCTGTTCTGGTTCCTCAGCAGAACCAACAGGGATTCGGTCGACCGATCCACACTTCTGGGACAAAACAGCGTGATGCAGTGGGGTGACGGAATGTTGTCTCCCACTTTGCATTCAACGGGCACGCCCTTCCACGATTTTAGCCGCGGCGCTGCGGTTCTCAGCCAGTCGGCTGAGGCCTCATCCAAGCACTCAATGACCAGGAAACCGACCCGGAAATGAATGCCCGCGCATGAGACCGCAACATCCCCACCAGATGCAATGACTTCGTCTATGATGGCCTCTTCCAACACAGATAAGTCACCGCGACTGAGCATTGCCCGTGCGAAATCCACAGGCAATACGGCCACCTTTACCTTTCTTGCCATATCCGCGTATAACAATCGAGGCTCGGTGGGTGCTGGCGAGCTGGGCATCGTGGCCGCTGCACGCGATGTGTTCGGACGGAGGTCTATGCCTGCTCCCTTTTCGGCTGCCACCTTCGCCGCCCCCGGGCCGTGAACAGCACCCTTGGCCGTCTTCAGGGCTGCATCAGGAGTGAGTCCTTGCTGGAGGTACCGAAGGTACTACTTGACCCTCGAACCGCAGAGATTTTTCCGGTTCGGGTCATCCAGCCCACCGGGTTGACGCCTCGGTGGCAGGAACTCTTCCTTCGCGCTGCGGGCCCTGCTTCGCGGCGTTCGTTGCCGGGCGTGGTGGTCCGACCATCACTCTCCCCTGCCTCAAAGCCGGTGTTTGTTGTGCATGCGGCACTCTCCTGTTTGGTGCTGGAGCAGCACGGTGTGGAGATTGGTCTACCGCACGAGAGGGTCTTTCCCCGTCTAGGGCTCGACCCTCTAAGTGTCTTGCGACATACTCCGCAGGGAGATCCAGCGGTATTTTTGTGTTTCTAGAATTCTTCATTAATTCCCACGTGCTGCGGAGAAATGAGTGTCCGCCCGGGCAGAGATCCGCATTACCCGGGTAAGGCTAAATTAGAACAGACGGTCGCCATTTGCCTGAGCCCACCGTTCGAGACTGGGCTAGTTTTTCCCCGGGCCCCCAGACAAGCTGACTCTCGTCTTAGTTCGGCCCGGAGTGAGATGTGGGGGATAGCATGGGGTAGGTAATTGTGAGGGGAAATAGGGGGTTATGTGAGGCTATACTTTAAAGGCGGCAACACAAGCGCCTTGTCAGTGCGATTGACAATATCGCACCCACTGTTTGTCCGGGACTGCTTATTTACGAGGAATCTCGTATTATTCGCAGCTAACCTCCCCGGGGGAGGCCATTCGCTATCCGCAATCCGCGACCCGGCTGGTGGCCTCAGCTCAGCCCCATCCGAATCATCCCACAAGTTCTTTAGACCAGGGCTAATAAGATCGTTTTTATACTATTTTGATAGGCCCGTCCTTGAGGGGCCTGGTATGATTCACTTAGAGATGAATATTGTTCATTGAACTCTCTTACTAAAAATCTAGGCGCGAAGTTTTTTCGATGATTGGCAAATTATTTGATTCAGCTGTATGGTTAGACTGATTGTTCGTTGGCACGGCTTCCTTACTTTCTTTCAAACTCTGGGAGAAATCTTCATTCCAAGATGAATACATTTTCAACCCACTGCAAAATGTGCTGTACAACGGATTTTCCGCATAGAACTGGTTTACATACATCTTCTTACAGTCAAAATCCGAGTGACTCCAATCAAAACAATCACTTTATCAAGGCTAGAAGTCTGTGAACTGTTCAAATCACACATTCTACAACTTCATTACGACAACGTTTAATCGTACTTTTGGACATACTCCTCAATGAGCTTAGCTTGGCTTAACAAGCCTTCGTAGAGTGACAAAAATAATGCCACCAACAGATATGGGAACTTGGTAGATCTGTCTAGCAAAAGAGTCACGTGACAAGAGCTTCTTGATAGTCAGTTATGGTGGCAAGGGCCAGAATAATTGCAACTTTCCCTAGACCAATGTGCCATCTCTCATATTTCGTTCCTTGAAGATGATATGGCGCAGTGATCTATATCCAAAGTTGTTCAATCCTTTGAACTTAATAAACGACTTTCCGATATCAGTCGAGGGAGTCGTTTATGCTAAGCTTCATCAAGAGCTGTTTTCAGATTATTATCATTATCATCCAGCTCTGCTCCAAAGATTGCTCCTTGTCCGCGGATTCCCAGCAACTTGAGAGACAGAAGTGCTCGAGGAATTAACTCAATCCGCCGAGTCTGTCATGGAACAAATACCTTGAAGAGGTGACAACGGTTCCGAAGGCTAAACGGTGAGAAGCGCCTCCTGGCAGGTTTGGTAAATAAAATACTGTGACTCGGTTATATACGATTCCGGATCTCGCAAAGCTTCCGTCTGGAAGTGATCCTGAGAGCTGAGACCAACCTCCGGGTCACCATACCAACCAATTTTATCAACAAGCGGAGAAGGGCCAATTTCGGAACTATTTCTTTAGCGGACGATTTCTCCCTTAAATCAAGCATCGTGTCACTAGTCCTGGTAGCCGATGTGTATCAGGAAATCATCGTACTTGGGCTGATGCCCGTTCAAGACGGTCTCCCCGTCGCATAACATTTTGCAATATTGCAAAGAGGGCGTTATGGCAGTTCCAGTTCCTTTTCGCAGATGAAGTTAAATAATTAAGAACAAAATATAAATAGCTTATAGGGGGAATACTCAACAATTTCTTAAAAATCAGAAACCAATTCGTAAGCAAAATGTTCGTATTGATAGTTTTATGATGCAGCTACTGCGATTCGCTCTATATCGCTTTCCAATGCAGGTTGACAGTGCGGAATTCAAATAACATATGTAAGTGAAGAAAAGGCTACGATTGAGAGAGAGAGAGAGAGAGAGAGAGAGAGAGAGAGAGAGAGAGAGAGAGAGAGCGAGAGAGAGACTGAGACAGAGATACGCGTTCGAATGACAGATGGCCGAAGCTATGGGGTTCAAGAACAAGACGAAGTAAATATTTGATGTCGACAGCAGAGCATGGTTATTCCTCTACTGATACTTCCTGGGGTTATCGACGACTGAGTTCTCGAATGGGTTTCTGTTGGGCATGGTACAGTGTTAGAATGTGCAGGCTTGTGGTGAGCATCGCAATGGAAAAAGGGAACATCGGGATGCGAGATTGTACGTAGCCGTAACATAAAATTCAGTCGGACCGGTAATTCATCCAGTCGCAGATATTGATGCATGTGTTGAGAGGAGAATTATCGGCTTTTGAGTGCATAAGCGGAACATCGCCTATAACGAAGCATCGCATTGTCATGAGCGACGATCACCCCATTAAACAGCGATACTTTCCGAAGATTCACAAGATGGAGGCCGAGATCAACAAGCAGGTGGATGAATTGTCGGCCAAAGGCTGCATTGAGCGTTTGAAAAGCCCGCACAGCGCACCAATTGTCTTTGTGAAATAAAGACTGGAAAACGGCGCCATATCGCTGCTTTAGAAAGGGAGAGGGCGATAAAGAGCGAATTCGCCGTGACTGCATCAAGACGGATTTCGGTCCGATATACAGGTACTGTAAGGTGGCATATATGTTTAAAAACATATTCAAAAGTTTCCATACATATATTATGAAGATATTATGTTATATATTATATTTATTATATTAAAATGGATGGCTTAGCGATATACAATGATCCTTGTCTAAAGAACTTGTGGGATGGTTCGGATGGGGCTGAGCTGAGGCCACCAGGCAGGTCGCGGGTTGCGGATAGTGAATGGCCTCCCCTGGGGAGGTTAGCTGCGAATAATACGAGATACGAGCACATCGCGTACAGCGGCCATGAAGCACAGCTCGCCAACACCGATCGAATCTTGACTGTCGTATGCCGATATGGCAAAAAATGCAAAGGTGGCCGTGTTGCCTGTGGATTTCTCACATGCTATGCTCAGTCAGGGAGACTTGTCTGTGTTGAAGGAGGCCATCATAGACGAAGTCATTGCGTCTGGTGGGGACATTGCGGTCTTATTCGCAGGCATTCCATTCCAGGTTGGTTTCCTGGTCATTGAGTGCTCGGATGAGGCCTCAGCCGATTGGCTGAGGACCGCAGCGTCGAGGATAAAATCGTGGAAGGGCGTTGAATGCAAAGTGGGAGACGATATACCGTCGTCTCAATGCTTTTCTGCCCCAGAAGTATAGATCGGTCGACCGAATCTCTGTTGGTTCTGCTGAGGAACCAGAACAGGATCGAGACCGACACATGGAAGCTGATTTCCAGGAAGAACGAGGGCGGAGGAGCACGCCAGGTCATTGGGATGGATGAACTATTCAAAGACATAATTGTGGAGAAGGGGCACCAAATCTCCTTCCGCTAAGGGACCATCAAGCGGATTAAAAAGGAGAGCGGGAGCGAAGATCGTCAAAGTGGACACTATTATCACAGTAGACACTCCTGCCACAGATCAGAGTAGTTGCGATGCGTAGCCCGTAGTTGACCGAAGTGACGCTCGGCCAAGAAGAGATGCGACATTCCCATGTCCTCACAGGAGCTGGCGGAGGAGCTGCAAGATGTAGCAGCAGCTGACGTCGATATGACGAGCAGCGGTGACGGGGGCAACTCCAGGCCCCAATTACCGTATCAGCTGGAGCCTCACCTGTGGTAGATCTCCAAGGTCATCGATACAGGGCTGGTTCAGGTAAACATCCACCGAGCTATGGCTGCCTCGGCGGTCTTAGCAAGGATGTTTACCAAGCAACACCTTAGGCTAGCCCTGGTACAAGCGCCATGGATGAACAATAGCATTACAGGCCTGTACCTCGCGGATTACTGCAGGAGAGAGAAAATCTCAGTACTCATCGGATGCGATGCCAATGCGCACCACACGATATGGGACAGCAGTGACATCAATTTGAGGGGTGAGTGCCTAACGGATTTTGTATTTAAAAATAATCTAGAATTTGGCAATGTCGGATCTACACTAATTTTTGTAACTAGAATCGGGGAGAAGGTGCTAGACATCACCCTGATTAGTCGGTCCCTAAAACCTCACCTTAGGGACTGGCACGTTTCCCAACTATCCTATTTAAGTTACAATTAAATACGGATAGTAGTATACCAGGCTGCAACCCCAGGAATACTAACTGGGAAGGCTACAAGTCGACCTTAGAGCTCTACCTAGTCAACGGACTATCTGGTACACTCAGAAATCCGCTAGAACAGGCCTATAGGTGACCTCAACAAGTGCATAATTAATGCATTTGAGGATACTTGCCCGGTAGGGAATAAACACATGGAAAGTGATGCTCCTTGGTGGAACGACAGCCTGGAAAGGCTGCGTGTGACCACACTTCGCCTCTTCAATAAAGCAAAGAGAGACAGAATATGGGAGCAGTACCGTGAAAGCCTGACCTTCTTTAATAAGGAGATACGGAAGGCCAAACGGAAGAATTACAGAAACTTCTGCAAAAGCATAGTCAGCACAAGCGAAGGCGCCAGGCTCCATAGAGCACTGGCGAAACGAAAGCCTGATGCAAACTGATGCACTAAATCGTAGGGACAACTCCTTTACGAGCAGTAATATGCAGAAATCAGAACTATTCTTCGAGATGCATTTCCCAGGCAGCACACCCCTGCAGGAAGAGGCTATCGAAATGGAGAGCAGATACAGGCCGTCAACTGACGACTGAGCATGCGCCAAGTCGATAGTCGGAAGGGAGAGACTGAATTGGGCAATTGGTACATTCCAGCCCTATAAGTCCCCCGGAATTGACGACATATCGCCAGCTTTCCTTTTAACGGGATAGGAAATACTCCTCTCCCGTACTAGGAAAGCATAAGTAAGTAGCCTAGCCCTCGGATACATATCGGGCGCATGGAGGAGAGCTAGGGTAGTCTTCATCCTCAAGGCAGGGAAGAAAGACATTGCCAGCCCAAAGTCCTTCAGACCCATCAGCTTAACATCGTTGAAAACGTTGGAAAAGCTGATGGACTACAAGATTAGAAGCACTTTGCTAAGGCAAAAGCCGCTGCACCCAACGCAGCATGCATACAGAGTAGGCGGGTCCACGGACACAGCACTTTATCAGCTGCGACTTACTTTCAGTGCGGCAATTGATAACAAAGAAGTAGCATTGTGCGCCTTCTTAGATATAGAAGACGCATTTGATAACACATCACATGATGCAATCAAGGCTCGGGAGAAGGGGCTTGGACACTACTACCAGCAGATGGATACTTGCACTGCTGCGGGCCAGGCAAGCCACGGCATCAATACTTGATAGCACAGTAACAGTCCTAACCACCAAAGGCTGTCCCCAAGGAGGGGTGTTGTCTCCGCTATTCTGGAGTCTGTTAGTAGACGAACTACTAAACAGACTTGCTAACAGTGGTATTCAATGTCAAGGATATGCCGATGACATTGTTATCATAGCGCGAGACAAATTTGAAGAATCACTCTGTGACATAGTCCAGTCAAATTTAAGAATAACGAATGACTGATGTATGGAGGTTGGACTCAACCTAAACCCTTCGAAAACAGTCATCGCCCCCATTACTAGACGACATAAGTTACAGAGAATGAGGCAAATATGGCTCTCAGGGACCCTACTATAAACAAGTACGGAGGTTAAATACCTGGGAGTCACATTTGACAGAAGGCTTAAATTTGGCACCCATGTGCAAAGGCGCTTTATACATGTAGCATGGCCGGTAAGTCGTGAGGTATATCACCAAAGGATTAATAGGTAGTAAGACCAATGCTAACTTATGGGGTGATAGCATGGGTTGACAGGGCGCGGCTGATCCCCGCTGCATTGAATGCTATAATGGGGACTAAGATAATATGGAAGGTAGTCCATGAAGTTCGTTCAAAGCTAGACCTTCTCGGGACTCACAACAGGCTTACCTTGCGATGGGTCCCGGGCCACAGAGACATAGCGGGAAACGAGGCGGCTGATAAGAAGCAAGAATAGGGGCAGAAAGGTCCCTAACAGGACCAGAACCGTATTGTGGCATAGGGACACACACTATACGACTGGAACTTAGAAAGGAAGAGAGACAGAGACGGCAACAGATCTGGTCAGAGGCAGTAGGACTCCGGGTGGTGGCTATAATCTTAGGCGATTCAAACAAGATATAACTACGGGAAAGAACAGCCTTAAGATACTTACCTGTCTATTGATGGAACATTGTAGACTAAGAAGTCACCTGACTAAACTATAAATATATATAGTAGCGATCTGTGAAGGTTTTGTGAAAGAAAGGTGGAATCCTCGATGCACATTCTAGCAGAATGTGTCGCCTTAACTAGAAGAAGATGCAGCATCCTAGGGATGCATGTTTTAAATTTTGAATGAAGACATAGAAGACCTCTCCCCAACAAAGATCCGCACATTCGTGCTGGAGCTGTGGCTGATGGATGAGCTATAAGCTCAGAAGTGGGCACAATAGATCAAATAGGTCGCGGTGCAATTCGCCCCCAATAATAATAAATATACAATGATATGTATGTGCCTTTTAAGCTGTGTGCTTCAAGCTTTTTCTTCCACCGCTGGCTGCAACCGAATATCTCAATGCTCAGATATCGATGCTCTACCGATATCGCTACTGACTCGATTACTTGTTCTCAGTAGCATCGGGACAATGGCAATAAGGTTGCCTGATAGCTTTGACCGCATCTAGTTTCATTCTCTCCGACATATGTATATATATATATAATTGTACATGCAGTTATATGTTATATTAAGTGGAAGACTTTCACTTTCTAGCGTCCACGGTCGTTAATTGGTTGCAATCGATTTATCGTATCTTGGTATCTTGTTCGTCGCCGATTCGTGTCTCGTGTCTGACACTCTCATCATCCGACGAAACACCAATGATGTCCGTTGGGCCGTCGGCTCCCAGAGCATAGTCTCTTCGTCGTTAAGCGATGGGTCCGGTGTCCGCGGATCCGTCTCATCGTCGGATTCGGACTCCGTACGAGGCCGTGACATCGCAGATGTGGACACCTCACCGGCCGTGGTCGATGGCAGCTCAGGATAGTGCCACCCCATGTACTACGAATTTATTTCGACCAATTTGCTGGGGTACCATTTCCGCGGCATGATTGCCTTCTTCACATCGTTGTCAAAATTTTCGATGCGGGCGCCTCCGATTCCTCTTTCCGTCCACACACGACTCCAGCCTCGTCGCTTGCTCCTCCGCGGGAATTTCGGATTTTTTTGATCTCGCCAACACTCTGTTATTTTTTAAACGGCGGGGCGCGTGGTTGTGTGTGTGTGTGTTGATCAACGTCGCTGTGTTTGTGCAAGTGTTAGTGACAAACGAACGGTGACCTTGTAGTACACATATGTACGCTCTAATGGCAACTTCGAACGGGCGTTGATCTTCCTAAGCCTAAGGGAGAGTGGCGAATGGGCGTTGACCTATTCGTGCAACTGCATGTGTGCTCTAGTATAGATCATGGTTGTCAGAGCTCCCTGATTTTTCCGCGTGTCGTCTCTCTTGCAGTCATCGCGTCCTGAACCGCGCACTCTTTCGCGTGTTTTTTGCCTGTTAAGGACCTCCGTCGTTTTCATTCGGTTGACCGCTTCCCCCTTTGAGGTATATATTTACATTTTGAAGATTATTATTTATTTTTTCATTATTTATATTTTGTACAACAACATTATGTGGTATCCCTCGAAGTAGGGTCTCAGCTTCCGAATTCCCCAAATTATTGCAAGGCACTCGTTTTCGGTCGCAGAGTAATTTCGCTTCGCACCATTTAAAGATCTGTTTTACTTACAAAATAACTCGATTACACTCCTCTGAAGTTTGGGCTAATATCGCTCCCAAGCCATAGTTGGTTGCATCCGTCTGCAAGACAGACATGTGATTGTGTCAGCTTTGCTTTGAACTTTACGAAAGCTGCCTAATGCTCTTCGGTAAAGGAGGGGCGAAATCTGGTTCGAAGCGCGTGTACTATGATATCACAAAAAGGTATTGATATTAGATAAGGAAGCTATTCGTGGCCCTTATACTGACAGTTGCCGATAGCTTGGTGCCTTTGTGGTGGCTCCATCTAGTTAATCGTCTAGTTAGAGTATGGTCTGGGATGCTTTATTGTATATCTTATGTAATTTTCTCTCCGCCTATCCATCATGTACAATTTAAATGACTCCTAAATAGGCTGGAGGCTTCAAATTCTCGAAATAGTTCCCAGTCAGGAAATATTCCCGGTGCTTGTTGTTCTACTATTTAAATGTCATTCCTCTTAACAGATCGGGCATAGCTCTGGGAATCAAGTTGTGGTCAAGTCCATATGCTTCGGTTGACCATTCGACTTGGAATTCCAATGGATTTGTAGTACCGTCAAAGTGAAAACTCCATCCTTACTTCGATACCCTGGGGTATTCCTGGGCCGGATCATTATTTAATTACCGCAACCACCAAAATTGGGAGACAGTTGTAGCTTTCGATAGCTGAGCATTTATGTTCGGTTGCACTGCGATATTAAAGAAAACAGTTTATTGTATATAATTTAGAATGGTTAATTTAACAAAACGGCATTTAGTTGATAATATAATTAACTGTTCACTTGGATTCCTTGGTAATGCCCAGTGGTGTTCCGCACACCAGCTACGTCCAGGGTCTCAGCCTGCCCGACGCGGATATGACGCAAACACACGTTCAACAGCATTGATTCCTCAAAGATTGCCCCTAGTACTCCTTTGAGCAGGGATTCAATGGTCCCACTCTCTACCTGACCATAGGCCAAGCCTTGGAACGGATCCATCACCCCTTTTGGCAGGACTGTACCCGAGTGGCGCCGTCAGTGTTAGTATTGACATAGAGACTGGACTTTAGAAACAGAGAGGGCGAAAGGGCTCGAATTTGCATTGGGCCGGATTTCGATCTGATATACATATAATGTGAGCGACGCATGCATAACATATTTATATATTTACATTAGATATACATATGTATACTTACGTATTTTTGTTGTGTGTCTCATATATTTATCTATTCATTTACTTATTGACATTTTTATGTGGCTCCTCACAACCTACCACCCAAATTTGATAACTGTTACTTTTTAAATTGTTTGAGAAATGGACGTAACCCTAATCTTAACATTTAGTCTGACACTGGCACAGACACGAAAAAAGTTGCGATCATACAAACGGACAGACAGTATCGGAGCATATACATATACATATACATATACATTTACATATACATATACATATACATATACATATACATATATACATATACATATACATATACATATACATATACATATACATATACATATACATATACATATACATATACATATACATATACATATACATATACATATACATATACATATACATATACATATACATATACATATACATATACATATACATATACATATACATATACATATACATATACATATACATATATACATATACATATACATATACATATACATATACATATACATATACATATACATATACATATACATATACATATACATATACATATACTTATACATATACATATACATATACATATACATATACATATACATATACATATACATATACATATACATATACATATACATATACATATACATATACATATACATATACATATACATATACATATACATATACATATACATATACATATACATATACATATACATATACATATACATATACATATATACATATACATATACATATACATATACATATACATATACATATACATATACATATACATATACATATACATATACATATACATATACATATACATATACATATACATATACATATACATATACATATACATATACATATACATATACATATACATATACATATACATATACATATATATAATTTTTTTTTATTTATATTTATATATTTAATTTAATTTTTTTTTACAAATACATATGTAAGGCATTCCTACTCATATTATGTTTCGTATTAATTTTTTGGTTGTCCGTTACTAATCAGCGATTAATTTAATCGTGGATTCAACCTGAATTGAGTGCACGTGGCTTGGGCCACGTGCGTAAAGTTGAGGGTAAGTACATGTATTTAGCGAGGACGTTGCTAACGATTTTGATTTTGATTTTTCTGCTGCCATTGTTGCATGCCCAATCATTTTACTTAACGACACTAGCAGACGTTGAGCAAAAATTGTCCATCCCTTAAGGTAATGTGTGAAAAATATTTGTTTAATAATTTGATTCACCGTTCAGATCAAGAACAAAGGGGAACCAGGAAACACACGTGCACGTAAGGCAACATTTCACCAAAGGTGAGACGACTTAAATTCTAATCGTTGTTTGTTGTCCAAAATAAACACATACATACACACATAAAGGGGATAACACCGAAATCTCTTCCAACCAAATTCAGCACAATTCCAATTCTCAGCTGACTTAGACATCTATTCGAGATGGCTAGAACTTGGCAAATCAAAACAAACAAAATAATGGAAAAAATGGTTTTTTAAAAATTTCAGATGCTTTGCAAATGTATGTAGATAGTAAGATATATCTCCTACCACATTAAATATAAATTCTTGATCCCCATGACCATTAAGACCATAAGGGGTGGATAGCTGAAATTTGAAAATTCGATTTTTGTTTACTGAGAGTCGTTATTTAGCCGACAGCTCTGACAGAAATAATAATATTTATATAAAATATAAATATATATATTTTGAAAATCAATAATTTAACGTACAATTTTGGCAATAATCAACAGGGTATTATAATTTTTTCGTTATGTGTGTTACACATCGCAGAATTTATAAAATTCAGTTATAATATTTTTTTCAAACAATTATAATTGAATTTAATTATAAAATCAAAGATAAATTTGCATGCCAGTGTAACAATTGCTAAAAGAAATGTAATAAGTTTTTTGTAGCGGGGATAGGTGGGATTCAACTTATTGGAAATGTTGTAAGTAATCTTTCAAGTGTGGTAGTTTTTTACTAACTTGGGATGCGGGATTAATCGTGGATTCGATCTATGGAGGTAAACTACCTTCCAAATTTGGTAAGTGTAGCTCGAAGATGTCGGATTCCGAAATTCTAGTGAAAAGAGTGGATGATGGCTGCAGAAGTGGACTCGTCCTCGATTATTTAAGCGATCTTTAAAATTTTGTGACTCTGGTCTTTAAATTTTGGGAAACATAGAGTCCATCTCGATGTCTACTTTAAAGTGAACCGACGTGTCATTCCAATATTAATAGTTTCTCAAATGCAAACATCGTCGGATATAGAAATTGGCCTTAAAATTTAGAAAATCGTCCTAAAAATGAGAAAGATTGGTCAATCTTTTTAAATTATAGGGCAATCCAATGTGCCCGCATCTGTCAAATGCTTGATGGGTGTCAAAGTATGCATTACCGTCGGAATCCTTCGAGTGGAACCCTTCCAGGATGAAGCTCGCAGCTTAGTGTAGACGCTTTGGTGTGACATGCCCGAGACTAATATCAAATTGTAACTTTCAGATTACGCAGTAATCGATAAGTTTTCATAAGATGATTTTACTGAATGAGGCCCCTGACCATTTATATAAATATATGCAATAAGACACTGCGAGGAAGCAGTTTGAAAGAGCAGTTATAATTTCTCTTCTGGATATTTTTTTGTTTTTGAAGGCATCATTGACCACATGGGCTCTATTATGGAATTCCGTCTCGAATGATTTTAAGCAGTTCTCCAGATTGGTCGCGAAAGCTTCAGTTCTGTCCTGAGGACATCTGGTTGCGGACTGCAAATTTAAAGCTTTCGCTTGCAATGACATCTTCCAAAATTCTTCTTTTCTTAAGAAAGCTTTAACCTTCTTTTATCTGTTGAATATTAGTATTCGTTTGATTAACGTGTCAATGGTCTTATATACTCCCAAGTGCCGGAGAATGGATTATATTTCTGGCGTGTTGCGTTGCATTTTTGATATTCAACAGAAAGCATCGTGTACGACTTCAGCAGTCCAGATCCCAATATTCAGAAGGTTTCGAGTACGTAATGGGAGAAGATAATAATGCACCAGATCTTGCCTGATCAACATAGTCACGACTTCTCTGTATTGATTTCACGGAACAGGGAGGCAAATTGGTGCACAACGGTTTCTGAAAACAAGATTATGCAGATTTTATGCCTTTCATAATAAAAATTTTCCCTTTTGCCTTGTGCATAGTGAAATGAAAAAAAAAAACACATGCCGAAAAGTTTTTACACAGTTTTTAGATAATTTTAAAGATCGATGAAAAAAAAGGTGACTCAATCTCTAAAATTTCAAGAGATATGTATAGACTTTTTGCGCTTTTTTAAGGGTGTATTCAAATTACTGAGGATTATGGAATGTTCTATAACTTGTTCAAAAAAGTTTGAGAATATATATATATATATAATTTGTCTGACGCTGGCACAGAGGTATATATATTCTAGTAGTCCGATATTCAAATTTTATTTGTCAAAATGTTATGCGCATAATATATCCCAATCACTTGCTCAACAAAGATTTACATCTGTCGACTGTTAGTTTCTGTGTCAGCTAGATGATAAAGTTAGTTAAATGTAATTATTTGTATATATAATGCATAATAGTATACATAAGTATACATAATATTTATCGATGTCTCTGAGATCGACTCGGTCATACGTACAGACAGGCAAACGAACATTGCTAGATCGACTGACTGTTGATGCGAATATGCGAATATGGAGTTACAGCGGCCTCCTTTTTTATTTTTAAAGATTTTGAATGGGTATTGGATATAGAAATTATTCCCATCCAGTCGAACGGATGAATTGGAATTCAAGCACTCAGCACGACATGATTTTTCAGTCGAATGATTTTTTAAGCTGCGATCTTCGAACAAATTAAAATAAGCAGAAAGAGCAATCGAAAGCATAAAAGCCACCCCTAAAAATAATAAAAGGCTCAAACAGTATAAATATATGTAATAATATATATAATAGCAATTTAAGTATCTTTAACAATTCCTTTTAGGTATATGCCATAATTGAACGAACAAGGCATACCCTGTACCCAGTAGCTCGAACATATATTCTTAGTTGCTTACATCTGAAACTCATAAAATAAAGTGAGTGTGTTTGATTTGGTGAGTGAGTGTGTGTGTAGTGGTAGTAGAAATAGTAGCGACGGTGGTGGATATTTGTGAGTGGATATTTGAACAATAATAAATTATCGGGAGAGGATAGTCCTCTTAAAAATAATAATCTAAAAAAGCAAGGCACACTCTAAAGATCAAACTAATTTAACCGTAAACTATGTGAAACTAAATTTATTTAATTATAACACCTTTCATGTTACTGATTTCTGTTGTGATATGGGGATCGAATAATTAGTATAGTGTCCGGTTCTAGTTCTGCGATGTGCTGCGGGAGATGATGATGGACTGCGTTGTAATTTTATTGACAATTGGTTGGGAATTTTTTAATACGAGCACACAGTTTGATGTTCTCTTGTAAATAATGTGGTTGATTTTTATTGCAATGATTTCCTGCTGCTTCAAATTAGTTTTTTGTCGCTTGACAAATGCGTCCTTCCCTTTATTTTTTTTTCATTGAGACAATTAATGCAGCTGATTTTTTTTTTTGTGCAGGCTTCGTTAATTTTTTTAGTTACTTGAAGCTAAATTTGTATCATGTTATTGAATAGTTCAATCGGCTATTTATACTAACTAGTGTTATTCATCTGTTTGACTTCTATTATGCAAAAAATAACAGCTTTAAAAACAAGATTAATCTTCTGAACAGAATGTCGTGCCATGGCCTGCATCTGTATAGCGCATATCCTTACAGCATAAAAAGTATGCAAAAGTTTCAAGAGCAAAGTCCAACTACCTTCTTTTAAAACAAATTTCCCTTCTACTCGTTCTTAAAGTATTAACTTTTCTGCTAATTTTCAGTTGGATGGAAACATTGATAAAATCACTCAACGTGGTCTTTCAGATGCCGAGAGCTTTCAAGGGTATGTAGCCTGTACTCTGGAGTATTTTCTAATTGTTGCAATAAAAATAATTTTTTTCATTTATATTGAAAGGAACCCCTAATGATGACTCCTCAAATCTTAAAGTACACATGCTCTCCATCGATTGCTCCAATGGATTACAGTTAATTATGATGATTATTATACTAAAATATGAACACCAGTAGCTCTTATTAAAAAATAAATATTTTTAAAATTAATAATATGGGTATAATAAAATGTACACATACATTTGTATATCTACAAAGGATCATCGGTATTTAGTGCTTATAATTAAATTTTATAGATAGCTCCTCTGTTTCCCTTAAATCAAGAGCATTGCTTCCCAGGTATTTGCTAGAAAATACAGGCGTTTTTAACGTAGTGGAGAGAGAGAAGAAACTTACTGTCATAAATCATTACCTTTACATGACAATTAACTAACCCTTGAGCATTACATAGAATGCTTTTTTATCTTAAACGCTTTGAATTGAATACACATTATGTGTACGTATTATAATAGATAAGAATTTAAGTAAATGAAATAAGCGTAGGTAAAAGGTAGCTGCTTATCGAGTTATTTCGATCATAAGAGAACTCATCTTTATACATAATGTTTGTATGATATCTAATGTCATCAATAAAAACATCGATTTAAAAAATTTAAAAACAATGTAAAGTCTTAATATATATATTGCAAATGAAAAATGTTTCTCATATCATTTCGAGCGATGATTATAAATCTTAGTCAAAATATAACAACTGGTATAAAACCATAATGAAACAGAAAGATAGACAGCTTATTTCGACCGGCTTTTATGCTGATAGGGAATATATTTACTTGATTGGGTCGGCGATATATACTTACAATTTATTTCATGAATTATATATACAGATTTATTTAACTTATATTTCAAACGGGACTCATTATCTCATTCAATTGCGTCATATTGTCAATTGAATTAGTTACATATAAATGAAATGTTTTGTATTAAGTTAAAATAATAACTAAAGCTTGTTGCTAAATACAAGGGTTTATATATATATATTAATTATATTATATTGATATGGAGTAAAAACAGTCCACAGTTATTCAAAGGATTTAATAAATACAAATTTAAAATTCCTTAAATTTTAATTTGAAATTTTTTAAATAAATTAAAGAATATATTAAATAAATATAAATGTAGCGAAATCTATAACCCAATCAAACAAAAAACTTTTAAGCGCGATTAACTTATTAACAAGGAAATTAAAAATCGCTTAGAAGAACACAGAAAGAGATCGGTATATAGTATACAATAAAGAAAAATCATTAAAACTCAATTCTTGTCCCGGGAATAACATTTTCGCTATCATTCGTGACTTGCCATCTACTACATCTACATAATCAACAAATGTTGGACCAATTTAAAAGCATAAATATTGAATTTTCTTTTTAATTATATTTAATTCAAATTATTTATTTATATATTAATATTTTTTTATATATACTTTATATATATATATATATATATATATATATATATTTATTTTTTTTTCTTAGTCGACATTAAAAAAATCATCAAATATATTATTATGCTGAGCACTGCTGCAAATACTTGCTGTTTGTGGGGCTTGATGATGTTGTCAATGGATTGCTGATGTTGCAGCTGATGCTTAACTGTATGTTGCAGCAGGCTCTGGACGTATGGTTGCATCTCGTCTGGGATCAAACTTATACGGCTGTCCTGCGCAAATTGTACCCCTGTGGTTGTGAAAAGTGTTGACTCAGCGCACGTGTCGATGAGCAATGCGGGCTTTTTGATTGAATTGGTTTGGTCTGGTTATGGTTGGCACACAATTCAGCAAGAGTTTAATCAGAATTTTGATTGCCGATTGGTTACTGTATATCAGTGCAAACCACAAACCAATAGATCTAAAATCTCGTCATTATCATTATGGATGACACGATTGTGGAATATTCAATCCCAGAGCCCGGGAAATGCGGAAAACACTTTATATTTACCTATTTTAATTTTTAATTAAGACACTTTTAGACATTTATATCGAAAATTCACCTAGCCTATGTGGAATATATGGGTATATAATATATAGAACGAGCAGATTAATTTTGTTTATATTTCTCGATATCTACCTCCATTTTCCTAATATAAATAAAAATTATTTACTTATACCAATAAAAAAAAAACATTTTCAAAGTATATTCCGGTAATGTCCAGAGCCCGGCATGCAAACAAATATCCTAGGCGCAAAAATACATCGTAAAGGATGGTTCCTATTCTACAGCTCAAGAACCTTACATGGACGGATCATATAAATATGCGAACAGTGAAGGCTCATTTGATAAAATAGATCTTACGGCTCTAATCAGGAAATTACATCAATACAAATGCTGTCCAGTATTTATTTGCGGTTTTCAGATATGCCGAATAAATTACTTTGCCAGAAGGAACTTGTGGAATAGATTCGTTTAGAAGTTGACAATCACAATAACGAAATTTCAAAAATCATTATATTTTAGTAATTTCTAAGTGCAACATCAGTTCAATGATGAGGAGTTGTAGTAAGATTTTAAGCACAATGTTTGAGTATACAGTAAAAGCTTGTGCTTGAATTCGACTTTGCATGGATGGAATGAATTTTACATAAAAAAGCGAAATTCGCCAAATGTACAAAATATTGCAAGTAAAATGAAGCTGAATTGTTGACTGTATGTCTTTATTGAGCTAAAAGTATGCAAAAAAGGGTATACGAGTTTAACAACTAAAAATAAACAACCTCAGGATTGTTAATGAATACTTTAATCATAACTTTAATGTGGTTAAATAGTCAATTTTTTTTACAGAGTACAGAACTAGTGCTACAATAATACCCTTTATTTATATATACAATGCGGTGAACAGTTTTCCAACGAAATTGTGAGAACGAGTCTACCAGTAATATACATCCAAGTTTAGTAACTCTAGTTTTCAAATTGTGGAGACGATTTGGACTGAACAATTTTTAAAGACCCTTAAGGAGTGTTAGCCGTAAAACTGTTGGAGAAATAGGCTTTCGCGAATCGTTAGTGCGGCGTGGCTGGCTGTAGTTAAAGGCATAAATTTGTTTGCAAAAATGTATTTTAATTTGTTTGGCAGTGAACAGAACGTTTTTCTGGTCAAATATTTCTTTGTTAATGAACCGAATGATTTTCCTTTGAGATCTATGTAGTCTGGTGTTGAAAATATTGAAACAAAATGACAGATATTTCAGAGCATCACTAAATACATTTTTCAACATTTGTTATATAAGTAGACAAATAATAATAATCCAAATTATAATAGATTGTTAGTAGTAAAATCTCTAAAACTAATAATTAAGTATCTTTTATAATCGAAAGTTTATGATTTATCTTAAAATAATTTAAAGTCACATTGTGATTTTCTTTATTAATTATAAGTAAAATAAATACTAATATTTTATAATATTTTTAATATTATATGAATCGGTAATACAAGAGATATCCCAGCTGAGCTACTTACTTTTCAGATAAATTTTAATGTACAAAATCATCAAGGAAGACCACACAGTTGGTTCTTACGATGAACACAATAAAATTATTCTGATTTTTGGGCGGAAACAGTTTTATGCAGGTTACATTTAAAACAATTAAAAACAAAATCTTTCTTCAAAATTGTGCTTTAAATCAAGTAAATATATGCTAATCGCGATTGCCCGACGGGGAGGTAACCTGTTCAAAATATTAAATTGCTTAAAAATATGTTCTAGCTCTCTTGCCAAATTGTAGGAAGAGTAAGTGCACTTCAAGCGTTATATTTTTGTTTGTTTTTTGCGACGTGCGCAAGTAGCCAAAAATGTCATTCACAAAACTAAATCGTCAGTCATTAAAAACCAGTACGAATCAACTACGCAAGAGTTGTTGCCTTACTATATTTATGTATGAGCGTATGTAAATAAATTAAATAAAATTGCGTGTGGTACACGAGAACTCATATTCGAAAATTTCCTTTCTCAGACAGGCAAACGGACTTGATACGATTAAATCGGTTCTGCTATTGATGCTGATTAAAAATGCATATTGACTTTATCGTGACTTCAACAACCTTTTAACCATTTACAATGGGTTCAGGGTAAACAAATCCCTGGCTTGCGGCAAATTCGTGCCAACAATAACATTTTTTTTTTATAGATTTTGAGCAATAGTGGATTGTCTAGAACTACATATATTTCTGTTTTCTTCGCACACATTCATTGGTGCATTATCATGCTGCTCGCTTCGCGTACAAACATTGGCGGTTGTATACAAAAAATACTTGCTGTGTGGTTCGATATTAAAATTTGATTCCAAAAAAAAGTGTATATTCATTATATAAAATTTAAATCTGATCGATACAAGACAGAAGAGAATTTTTATTTTGGAAGTAAGTCTAAAGCTGATCGTCGCGTTAAGTCTTCCAAGAGCAGATCTTAAGCCCACTCGGAAAAATAAAACTACCAAAAAAGTTGATTTTTTTTAATTCTGGTTTAGTATCAGAATACAATGAATTTGTGCATGCCGTCGCATAAATAGATGGATTCATTCAGGATTGGCACATCATTTGCTGTCAAAACATGTCAGACTCTTTTTTTTTGTCATTGATGTGTGTTTTGTTGTATTACAGAAAAAATTACTCCAAAGACAAATATACAATATTAATTTTCATCAACACAGCATCCCACAGTGTTCATAGCTTTGAAGTCACTTTTCTGATAATATCACTTTCACTTTTTGCATGAAAACTGTGCACATTTAATTAATTGAATTTAAGTAATTGAATTACCTTTCCAAAAAGTATAGTATATGTGTGTCTCGTAGGTATAAATAAAAGATTCAGAAAAATGCTACATTTATGAATTAATAGTAGCTTGGTTTGTTTTAAATAAATGTAGAGTGGTATAGAGTTTAAACACCAAAACCACAATTAAGTTATCTGATAAAGAGAAATTACACTGTGCAAAGTGCTCCGTGGCTCTTAGAGTTTAGACTGTGAGTTGATCATCAATCTGACTGACTGTAAAAAGTAGTACACAATTAAATGCAGTTAAGTAGTCACTTAAATGCACCTTCGACCGAATCATTTATTTTTTCACGAGCATTTTGCATTGAAAGCAATTAAGGGAGCTTGAATCGAGAGTGGCAGACCCGGCACGCAGCCCTCACATACACACATAGATATTAATATGTATACTTATACAGACAGTGGTTGTTTATAGTTGAAAAACATTATCTAACTCTTGGTTGCTTAATCTTTAAGTTGATATTTATTCTTTTTTGTGGCAAAAATCAAGCTCAAGAAGAGCTTTTCTTGACTTTGACTTGATCGAGTAGAGGTTTCAAAAACGTAAAATTGGGAGTTTTTAAAAAGGACAATTTAATATCTTAAGTCTTTGTAGTAGTCTCTAAGATCGATAATAAGAAAGGATGGGTAGACTATGACCCGACAGTAATTCTTATCGCGAATATATTAAACCAGCTAATATGTTATTTATAAAAGATAATTTGTATTGTTGTTTATGTAATACTGTTTAAAAAGGAATATATAAGCATAAAGACCGACTGCCGGGTACATACATATATATTTAAGGTCCTAATGAATTACAAAAACGATATATATTTATTAGAATAATGGTAATGGGTGAATTTAATTTAGTTCAATTAGAAAAGAGGCATGTTTTGTTCTTGAACTTTTTTTCTTTCAATTTTACCATTGCTGTCAACGCTATGTATTATCTGTTTTCATTAATTAAAGTTAGCCCAGCGTAGCGGATTTACCAAGCCGCTCTATGTAAATATAATGCTGAATATACAGCAATATGTGTGTGCCCCAAAATGTTTTACTTAACAATCGGAGCAGCCTCGCACAATGGGCGGTATTCTGCCATACAGAGGGGTGGAGCATAAGTGAAGCAACCGTGTGAGACCTGTGATTGGTCAATTCCGAGCTACGCCCCCTCACGACTTGCAACGTTGCAGGCAAATATGAGGGTATGAAATAGAAACACCGAGCATGAGCACACAATATATACTAGTGTGCGAGTCCTACCTAATTTAATGTATACCAACAGGAGGAAAATATCAAATGTATATATACATATACATACATACATATATATATATATAAATATATATATATATATAAACATTCCAAACTAATTTTGTTATTATTTAAATTCACTGAGGAGACGACCAATGCATAAATCTAGCCCTTATTATTTCTAGACTATTTATTATACAATTTTTGGCTTGTGTTTAACATGGTAATTCAAATCGTTTAAATTAATGTGAATTCGTATTGTAAAGCAATCGTTTTGAAAGCCAATTACTTGTATTTAAAATCATACATTTTCATTTGAAATCAGTTTTTCGTAGCGTGATTTGTTAATATCTTTTTATAACCATGCAGACAAGTTCATATCTGCTATCTATATAGCCAGTCTCGTTTCTCAACTCTCAATATTAACACCAACTTGATGAGCTTGTGGACTTGCCATAAATATATTTCTATATGAAAAATAGTTTTTTTACTGCATTTTAATGAGTAATTAAAATATCTCTTAGCCCATTAGGAAGTATATTCATTATGAGGATGGTTAGCTGAGTTAATATTTATAGCTATATCTGTATGCAAATTTTTATGGATAAATTTCATATATTTCTATCCTATTTTAATCGATTTAATTTAATTAGTAATGCTGCAGATTTAATGAAGAATGATCCCGACTATGAGATTTACTGAAGTTACAAAAGAATGAACATAGTTTTTTACTGGATTTTCACAGGTGTGAGTAGCCTTCTAAGAGTTCTTATTTGCATTAATATTTTAACATTTAAAAAAAAAGAAAGCCCGATAAAGAAATGAACAACAGTGCACATAAAGTTCTTGAAATATTATATATATATTATATGTAAAAATGCTCTGCATTTTTTAAGCGATCTTGATGATCCTTTTGCAGTTGATCAATATTAAGTTACATTATATGTGATTGGTGTTGTGCTGTAATTCAACTTTTTCCTTTAAGCATTTGGGTTTGAATATTTGTGTGTCCGATTTTTGATAGTTACAATTTTTGGTACATTCTTACCCACTGAGTAGTGTTAAATTTATCTGTCAATTAGTAAGTCAGTAATTCATAGATACATATATCCAACCTTTGAAATTTACGTACATCGCCTATGGAATTTAGTGGACTTCGTTCTGCAAGGGTATCTGGTTGTCGGCGTGCCTAAAAAAGCTGTTCTTTCTTGCATATACAGAAAATACGCACGTATCTTGGATACCATAAGAGGTACAGAGAAATTATAAACGCTGTCTTGTGTACGCTTCCGCAGTACAAGTTTAATTTTTATTGCCGTTTGCTCAATATCGATTTCCCACCCCGATTTGCGAGCATATTTTGAAAGAATATGAGGGCTAGAAGCATACAAATGCATGGCCTGAAGCTGTCAATGCAGCTGTGTGTTTTAATGACTAAAAATTCAACATTTTTATATATATTATAAATTTTGTATAATGGGTAGCATTCGTCAAATGGTCTGCCAATTTCAACATGCATATGTTGCTCTCGAAAGTTGGGCAATTTCATCAGAGGTGGATGAAGTCCCTTTGTCGTGTGTTGCGAATTTTACATAATTATGTATGCCTGTGTGAGAAAAAATGTAAACTTAGCAGCTCAGTACTGGCTCTGCAAATAATGGACATTCGAGAGGCCCGAACACGTTGAAATAGTTACATATATTACATATATTTAGATTATGGTTGCCCCACACTTCCGTCAAATAGGGCTTCTAAGTTTCCGTCGGTTTGATTCTTTTTTGTTTGTAAATATGTTCAATGTCAAAATTATTTCTAAACTTCTGGTTACTTTTTTGTTGTTCATTTATTGGGTATAATGTGTGCTTCAATAAATCACACAGAGATTGTAGCAATAAAGAAATTCTCTCTAGTAGAATGTATCAGTAGAATGTATATGTTTGGATATTAGTTAAAATTTTACAGAGAAGAGTAGTCTGGAAAAAAATGGGGAAAAACTTGAACTAAGTTCTTACTTGAAAACACAAGCCAGTTTTTAAAATTAAACAATCTTCGAAAAAAAAATTAAACAAAAATATTTAAAAATCTGTTTTTTAATTATAACAATTATGCATGTTTATGTGCATAGGCCATAAATTTTATTTTAAATTAATTAAATTTAAATGATATATTTTTCTGTATCGATATTAACTAAATAAATAAATATCAAATAATAACTATAGTTTCTTCTCAGAATAAATTTATAAAAATTTTAAACTTATTATTGGAAATATGGTATTCACCTTAAGACTCAAATTAATAAATAAGTTAAAAAATTTAAGAAAAAAATATCCTAAAATAAATTTGATTTATTTTATGTACTTTCTTTAGTTAAAGATTTATTTAAAAAACATGTAAACCTTCTGTTCTTAAAGTTAGAAATTATTTCACCCTATTCAGGATATACCTAACAAACTGGTCCTTTTGGCAAACAAATTTTATCATTGGACTAGATAACATAAGAACAATACTTCCAATGGATTCGGTATGTTCAATGGTGCGAAAGATTGCTTTTCTTTCTTGTTTCTTAGAAATTCCTCGAACTTTAATTACAACAATTATTAATCAAATTTTCTATCAAATTGGTAAATTAAAAATCAATTTAATTAAAAAAATTATTGTGCTTAAGAATCAATTTCAAATGAAATGAATTACAGACTTGGCTTATCTGGCTTGGCTTATATTTTTAATTAAAAAAGTTACTGATTATTAATGTACCAATTTAATTAACGTTTTATTTTTAATTGTTGTAAACCTTGTTTAATTGAAAAGCTTTGATTTTGCTTATTTTATTCATCAGAAATTCAAATTTTAAAAAATGGAATTCTGTGTAAGCCTTATTTATTTAAAAGCCTCGTTTTTATTTTTACTTTTGGAAGATATACGTGGCTCTAGACTCCGCACATTGAAAGATAGTTTTGAGTGGAGAAGACAACCACCAGTTGGCCATTCCACTGGATGCGAATTCCCATCGGCCGTTCTCTTCACATAAATGAGATTCGATGCGGACAATACATTGTAGTTCGTAGGCGTCGTTCTCCACTGTTTTGCAATATAAATATTTAAAAATCACAATTTCACCATAATAAAGAGAGAGCCTTAGTTTAAACAGCTCTGTTTAACGTTTCGCTGAATGGTTTCGCTGCGTCTGCTTTAGTACCAGTATCGATGAACAACCTTTGCCGCCTCTTGATAAATCTGCCAGCTTATGTGTGTTCGGCATTTGGCTCTCCTTCTTATATATTTGGTATTACACTTAGAAAAAAATCGACTTGAATTTTAGAAGAAATTAAATGAAAATCGCACTGAAAACTATAAAGTTGTACTTATAATTTATAATTATACTTATTTATTAAAATTCGAAAGGCTCACCTTAAATCGATAATTCCAAAAATGTGGAGCTTTATTTTTGACTTTAGCGGTCCTCTGCCTTGGATGCAATGTAGCCCAGTGGAACGTCAATCTGCTCGCGAAGGTCGCGGGTTCGAATCACCTAAAATCCATTGAATTTATTAATTATCTAAAATACTTGTACATGTGAAATCTTAAAAAGCTAATCTTTATTTATAATATAAGCTACAGAAAAGCTAATGCTGGAGTTGCATGTACCTTGTAATATTTCTAAATTTCAGAAAAATGTATCCTGAAATTAAGAATATAAGCCTTTCAGCTTTAGATATAATAATAAGTTGAGCTTCCCTTCGCGCTAAGAGTGTGGCGAATTTCTAGAATTCAGAACGACTTTTCTCTAAGTGTAATGATTTTAGCTTGATGTTTTGGTCAAACTGAAAGTAAAGAATATTTAGTTAGAAAGAAAAATACTTGATACTTCATTTTGTCTTGCACGTGTCAAAGTGTCAATTACAGATTGTTGTTTCAAGAACAAAAACAATTCAGCTGAGCGAAAAGCATTTCAGCCACCGGGTCTGCATCAGAATAGTCTGTGGAAATGGTAAATGTTATTTTCATTATTTTCATACGAAAGCGTTAATAGATTATTTTTATTTCATATTTTTTACGTATGCATGTGTTCTTGCAGATACCTGAAATAAAAAGAAAACTGTAAAGACAACATTGTCTTTCAGTTAGGATTATTTAGCTAACAAAAATAAAACTTAATAAATAGAACAATGAAAAATCTAGCTCAAGCGGAAGGATAGTTATACAATAGAGTTATAAGTTTCATAGTCCAATTGTTTTATCTTTAAATCGATAAATTCATATTCATTTAAAAACGGCCTGTCAAAACGAAGCGAAATTAAATTCTGATTCTGATTCTGGTACGTAAGGTATTCAAATTCCGGTTATTTTTCTAATTTAATTCACTGTAATCGGTTATGCATTGGTACCTGGATTTTAATGCTTCGCTATCCGTATGGTACCTGTAAGAGTACAATACAAAAGTTTGAATTTTCTGCCATTTCAGCAATATAATGAGCAATTTTGGAAAAATGTATATATAATATATATCGGTATTATCGGTATTTTAAATGAAATTGAATTGTCAGCTGGTTGACTGAGGTCTGCAGGGGGACTATAAGGATAAAAACTGTAAGCTACATATATACAGTAGAAGGTATTTATAATTTTTATCAGATCTTACCGTAGCTTGAGACTTCAATTTTGGAGTATAAGTTCTCAACACTTGGACAAAGACACATTATGAAGTTACGCTACGTTGTTTTGGTTTCAATACAGTAACAAATTAAATCAGATCCGATATTTGGGTTGTTAAAAAATGTTAATTTTGGTTCTGATTCAGATATCGATCAGAATTTTAATTAATAATCATGTGGTTCGTTATCCGATTCCAATTCCAGATTAAATAATATTGATTTTAAGTTTAACAGATAGTCACCAAATAGTAAATTGTCCATTGGCAGTACTGTTTCGATGAAAAAATTTAAAATTAATTTAAAAAATTAATGACATATTTTAACATTTTATATTTATGACTACTTACAAAAGTTCCTCGGGAATCTATCCAGCTTCAACATTATTATTATTGTATTTGCTTATTATGTATTCCAAATTTGCGGAAAATATACAAGAAGCGACGATTAGAGAGGAACGCAGAATTTTTAATTATTGATAAGATATTATTCATATATAGCCAGTCTTATATTGGGATCATATAATACTTTCAACCAAGCTGTCTCTATCATCGACAATTGTGAAGTGGAAAATTTTCTCTATCATACTGCAGTGACCCAATTACAACTCTATGTATAAATTTCTTGGATCTGTCTGCAGAACACTAATTCTAAGCGCATAGGAAGGAAGGGTCTTAAATAAGGTCTTTAAGTACAAAAAAAAAGTAAGAAACTCGCTGGAATATACATATGACCGCTGAGGTTGGTCTATAAGAATGGAGTTTAAATAAAAAAGTTCAACCTACTGAACCAATTTAAATTTGATTGAAACCCGACATCTATTCGTATTCTCGGCTTCGCACTTATAATTAGCATGTGTCTCACCGAATACAAGAGATGATACTGTTTTGCAAGATCGTGATAACACTTTACTGTAATTGCCAAGGTCAGAGGGGTTAGACATTCTGAATCGATCTAATTCGAGGTTAATTCAAGGCATAACTTTTTGAAACAGAAAGTGACTAAGCTATGATCGATGTTACCAGCTACCCATAATAATTTTCTTGATTAGCTTTAAAATTGGGGACAAAATATAGGTTGAGATACGGTTGGATATTTTCATTCTTGGCTGAGCCACCCAAGTCGTCTCTTTGGCTTCCACTTGTTAATCTCTAAAATGGCCAGAAAAGGCCATCAACTCCATACAGTATTTGGAAAAATGATGACTGCGATCGCCCAAAACTAAGCTAACAGACACAAGGCATGGAGTCGGTGCCAAGTCCAAGTCAATAATTACAGATTCCGAACAAAAGGAACAAAAGTATGGTAATAATAGATTTGTAATCTCAATTCCACATCTAGTGACTAGCTCAAAATCTACAAATTACATTTAAAAGTTTTAATTATATACATATAACTCGTTTAGATTCATCGAGGTGTTCTCGATATGTCAGTCCTCTGGTCGGCGTGGCACACACCTTAGATTTATCGAGGAGTTCTCGATATTTCAGCACACTGGTAGGCGTGGCACACACCTTTCTTTACACTTTCACTACGCCGCTAATAATAATCGGAGTAAACTATTCTCCTAAAGTTTTTAAAATTCACCGAATGTGGGATAGAGATTACTGATAAACGATTTAGTTGAAGAGGAAACCCATATTTTCCGCCACATTGTAAAGCTAGAATTATCAGATTTGAAAGATCGATTGCTTGTAAGCGCATCTCTAAAGACCCGTATTATATGAAGGTAGACTAGCATTTTCTGTAGCCGAAGGCGCCGAAGAACTGACCTAACGGTCGCTAAGTCAGAGGCAGCCACGGTGAGCGATCGGATCAATCTCTGCACATGGTCAAGAGGGAGCCGAAGAGGTCCACAAGAAGAAAGGAACGTCGCTCAGTGTTGAATGAACCCGGCCCATTAGAGCAATCCGGAATGGACGCCGGCGCTACGAAGTGAAGACGAGAGATACCGCTCAAGTCCATAGGGGTATTAGGCGACAAGAAGAAACATCTGATTCGGAGACTTTGAGTGCGAAGTAGGACTGGAAGCTGTTGATACCGGCATACTCTACAACTACCTCAGCGGCCAGATCTCTTGTCGCATACATAGGCAAATGGACGCAGCAGCTGTGTATCATGTAGGAGTCGCAGAAGGTCCAACACCATTCCTGCGGTAGAAGAAGAGGTTAACATACTGTAATCAGTTTCCGAAGCAACCATTGCAGCTTAGGTCACCAACACAACGCTGGACCTCACAGATCTCAGGACGTCCTGCCACTCTCAGAGAGTGAGCTGGTGTTGTAAGGAACAAAAGCAACAGCAAGTTCCTTACACAAGTAAATCAACATCATTTCTGGGTTTAGCCTAGCGCTGGGGCAGCACCAATAATACCATTATCACCTGCTAAATTATTTACTAGTCAAGGACCTTACCGTTTTTAATGGGGATTCAGGATCCATTTTGATTACAAGAAATACATACTGATCATAGAACTATTTTATTCATGAGAACATTACATAATTAAATCTAAATAGACTATGGGAAAATAAAAGATTGTGTTAGAAATCACGGCTGCAAGGAAACTACAAGGACCATATCCATAAGACATATAAATAAAGTAACTGAACTCATAAGTCAAAGTAAGACAGTATATATTTAGCCATCCTTGCTAAAAGCTTGTAGTTCTAAGACGTCGGTTCAACGATAACCAGAGAGCACCTGGTCGCCAAAAAAGACGTCCCTTGTAAACGTCACATTCTACGCAAAGTAAATAATTATTTGACATCCACATATAAATGCTAGTAGGAGAAGCCGTCTAACCTCTTTTGTTTTAAGTGTAGTGTCTTTTGAGGAGACTTTCTCCCATGTCAGAACGGGTTTCGACCTGGGCTCGTAAGGTTTTCTCAGGAAATCTCCGTCGAATGCATCACTTAAGTTTCTAATCATCCGTTGGTAGCGCTGGAGAGCTGTAGTGTGTGGGATTTCACCAATCCTGGCGACCTTCGGAGTTGCAAAGATACTAATAGCGGAACTCACAAGCAAGACTAGGAGATAATGTGATTCTTCCAGTTGCACTAGTCCACAATGACCCATCTTGTGAAGGTCACACAGCTTAAAAGAATAAGCTGGGACAAGGTTCGTCCTTTTGTTGGAAACTGTCGTTTATTTAGATAACTATACCATAAGGACAATCCCAAAATGCTCAAAGGGGATGTCGAAACAAGACCGAGGCATATCGGAAGAAGTTCGTTCTCAAGGACGAAATCAGAACGTAGAATCGGAAAGATTACGTATCCTAATCAAAAATATGATATCCTATCTTGATCACAATCAACAGTTAACTGTCCAAAGACGTGGCTTCAGCGAGTCATCTACTTTTGAAACCGTTTATATTAGCAACTCTTTATTAATGATAATTATTATTGGGGGTGATCCATGCACTGTTACCTCTCAGTTATATTGAGCTCCTTCTGAATCAATATAGAAATTATCGTATCGAGACTATCGTGAGTCCCATTCAATTATTACTTATATCTTTAACATACCAAAATCATAAATTATTATGTCAAAAGTTACGGTTTTTTCTATATCAATAAAATAAGTTTTTTCAGTTAATCTGTATTAAGCTTCATGGAACCACGGCAACTCTGAGCTGGTACTGGTTTTGATTACAATCAGAAAAAAAATCTTCCTGAGTTTAAGAAATTCTCATTCTTTTCGAGTCAAGTGTTCCTTACCTATTTATTCACAACGTGAATTTCAAAAATTTAAGGATATGGGTTTCTTAAAATCTATGTTTGTATTTCTAAATTTCAGGGTGGATTTTTCTTCAATTTAAAATTGTGTTCCCTCATAGACGAATTCCTATAGTAGCTTTTGTATTACTTATCTTTATAATTAGACATAGTTCATAGTTTATAAAAATTCATAGAACTTAATTTGAAAGAACTTTTTTGTTCGAGAATTCGAACCAGCTAATACAATGACTTCTACTGAGCTACGCGAACTCTAAAATATATAGCAGCTATACTATAGTAAGGAAGTCGAAAGAGCAAATTTCATTACTATTTTCTAAATTTCCGAAACGATTTTTTTTCTAATTTTTGGAAATGCATTTCTTATTAATAGAAAATATTTAAAAACAAAATAGAAAAAAACATATATCCGGGATGGTCGATTTAGGGCAAACCTTTCTAAGCTTATGAAAAATGTTTTCTTATATTTAGAAATTTTTTCTGAAAACAAGAAAAATTCTCCATTGTTAGGACACTTTTCTAAATTTAAGGACTGTTTTTTAGTGAGATTATAATGAATATAATAAGATAAAATAATAAGAAATCGAAGAAAGTAGTTGCGACACCATAAATTATATATATTCTTGATCAGCACTAACAGCCGAGATGATTTAGACGTGTCCGTCTACCCGTCTGTGTGAATACACCCTCATTGACTTCAAATTTTGAATATAAATTATCGTATATTAACCAAATCGTATTCTCTAATTGAAAAAACTACTCCAAATATGACCCATTTTCCAATGTACAAATTGGTTTGTTATATTGCCAGATTTGCATTGACTGACTACTAAATGTGAGGCACTATATATTGTCTTATCTGACCGAAAACCTTGTTTGTCAGTTTAGTTAGTTTTTGTGCAATGTCCGTCATGCTGTCTGCCCGTCTATTTACGCGCAACTTTCTCCGATACCCTTAAAGCTAGATCCTTGAAACTTGCAACATATACTCGTCTGTTACACGCAGTGCCAAAAATTATAGTGCCATATCTACGAGGCGGCTAGGAAATCAATAAAATCAATAATCGCAAATCGATATTCCACAAATCTTTCAGAATTTTAAAGATACAGTCATCAAATTTGGTTGGGATGTTGTTGGCGGCATCCTTCAAAGATCGGCATATACCACGCACACCTCCGCTACTCCCAGTCCCCCGCTCATAAAAATCGGAAATGGAAATATCTTCCGCAGCTTCTTAGTTAGAGCTATCACATTTAGAAGGTACAAACCGCCCTTAATATGGATAAAAACACATACCCCCATATTCGACAAAATCAATATTTGTGAGAGTGTAAATAAATAAACCGCATATGCTCCACGATTTTAGTGATAAAACCATATAGCTTGCTGGTAACCTCCTTCAAAGATCGACATATACATTTCCAGACCATGCTTACCAAGGGTTTTGCTATTAACACAAGATGCCCAGATTTCAACAGATCTCTTACAAGCGAATCGAAGTTAAGTAAGATATATATAATTACACATAGCTGATCTTTTGTGCACTTTATTATTTGTATCTTAAAGGATACAAATTGCTGAACGAGAGAATTTACACTTTAATCTTGAAATATATGTTTGTCTTTGCGTGAGACAAAGGGTTACAATTGGGAGCTACGGCCACCAGGAGGCGTCAAATCGACATATTAATTTACTGGTCAAATTAATTTTTACACATATTTTATAAACAGCTGTTGGACTCCCTTTTCACCTAAAACAACTTTGAATGTGTACTGGATAATAATATGCTTATTTTGTAAAAAAAAAATAGTAAAATTTTACATGCATTTAGATCATGAACTCAAAAATTGTGTGCCTTTAAATAGATGTATCAAATTTTTATTATTCCAAAAGAAAGTTAAAAAGGCACCGATCTATATTAGATAATTGCGATTTTTGTGATTTCCACGTTTACCTGAGAAACGAAGAAAGTTTTTGATAAAATTATATAAGCACTTGGACCACTCAGAAAAACTCGCTTGGATTTTATAAAACAGCTATACTTTTCAAAAATTGTGTCTTTCTTAAAAGCAGCGCTTACCTTTTCTTAATTCTATAGTAACTTCTAACATTTGGTAACAAAGATGTCTTATTTTCAGGGAGTTCTTTTGTATCTGTGTACACAGAATTGAAATTATTAATTTTTAAATACAAATCTCTGGAATATTTTCTTTGTCAACAGGTTAGAATCTCACAAGAGACTTATATATATACTTTTCATACCGGAGTTTAACTACTCAAATCTGCGTTTAGTTATGAATTTAAACATCAAAGAATTCATATAGTTATTTTGCCGATAATCTTTTTGCAAAAATGTTAGGAGCATAATAACACCCGTTGCTGGTAAATTTACACCGGATATCTTGGTGAACAAAAAAGCTTTTCAAATGTATCACAAAAATAGTTTGAAAAATTCAAAACAAGTTTGCATCTTTAAAAATTAGACAGAAATGGTAGTCCTATGCCTAAAGATTTCTATCAAAATATTACAAAAATTACCAACCATGTGGGATCCGCTCAGCATAATTTTATTTCTTGTTTTATTTATTTAGGGAAGGCCACATTTCATCAAAGTATGTCGACTAGCAGAAGAAATTCAATCTTGCTTTTGGAATTGAGCTTTGTGAGTGTATTTAATAATTGTTTACAAAGAGCTTTAAAAATGTGATTACAGCCAATTGGACGAGCATTTATTATTCTCATATTCAAGATTGACCCCATATTGTGCACTCTGTGGGGTGGATTTAACGACCAAAAGGGAAACACGTTTCCAATGAAATTTCACATAGATCTCTTAAATAAACCTAATTTCTACCCTACAAAGTCTCCTCAACGTCATATGAGCAAAAATAATACGCAATCAGCAATCTTTAGAAATTTTAGGCATTTTGGAATCGATACATAATGAACTTTTGCCTAGATTGAAAACAGTGATATCAATATATATATATATATATATATAATTACATTTTCATTACTAATATATCTCCGGGAAACCTTTGAATGTGATTAACTGTGGTACAATTACACTACTCCACAGGTTCAGAGATTTGCGTATCTTTTCTTTATTTATGTCTTATTCTTTTATCTCTTTCCCTTTTCTTAACGTTCTTACTTTTTTATTGGAATATTTATTTACTTACAGTTATTATTGGTCGAATTTTGATTATTTAGAGTTTTACCAATTCTTGCAATAAATAATTCGATATTTTAATTTCAATTTCATTTTAAATTTTTATTCACTATAACCTTTCATTTTTCCTTTTACTACATCGATAATTCATTTCTAAAGATGGATAAAAGGGAATGTTGCTGAAAATGTCAATTTCATTATTTAAATTTTTTAAATATAAATGTATATAAATTCGTAATTACTGATTTACCCAATGAGATCAAAATGTGTAAGATATATTTTCTGAGAAAAATGTAAATAAAATTGTAGTTTGAACGATAATAATGATATAAATGATTGTATTATACATCTCTCCATCCCATAACTGAACGAGCTTTACGTTTAACTGTTATTAACCTTATTACAATATTTTATATATAATTTCAAATTGTTTAGTTTACTTATAGTATGTAAGTTAAGGAAAGGATCTGAAATGACTTTAAACACTCTTTTCTACCATTAACTGCCATTGAGCATTAAAATATCCAAACATTCAGAAACAGCAGAATTAATGATTTCTGATATTCGTTTAAAGGTTTTGTAAGCAAAGCATTTGTATTTTACAAAAATCTTAGCCACACTCAAGGACTCAGTATCTAAAAAATATATGCGTATTGAATTTGTACTAGTGTTTCTAAAAATTGAAGATTTAATACCAAATGCAATCAAATTTCATTGATTTGTGTTTCAAGCTGCTAGTTACTTTTTGGCAAGATGGGGCTTAGAACCTGATAACAGATAACAAAACATATCGCTTAATTGCCATAGGTGAAATTTATTTAATAATTCTGATATGCTGTATTAAACAGCATATTCGAAATATACAAATGGTGCAGCTAAATTTATATATTTAATATATATATATTTATGTATATGACAGAGTGTTAAGTGTATATTTTATTTAAGATACTTCACTTCTTTTTTTATCAATGACATTACAAAAATACTGTCAACCCAGACCCATCAAAAATTTCTACACGATTTCGAGTTGGTACTTTTGAAGAGTGAAGAGTGCGTGGACGCATTGTTGCGTTGTGTGAAAATACAAGCTTAGCAAGCAATTCTATTGTTCGACCGTGAGGGGAAATTTACCAATTTAAGAATGCATTTAACATTCCTAAACTAATTCCAGATATGCGACCTCAAGCAGAATGGGGGTTGAAACACACACTCACTTTCCATTGGTCAACACACGCCGAAGAGTGACGCAGCAAAGAATATTGTAATAGCTATATCTTTCCCTTTCGTGCGCATTGGTCTGCCCCTTGCGTTCTAAAGTGTGACTGAGACAAGTATGCACAAAAAGTGGGCTGGCATTATTTTGAACGGTCCAAAAGCCAGTTAGCTGTGAATGGAATTCCAGCCCAGCGTTGTTTGCGCCGATCTCTTATTGGTTGGTATCGTTGAAATGAATAGGCAATATTTTGATGTTTGTTTTGTTCAACGAAGTGTGTAGCCAGTACCAACAGTACACAGTTATCGTTAATAGGAAAAACTTATTCGAGGGCTATCCAGAAGCCATCTGAGGAGTACTCGTCAGTACTGTTCAGACCTCTTATTTCATTTGACGGAATCGTGTCGAGTGGATATTCATAATAAATTCACTGACGTGGGCTTATATGTCTTTAAATTTACATACTATACATATATTGTGCAGCAGAAAACAAAAATTGTGTGTTACATATTCTAGTGCTTTATCAAAATAAAATAATGGCCCTAAAATATTGCTTACAGCTTAGCCAATGCTGGTGCTAAGATAACTTAATGCCAAAAAGCTTCACATTAGTTTAATCATTGCAAATTATAATCAAGTGACAAACAAACGATTCTTAAAAGAAACCAATTATTTAAAAAGTGCACCAAAAATGAATCAAGTAAGAATTATTACGAAAACATTACCAAATATCATTTGACAATGGATAACGTAAAGTTTTATTAGTTTGTATTATTTACGCTTGCAATGTTCATTCAATCTAAAGTCCAAGAAGTGATCAATTACAATTACACACATTTGGCTAAAATCCATTACATACGTGTAATTAAATAGTATGAAATATGATGTAAGCAACGCATTACGCTCGACTTGGAGATACCCTGTACTATGCTGTATTCTACCTGTTAAATGCATTCGGACAACTTTAGGAGTCAAAAACTGCTGGGTATAAATTTATTCATTTTTGTTTTGTGTATTATATTTACAAAATTTATTATAATTTATGGTGTCATCGAATCGATAACCAAATTGGAATATCAACAGAATCATTATGAGAAATAGAGCACCCCACAAATCTGAAGTTAAACGTAATGCAGATCTCTCCAAAGGTATCCGATTTCGTATAGTTTCCGGTAGAATTTTCATGCTCAAATTCAACACAGAATCAAGCATAGATTTAACAACCCCAATAAAGTTGCAAAAACTTAAAAACTTAAAAAACAAAATGAAAGCGATGGGCGCCATTGCAAGTTAATCGAATATATAACATATGGTATCTATTCTGATATCTAATTTCTTAACTAGAGCCGACAGTTGTGCACTATTGTACCGAAAAAAATTAATACCTAATTTGACAGAAAACTGTGCGACTTAAATCAAATTGTTTTTGATAACGACTCAAATTCAATTTTTATTTTGGAGAAGTCCTTCAATAAACTGTAAAATTTTCAAGATAAACAGTCAAAGAAATAATTGAGTGACATAAGTACACTTTAAAGAACCTTACCATAATTGTTGCCAATTTAATTCGGGCCTTTAAGATAAGTTGGTCAAGACCTTAACATGATTGTAAGGGTTGAGTATCCCTAGTAGCATAATTTATAACCCTCTTCGTCTACTTAGTATTATTAATTTTTTTTTTTTTGGTTTTGGGGAGCTTTTTGTTTCTTGTGCAATACAGTTTCTTTTGGGTACTATGTGTATAATTATGCAGATTCGACTTGTGGCTTTTACTTTAAATAGTTCATGTTCGAAAGAGGCAAATTCAAAACCCAATGTTCTTTGAGAATTGCAACTTCAGTTTTCACGTAGGCTGCCAATTTTTTATTTTTGGTGCAACTTTGCCCCCTTTTGACCACTGAATGGAAACTAATCTAATGCAGTCGCTTGTACTCTTAATTGTATAATATCAATTATAATATTTTTTATGCATAAATGTATTAAAGTTAATACACATAAATAAAATAATTTCGAGATTAAACTGTGCAAATTGATGTCGAAATAATCACATTTTGGTGCTAATCCACACTTAAGCGTATGCCAAGAAAAGTCTCGTTTGTGTATCAACTTTTAGCCAATTGAAAAAAAAAATGATTTATCCACAATTGTCCAATAAGTTTGCGTTGAATATGAAAATATTTTCGCCAACATTGAATTAAACTTTGGCGACACATTCTATAACGGTTACGCAGCAAAATGCGGACTTGTGCAATGCGTAACCGTTTGATCGCTAAACCAAGATGACAAATGTTGCAGTCACTGCAGCAGTCGGGGCTCGGCAGAAGCAAGATGTTCTTGCCTCGCTTCTGTTCCTAAGCAGAGTGCAAAAGTGTCGCTGTCTCTTTTCGTTGTATGTCATTTGCCATGAGTTGACACGAGCAAAACGAAGGCAATGAACAAAATAAAATGTGCGCAGTTGTTTTGCAAATGCTTCTGTCCCTTTTCGTTGCGTGCCTTTGCCTATGCTGCACTGCATCGAAGTTGAACCATGCACTCTTCTGCTGCTGTTGCTGCTGTTGTTGCGTTGTGTGTTGTGTCTTTGATTTGCTTTTTTATGGCCCAGCCGATCGAGCGACGTTGAACTAAATAACTGTAATAACAGTTCGTAGCCACAATTGCAGTCTGGTTCTCATTGAGGTATGCGTTGGGAGAGTGTTTGTTTTGGCTTCTTTGTCTGCCTTTGGCTAGCTTAATTTTCAATGATGGGACTATGTGCAAAGCTTTGTAGCTGATCCTCCCGAAAAATAATTCGACTTAATGGTTTAGCCTTCTTATGCCGGGCAAATAAATCAAAGATTGGTCGGTCCTCGTAGCAGTGGAATCTACCTAACATTATTCATTAGTCCCGGCGGAACAGTCAATAGCCAATAGCCGAAAATTGTACAGGTGAATAAATGATCAAAAAGTACTCTTAAAATTATAAGCCAATAACAAAGCTGTTGGCAATGGAGATACTCGACTAGGACATACTCTGAACCAAAGACAAGAATTACCAAGATTTAATTATTATTATTGAATAAAATATTGTTATTATTATTTGTATGTATTTATTATTAATAATAATAATATTATTATTATAATGGGAATAGTGTTCTGCGAATTAATTATATCTACTTTAATCCCTTTTAAGCATAGGGCTCCTAGATCAGCCCAATTTCTTGTATAATTGTAAGAAAGGAAATGTTTTCCATATTTGCTCAAATACAAATAAATAAACCGCATCAGTTATATGTATTTTATTTTAATTTTTTTGCTTAGTTAATATTTTTGTGATTAGATCAGATGTAGATTACAAAACCATAGGTTAAGTTAAAATTACAATAGATTTTTTCACGGAATTAATCAACAATATACATTTATTTAAATCAGGAATTCCAGAAGTTGTTATGCAATTATAGGAAAAACAGCAAGTTTTGTCTGTCCTACTTTTTTTTATCGATTTTAGTAGCAAACAAATTGTTTAGTACAAAAGACGAGCTTTCGCGATTTGGCGTTGGCAATAAATAAGCAATAAAATAAAATAAAATATAATAATAAGCGAATTGCCATACAATTTTAATACACGATTCATTTTAAATTGAAATTAAAAATTAAGCTTTTCATTGATAAATGTCACTTGTAAATATTTCCATTGGGCTTTCTCAAAATTAGCACTCGGCATATTTTTCCATCACGTTTGTAATTATTAGTTCAGTTTACATTATAAACTGATGAACAGCTTTCTCAGGCACACTCAAGATACAAAATCCTTGCAGGTCAACCTGCCATCATTAAATTTCACTTTAGATTTTAAAAACCGTCGGACTGTTTCATAGAACTTTGTATACCGATTAAAAACATTTTGAATTTTGAATTTGAAAATTTTTTTCTGTTTAATTCTGGTTGATGGAAGAATTTCAAATGAATTAAAAATATTCAAATATAGTAAAGACAAAACGTATTTAAAATGTCCAGGAGTAAAAATATCCCATTTGTAAGACAAGTATCTCAAAATAACAACTGAGATTTGTTACTAAAATTTATACATTTTTTAAATCTATTTATCAAAAACCAATTTGTTTTTTTAAATTTACACAATTTTATTATAAGTTAGCGAAATGCGATTGCTAATATTTAAAATATTGGTCCCGGTTGACCTTTCTTTGGAAATGCTATCCAAATCAGACAGCAGCAGGCAAACATTTTGAGGGTGCACTCACATTCGCACACACACACACACACACACACACATGCACATACATACTCACGCACACGCACACGCACATATACATAATGCGTGCTCAATTTGAATATTGTGAATTGTATTGCTTTTGTGTTATATTCATGTGCTGTTTGCTCAACTTGAAGTTTTTCCAGAGAGCGTAACTCAAGTGGGCTACAAGCCAGCCCGCAGGTCTGGGGCTTAAATCATGGTTGGCACGATTTGAAAATGATTGGCCGCAATTCTTAACATTTGGGTCGTTTTGGATATCATTCGTTTTTCCTTTTTTAAAGATTACGTTTTTATACCTGATTTACATTTAATACATATATATACATATATATAAAATACACAGATCAAAAATTAAATTTTAAAATTTACTTTATTGAAATTTTTTTATTTAAATTAACAAATTGAAATTTAATTTAGAATTATAAAAATTATAACAAAATTTAAAAATAAAAATAATTAAAATTTAGATACGTCACATTTTAAAAAATTTGTCCGTTTTTTGTAAATAATGTTCTCAACTATGCAACGCAGTCTGAGGCTCAGTTTAACACCAAATATATAAGAAAACAATTAAATTTAAAAAAATGTGTTATTATCATATTAGATCCGATTTTAACAAAATGCGCAAACATACTAGATATCTGAACGCACTGGTGAAAAAAGGTTAAGAAAATGGGAAAATTTCACATTAAAAGTTGTAGATTCTTTGGTAGACAATTTTGGAGAATATAAATGCAACATTTTTTTGTGTATTGTGCTATTTATCTGTGCATAGATTTAAAACTTAGTTCTTATTTTTAATTGAGCATTCTTTGTTTTGTTCTTTACTCTATTATTTTATGGTTGCTAAGTTTTTTATTTATTTTTGGTTTGTTATGAATTGTACATTTTCCGTCGGTAGCTTAAGCTACTTGGCTACCCCGCAGATGAATCTATTCAACCTGATTTCAGCTGTTCTTTAACTAGAAATCAAGACCATTATATAGTTAATTTCTCCGTGCAACAATTTCATGTTGCTTTTTTTCTCTAATATTTCTAAATAGACTAGCGGATATTGGGTTGACACTGTTACAAAGACTTTTGAAATTCGAAGTTTCGCTTTAACCTATAACAGTTAATCGGTGTTCATTTCATGGATCTAAATTAAGTGAAAAATCAGCGATATGCATTTATATTAAAACAAAACGAATTGTTGTATGGAAAAATTTAATCAAATCAGAGTAACACATTTTATAGCTTTCATAGCAGAAATCGGCCAAAAACTGGTGTTTATATAAACAACAATTTTTTTAGAGCTCTTAAACATTATCATTATAATAACAACATTTATGAATCGGCTCAGATTGCAATAGACATTATTAAGAATCCAAAACAATTTTTTTGTTCAAATACTTATGAATACGTATTTTAATCGAAGTATACTGTTAAAAATGAACAGGAACATTCCTAGTTTATACATAAGCAGTAACTTGGTTTTCGAATGTTTTGAACATTTTGAGTCACTAAATAAATGTTATAAAATATTAAAATAGAACAAATTTCTAGTGAAAATGCCTAAAACGTGAATTTTAACTTTTCAACTTGTACTTTTGTAGCCCATCCAGTGTGTGAGTCAAATTGCCGTCAGACAGGATTTTGAGGTATTGTTTTACAACAAGAGTTTTGTGCAACTATCCTTTGAGGATAGTGCAAGGCTCTCTTTGATGATGCCGTTATGAAACACGCGCGAGTTAAATAAATAAAAAGCTGCATAAATTTTTCAAATAGTGAAAAGCTTTCAGAAAAGTATCGCCGGAGATAATGGCTGCCGGAAAATATCCAAAAAAATAAATAATTATTGTCTAATTGTAACTTCTCAATAAATTATATTTTCATTAAAAGGTGCTACGAAAGTGAAACCGAAACCGATCCAAAGTCCGCGGTAATAGAAAGCGATTTAAAAAGTAAATTTGTTTATACCCCAAAAAAATATTATCTTATGAAATATAATTAGATTACACCACGACTATGGGGCGCCCTGGATAATGCGAAGTTTACAATAGCCAGAATGCATAATTGAAATTATTTTTAATTCGTCATTATTCGTTGCTTTTAGCCATCATAAATACTTGCGATGAGTATTTTAATATAATTGGTGATGGCGTAAAAGTAAAAGGGAATATTTTAATTTACTTGAGTGTCTAACCGATGATCACTTAGAGCACTTTATGCGAATAACACTTTGGTCCTCCGTCCGCTGTCCCTCAAATGAAATATTCAACTTGAAAAACCCATATTTTCAAATTTTGTTTGTATTTTGCATTGCGCATAATCTGAATCTTCAACATATACAAAGCGATTTTGTGTTTTGTTTTTTTGCCTAGGCCTAGCTTAAAAACATTGTAATTAGCTGAGAGGTTGTCAAACATATTTTTGAAGCTTATTCGGATTTATTCAGTGAAATATAAAAAACATAAGCACCTAGCTTCAAAGTTCGATTACATGTCTAGTAATGTGTAGCATATCAATAAGAATAGTAGCATCGACTTTTGATGCGACTGCCTCAAACACTGGTATCGAAGGATTCCAGAGCTATTTTGGAAGTGGTTCTGTCTCGAAAACTAATCATACCCTCTAATCTAATTAAAAATTAGTATAAAAAAATATAATGAAACTGTACTAAAGTATGTCGATATCGCCCTGATCGTCCGTCTTTATGGACACTCGGATCAGAGCATTTTCTTTAGACAATGTCTGTTCAATTTGAAAATTGTGAACTGAATTGCATTTGAAGGCTTCTAAGTTTTAGATTTATAATAGGTAAAGTCTTGGTTTCAAGGTATCTCACAGTCGACCTCTATCTTGGATGTCGTAACCACATTTATAAGATTTAACTTAAAAGTGCAGTTGTAGAGAAAAAGTTGGGAAGAAGCAGTCGATACGAAGTTTAATTTTCTACAGAATTGCTAATATATGACTAAATATGAATTAAAAGAAAAGAACAGCTATCTTTGGCTATGGGGTCCACCTGCGGATATCTAAACTGCGTTATAAATTTCTATGGATTTCGATAAATGTTAAATGCATAGTATCAGTCGTGACTTTGACTTGAAGATCTTGAGAAACACCAAACTTTTTCATCTTTCGCGCAGTTGTTTCTAAGGAAGCTATATAATATGGTAGGTTTTGAAGATCCAATTGTACATAAATTTGGCAGAAAATAAAAAAAAAATTTTGAACTGATTATAGAATTGATATACATTATCATCACTTCAAAATTGTTATCTTTCGTGAAATGACTTTTATAGAACTTGATCACTTTAAAAATACATACTTTTTTTTGCTTTTACATTAATACGTGCTTCTTCCACACTGAAACTATTGCCTGCTTAATTCTGTATTCAAATATTTTTTGGTCTTATTCAATAATTTAAAAAATGTTACTGTCATTTCTAAAATTAACACAATGACATAGTACGAGTATTTTTTACGCGACTGTATCGCTCGCTGTAGATTGAAAAGATTTAAAATTCACTTTTTCTTATAAATTAAATATAAAATTTAATTTAATTTTGTTAATATATAATTACATTATTTCCCAATAGTCATGGTTAATGAAATAAATCTGATTTAAATAAGCTATTTATAGGTTTGAAAATAAATCTTTAAAAATTAGCAAGTTCAACAGAAACCTAAACCCAAAATGGGTAAAAAGGGTACAATAAAGTTGTGCAAAGTATGAAGCAGGCAGAACAAATGATCTCCGATCTCAAAAGTATTTGAGACATCAAATTTATCGATAATTTCAGGCATTTTCCAAATATCGATCACATCGATTACTGATAACAATAATACAGTTTTAAAGATGTTTAAAAATATATACTTTGACACTTACTTGATCGGCATATTTACCAAATTATGCAGTAGCAAACGCTAAAATTGTCAGGATGTATACTAGTCCAGATCTCTCAACTAAACATTCCTACTTACCTCTGACATGTTTTTGGGTTCATCAATTGAACATCGATCAATGCTGAATTCTGCAAACTCCACAACATTATTTATTTTATTATATTTATTAAAGTAGACGATCAACTTATCTCGATTCTTAATAATATAAAAACATGTTCAATTATTTCAATAAATGTTATAATTCACCGAAAATATTTTAAGGTATTTGATTCCCGATCGTAACAGCTGGATATATCCGTTGTACACAGATGCTGCTTATTAAATTCTTCTTATTAAAATTTCCGAAATGTATCAGTAAAATTTTAAGAAATCTGTTTTTACATTATTTGTAATTTTTCTAGTAAATTTATTCTGACCTATGTGAGATAAACTTCAAAAATGCAAAAATTAGTTTTTAGAATTTTAGGCTCAAATTATTACCTTTATTAAAAATCTACCATGATAATAGGATTAAGCCGAGTTAATTTCCGATCGAAAGGAAAGTATATAATACAAATTTTGGTGATTCAATTGGTGTTAGTGTGTGGAGAAGAAATTTAAGTATTGGAGATGATCGGATATTGGAGCCATTTTGCAAAAAATTTTCTCGATTATACTGAATTCTTATAGTAAAAAATTTTATACTAAATAAGTTTCAATTGAAATTAGCTGTTTTCTTATCCATTAACTTAAATTTTATCTTTATGTGGACAATGTGAGATGTGATGATGACTTTTTTTGTAAACATTTATCGAATTCGATTGCTTTTGCTAGGCTAAGTCGCAAACCAATATTTTATGAAGACTTCATAATGTTATTAAAAGATAACACTGTAAATGGATATAGAAATCCACAATCGGATCTTTTAATTTTTAGCGTCTCTCGTCGAAATATTAGTAATATTTATATCGATCTTTTGACCACCAGAAATTTACCATTCATTTGGTAACTCTATACTAAGAATTTTTACGACTAGATTTCTCAACCGTCTAATGCCAATACCACCACATACATTATCAAATGTGGATGTAGACGAAAATATATTCCAAATTTCAAGCTGCAAGAGTTTCGAATAAAGCTATGTTCATACAGAAGGACGGACTGCAGAAATGCAATATACTTTGCTACCGCCGGTATTAAAATATAAAAGAGTTTGTGTTCTCTTACCAGGAGTTTTAATGCTCACTTTGAGTAGAATTTTATTTTATTTCTGATAGACAGTTTTATTTAATATATTGAAGATGACAGGTCTGACCTTATAAAATATATACATAGAGACCAAAGCCGTCCCACCGACTATGTGCCTGGCTGTCTATCAACTTTTTATTTTTTTCGGCAATGTTTATTAATATTTGCTATTTACGTCATTTTGCTGAGGGCCACTTTATAATAAAACTGACTTACAAGCAATCAGTCGAGCTTAGAGCTTTTGCGTACAAAACTTTTTATTAAGATGTTATAGCAAAGCTCGCCAGAAACCAGTGTTCTAATACTACTACTACCATATTCTACTATAGGAAATACCCGTCTGTGTTAAAGATAAAATTGATAATGATCTTTTGTATATAAAGTGTGTATAGTCTTCGGCGTACCGAAGAAAGTTCGTCCGTCTCGTTTCTATGAACAAAATGATTTAACAAAAATGTATTTCTTTATAATTATAGATTCATTAAATTTGAGTTAACGCTTAGATTAAAGATTTTCGTATGTCAGCGTCAAATTTAATTGATCCATCACTTAATGAACGGCGATGCTTTCGAGCACTACCAGACGAACAGGAGACTAATTTGGGTAATGAAGCGGACTTGGTTATGAGTTTATCTCAAAAGGACTTACTTATACCAACAGCGGGTTCTCAGCAGCACCAATTGGATCCACTCTCAAAACATAATATTAACGATATATCGACACAGAACACGGTTACCGCTGCAGCCGCTGTCGCGGTTGCACATCACCACCATAGTCTGTCTAGTATTCAGCATCTGCAAAACCTGCACAGCCAACATCAAAACACTTTATTCAACAACAATCACTCAACACCGTTCAGTGTGACCGATATTCTAAGTCCAATCGAGGAGTCATACCGCAAACTGGAAATAAACGGCAACCCGCCGTCTCCGTTTCGGTAAGTTTAAGATTTTAAGTCAATTATCTTAACAAATATTTGTATACTTAATGTTCTATATATTCCAATCATTGATCAAATTTTTCTATGATAGAGCTTAAAATATTTATTAAGCAATTATAATCAATTATCATGTCAAAATGTCTAAATACCAATTCAAATTTCTTCACACAGTGGTTGTTTATTTTTTTATTTAAAAAAAAATTGTTTTAAAAAAAATGAAAAAAGTTCATTTAATTTTAAATAAAAATTGAGATCCCAAATGAAATTATACAAAATTAAAAATGTTTAGTTACATTAATAAAATAATGGATTTAATAATATAAATTAATTTAATGAAATATAAAGGCGATATTAAAACAAGTAAAAATACTTTAGATAAGGAAACTCGACTAGGAGATACCCTAAGCTACGTTGTGAAATATAATAGTTCGGTTTAACAACAGGCTCTATTTTATTACCAAGCTTTCTTCATAAAAGGCTTTGCTCAATGCAATATAAACAGGTATTCGGGCAAATGGTTTTACTATACTTATTATGGCTGACGGTGATACAGAAGAGTTACAAAGAACGTGATATGCAGTTCATGCTTTTATTGAGAAACCAAACACAAAACAAACAGAAAAACCGTTGACATGCCAAAAACTCGAAAAGACAACATTTTTGAGCACCCACTTAAAACTAAGAGGCAGACTCATGTTAAACCTTTTATTCTTAATAATAAGAGCAATATTATTAAGTAAAAGTAACATAATTATGCAACTATTTTTTAATAAAGACTGTATGTTTTGTTTAAGAACACTTATATACATATGTATATGCATATCAATACATACATACTTATGTATACATACAGGAATTTTAGCAGCCATCGCTTAAGGAATTATCATACTGCTTGATTCATATCAAAGAGATAAAAAACTGTAAAGAAACTACTTTAGACTATTAGAGATATTACTTTAAAGTCTTTGCTGATATGTATGTTGGAAAACAATATATTAGAAACTGTTAATTTTAGGACAATCAGAAATTGGTTGATATCGATATTCGAGAAAGAAGTATGAGACTAGATGAGATAAACTTGATATGATTATGGAACGTGAAATTCCATTCTAAATAAGATTTAAGCGTCCATTCAGACGTATAGACAGATCGGATAAATTGACTCGGCTTATAATTCCGATTAGGTCAAATATGCTTCCTGCTTTCTTTTACAAACTTACAAACTTTACAAACTTTTGTACATAGTCCTTATAGCCTTTTCACCCATTTTGTGTTATAGAAGTAACAACGAATTAAAAAAAAGAAGTAAGGCTTGTTTTGCATTCAGGAAAACTTTGAGCTTGCGAATTAGCTTTTAGTATGTAATGGGATCAAATGGATTTCACACGTTAAATATCTGCCAGGCTCTCAAAAACCTGACTAAATTCGTTTGCTTATGCTGGTAATGGTTTCATTGACTTTCCCGATTAGTTAAAAAAAAAAGTTGGATACTTTTACATGTTAATATCCCCAAATTTGATTATTTAATTTAAATCATTCAATTGATCAATTGAATTATATAGTCTATATATTATAGATTATATATTCTTATTCTCATTCATATACGTATTTATCAAAAACATTTGGGCAATGAAATTGATTCAGGAAAATGTTTAAGAAAATGGAAAGTTAGATTTTAATAGGAAAGGGTTAGCGTATTTATATTTACTAATGTGAATGCTATAAAACACCAGCCCTGAGTAAACAACATCTACTATCCAAGCTTTCTCGACAGGAGTATTCTTGTTTATATTGACTCTTGTGCTTAGGACGAAAAATTATATTTGAAAGTTTAGTGTTTGCTTAGGATGTACATTTTGGTTGCGTTGTTGTATCAAATTGTAATTTTCTTGGAAATATTTAATTAATTTATTGATTTTACTCATTTCAGATCCAATTCAAGTGGTAGTAGTATTAATTCTCCTGGAACAATAACCACATCAACCATGGCGAACCCCTATGCCATGGGATCTCTGTATCATAGTCCAGGAGTGCAAAGCTACTGCGGACCTACAGACAATCTCTCATTGGCGGGACACTACACAGATATGAGAGGATCAGCTTCGTGGTATGGATCAACTGCAAATGATCCCAGATTTGCAAGTACGTAATTAAAATTAAACAATGAGTATGCACAGCTTAATATTTAATTTAATGCACTTTTCATTGAAATTAATAAGTGCGGTTTTTTAAGCATATATGTTAATAAAGTTTTTAGTACCAGAATCAGTTTTCGACAGATAATCAAGATGATGGTAGCGGATATGTTCTTTTCGAGGCATTACACATTCTGTGACAAAATAAATATTTATTTATATTGGATGAATTTAATTAATATTTGCCTAACTAAATGTATAGCAGAGGGACTGAAAAGTTAATCAGTGTGGTTAAGTAAAGCTAACTTCGAATGATGACAACCAAGTATGGCATCAAATTTGAAATTTAAATTATCTATTCAGGTGTATAATATTTTGATTGTTTGATTGCTTGTTCCTTTATTTATAGTTGATCCCAGTACGCGTATTTTCGAACAGTGTTAGTCATTCTTTTAGGGCTACAGTTTTTAAGCTACTCTTTAAAATACACACAACTAGAATAGTTAGGAGGTAGACAGCGAGATAGAGTCACAGTCGTTCTGATTTGTTTGCTTTAAGACGGTATTTCTTGTTCCAAACTGCAGACTAAATAATATAAAAAATATGAGGTAATACTTTGACTTTATACAATGGCTTTGGCTTTAATGGTAATAACAATAAAATAAATAATTAAGTTAGTTAAAGGGACACATTTTTGAACGCACCAGCCAAATAAATTTAGTCGAGTATATTAATTTCAAATTTATATACAATGCACCAATTGTTAGAAGACTATATTTTATTTTGTTTTCTATGACATACCGACGCAAGTAACCCATTAACAAAGTCATATTGTGATTCTTGGAGTTTGACAAATATTATCAACAGGGGACTTATATTATGCAACAATTGAGTTCTTACTTTTATTTCAAGAAGTTTTTAAATTACTTCATTGAACTTAATCGTCAATCAACTGATGTTTTACGTTGACCACCAAAATATCAAAATAGTTAAATTTCTTACGTAGGCCAAGAATTATCAGTTATTTATATATATATATATATATATATATATATATATATATATATATATATATATATATATATATATATATATATATATTTATATATATATATATATATGAAGTCCTCTAGCTCTTCATAAGGTCGTGATGACTTACATTTGCATAAATTTTGAATTAATTTGTGATTTCTTTTTGGAGTACTGGAGCGGAGCATCTGTGTATGTTACATCTTTTATTGCGCTTCACAATTTCGTATTTTACAGTGTCCAGGTGTGTATGTACATATGTGCATACATTTGTATATAGTTTAGAAACGTCATAAGTGCTCAAAAATAAATATCATCTTTTCATTTCTAAAATAAACAATGACAACGAAATAATTTAAAATCAATTATTCTCACGCATACCTTTTCCATATTTAGAAAAAATATAGCATGAAAGAGAGCCTACATTGATTGCGTGACTCAGCGCAAAAATCATTTACGAATATCTTTACTTAAAAGTAAAGCAAACAGTTTCAAGTGCTTAGCGTGAACTTTAGTTTTCTGTTTATACTTCAATGTGTCCACAAAAATTTCCTTAATACAAATTTATTTACATACCTTCGTATATTCATATGCATGTATATATGTATGTGTATATATACATATGTAGAAATGTTACCGTCGTTACCGATGTTGTACACTAAATGAAATTTAACATAAAAGAACAATTATCTTCAAGCTGACGAAGATCAAATGCCCTTGCAGAGAAGTTGCAAGTTGCAATAGAATAATATATTTGTATGTACCAACTTAATATCAGGATATTTTGATAATAATAATTGATTTGGTTTTTTCTTTTTAACACTTGTATAATTTTATTGGGAAGCTAAAACCGCAAAGTATATATTTTTTCAAGATCAGCATCACTTTCCGATTTGATATAGCCGTGTCTGTTTGTCCACCTGTAAATATGTTTAAGACGAACGGATTGGACTTCTATACATGCCATAAGTACAATCGATGGAAAGATTTACTCTAAGTTGTGGAATCGAAATAGGCGTTGACACACACCAGCTGATACGAAATAACAACACAAATAGAATATCAAATTGAGTAATTATTGAAGAAAAAAATAATAATAATAATAAAATATTAACTTTAACTGCGGACTATATGTTAAATGTATAATAAGACTTAGACTTCAATCTGCAAGGGTATTTAATCTTCGGCGTGCCTCAGATGCATGCTCTAACTGGTTTTCTGGTAAAAAGTGTAGATGTGGGGGAGACTATCAGACGTGGCCGTAACAAAGGAACAACCAGCGTCTAGTACAATTAGAGAAATGCTGATGGCATAGCAGTCTGGGGCATCACCCATTAAACAGCATCACCCCAAGCAGACAGTGGCTAAACGCGCAACAGATTTATTCAATGATAATACTGTGTCGCAGTTTCAACAAGTTTTGAAGCGTTTTCAAAGAAGAACTAGATATGCTCGTCGGTATCATTATTTCCATTGCAGATTGTGTTAGTTCATCCTTTATTCAGTTTTTTCTTACGTATATTTTATATATATATATATATTAATAAAATATTGAAAAAATTAATATAGAACAATTTTATGAGCAGACTTTTTACCCCGACTTAAATGAAACCATATGGAACCATTATGGCTATGAATGGTTCCATATGGTTAACCGAAGGTCTACTGTACTATAAAATTAAATTTAAGATTGCTCAATTTTTCCTCTTAGTTAAGCCAATAGTTGCCTACATTTTTCCTGATATATTGGAAAACATATACAGTGTTCGATGATAGTTACATAATACGATTGCATTTAAGGTTTTTATCAAGATTTCTTAGAATGGAAGGTGTCACACTTTTCGCAGGCCGACGGGCAGACAAACTTACCGATTATGGAAGGCAGACGACAAAATCTTCGAACCAGTAAATAAATTATATTTCTAATCGGGACGAAAGCTATGTCTATCTAGCCAAGTGTGCATATTCTTGATCTCGTATATAACTTTCCAATAAATCACCAGCTCCGTGAATAAAATTGATAAGCAATTATTTCAAGGCACACGGGACTTGGTGCATCGTAGAGATAATAAAAACTCGGGTCTTTTTTTTACATTTTAATAATTATATAGATTATACAAAAACTTACCCAAGTCGTTAAATATAAAATAAAATAGTTGATAGTGAGGTGAAGATGCATTTATTATTTTATTATTGGATAATAAATTAACCGCTTGTGTGAAGTGTTCTTTTGAGTTGAAATTAGTAAACAAAAAAGTTTTTCGCACAATATCTCATCTCTCGAGTGATTGGTAAATTATGATCTTTATGATATAGTGTTGAGATGCGGCCAGCTTCTCCGTATATGTTTGTTTAGCTAATATACTGATCAATCTAAATAGTCATGCTACTTACATATTGCCAATAAATATATATTGCAACTATCAATTATCTAGAGTTTACTGCCAATAGCGACGTGGTGACGTACATAAATATATTTTGTGTGCTACACAAAACTAAAATTGAATTCAAAAAAATAAAAAGATAAAAGTCGTTGTAGTTCAATTGTTTCCAATATTGTCTTCTTTTTTTTTTGTCTGTAAATCATATGTTTTTCAAATTGATATTTTCAGATACACAATTAAAATATTGCAGTACACACTTGCACACAAAATATTTTAGAAAAAACAAAGATAGCGTATAGGCGTAGTTATATACATAAGTACAAGTTATATATATCAGCACAAGTGTTGTTTCAGAGAGGATAAAATGTAAGCCCATCTACATAGCACTCACACGTCGTTGCTAAGGACTCTATATGACATTGTGGTCCGATTCGGTCAACTTCGATATATATATATTGTCATTAGCAAAAAGACGGATACCAAGTATCATCAAGATAGCCTTTAAGCTGACAGAGTTTAGCGCATATAAAATTAAATGGCTACATTGACTTGGCTAATGATTCTGATCAATAACATTTGCGGTCAGAGACTACTTTAATGAGTTGAAAAATTGAAGACAAAATTAAAGTACCCTCTGTAAAGCTATACAATTATATAACAAATATAGAGGTATATAGGATTTTTTCTCTATATAAGATATATATTCTTAAATTTTTAAGTGAAAGTCAGTTAACTTGATTAATGTTATCATTTATCAAATGTCGAAAAGAAATTTAAAGTCTCATTACCGGCGGACCAACAGAGACACCGCACCCATGAATATATATCTTATAATATTAACTTACATCAAGATCAGATGGTTGTAAAATGACAAATGTTGACAAAAAAAATGATGCTACTTATTTGGACAACGCTGCTTGGGAAGTGTGTAGATATGAAATGGTTCACTTTATGTCAACTTTACTTTACTTCCTTGCAAAAGTATCTCTAACGTAGTCATAAAGCATCCTCAAACTCATCAAGAGTGTATATTTTTAATAAGGGAGAACTCTAGGTGAAGATATCATATGCTTAAGTCTTCACAGAAGATAATTCTTACACGTACTAAATATTCAAACACAAACGTTTAAAAATTCGAATTTTAATTAGTGTTGCGAACGCCTAAAAAGAACTAAAAGATATATATGTATTTTATTTTGATTCAATTTTATTAAACATACATACATTTATACATATATATATATATATATATATAATTTTTAAACTTTCAGTATCGCGCCTTATGAGCTCATCAGCTGGTGGATCGATGGGTCACATGGGCAATATGACTGGCTTGGCTGCATGTAGTGTAAGTGATGCGAAACCATTACAGTTTCCTCTGGCACAAAGACGAAAGCGACGGGTTCTTTTTACGCAAGCTCAGGTGGGTGATACTTAAAATTGAAATGGAAGTTTTATTTCACTAATAAAGTTTAGCTTGACTTAAGCCGAATTAAGAAATTGTATGCATCGTATTTATTGCATATTTGCTCCCATCAGCATAAGGCAATATCTTGTAAAGTTTTTGAGAGTTTTCAAGCAGGTCCATTTTGACCCAAACCTATTTGGAGACGAAGTCTTTTTCTATTCTGTGAACCGAATCCCAAGCCGAACCAGATAAAGAAAATCGTCGAACCTAAACGAAAGTCAAGTAATTTTTTGTATGATCAATAATTATCAATAGATTCTCAATATTCTCAAGTATTTATCCATGCATATGTTTGCCATTTTAAGCTGGAATATATATTTATTATCTAAGCCCAAAGCATGGAAAACTGTATTTTAGTTGTTTGTAAAATGTACTATTAGGAAACCTGTATTAAACCTGTTACGTACAGAAAGTGCTGTATGGGTATCAATAGAACATTATATATCGCTTTAAAACTATTTCAAAATGGTTGAGGTAAGCTCTGAGTTGTTATCTAATGGTACTATTTTCAAACAATCGGAAATATTTTTTTTTCAGACTCATCAGTCTGTATATATAAACGAGCATAGTAAACGAGCATCTCAGATACCACAGGAGACTTAAAACTTAAAATGAAAGCTATCAAATGCCGGAGAAAGATCAAGTTAATTTAATCATCATATAAATCTAATTTCCATTTTGACCGTAAAAAAGCTCTGTCCCAGAGCAGCTTGGAAATAACCTAAGCGAACAAAAATTGGGTCATTTGACATCGACGTCAACCCCAGAGTGATGCATACCTTCGAGCATGGACATCCCACCCATAGCAATTTGCAGATGCTAGGCTTCATAGGTGGATTATATGAGCCCGAATAGGATCCATTAATAAACCGAAGGATGTCCGTTATAAACATTAGAGCCCGAATGGCCTTCTGCCAGGAATTCTCCGATGCGGATCATCTGACAGATCTAACCGGCTATTTCAAAATCATATGTATATCAAAAGTTAAGGCGGTATCATAAGTAAACATAGGTAGAAGTTTTTTAGAAATATTTTGAATTATTAAAAAATTCATTTCTAAACTGCGACTATCCCCATAAAATCATGAGCTTGCTTCAATTTAGTTAAGCTGTGTAAAATGTATAGTAATATTAGTAACGAAAAATCTAGTTTTATAGGCATATTTTTTCTAAACTTTAAAAAAGATTCTCAAAAAATTAAGATGTATTTATAAAGAAACTTCTAAAATGAATTGCGAATTTTTCTGAGTGTTGACACACTGCCTTTCAGAGCGGCTGCGGTTTGACCGCCTCCGAATACTATTTTGTCTTTACTGTCTGATTTAATAATGAAAATCAATTAATTTTACGAAATGTTTTTCGTATTTTTGTATTTTATGGATGTATTTTATGCGATACTTGCTGTTGCGATGCACTGCTGAAATTCTCTGAAACCTATTAAGCAAATATGTAAGCGCAGAGACTCAAATCGGATATGTCCAATTAGGAGTGGATGTTATGGTTTAAGTTGACTTATGTATATGCATGTCCATATATATAAACATATGTATTTGTGCAGCTGCAGCTGTTGCACGCACCTGCGTATTAAAATGGCTGCTGTATTTGTGTATATGACGTCAGCAGCAGCAATTATGGCTGCAAACCTGAATTGAATCGAAACAGCTTTTTTTTACTCTGAACCGTATGCCGTAAGCCAACCAAAAAAATTTTAAAAAAAACTTTAAAAATATAAATAAGTTCAATATTTTCTTTTTGCGAACTTCTGAGTATATACCTCTAGACTCTAGCTTTAAAACTGTGTGGGATATGATATTTTATCGAGATAGGGCGTGGCAGAGAGGTTAGAAACAATCTTCGTAGGAGGTTACAAACAATCTAGCTTCCTCTCTAATTTTGTAATTTTAGCTCTAAAATTGTAGAAGATAAAGAGTACAACGTAAATCAATCAAACCACCAACTAATATTTAATGATAATTATAAAATGTATTTTGTAGTCATGAAAATAAAAAGAAGGAAATACAAAAAAGAGAGACTAGCTATGTTTTATCAAATTTTAGTAACTGTAGCTTTAAAACCGTTGGAAGCCTATGTTTTATCGATTCATAATTCGAGGAATGTGTTATCGACTTTCAATTTTTTGAAGGAGGTTACTGGCAATTTACAATGTTAATATCTCTGTAAAAGTCCGGCGGAGATACTGATATTTATAACACGTATTTTGTATTATTGATTATACTAAAGTAAGAAAAGCAGTAATTAGAAATCTGCCATTACATTTCTGTGAATATAACTTTCAAACTGAAGAAAATATGTACGTTTTATCGACTTTAACTTCGAACTTTATGAAAATTATATCGATTTACTAGGTTTCTGTGTATAATAACAATACATACTCAAATGTATTAAAAATAGACTTGTCTGCCTTTTTGCTTTACAAGCGAGACAACTTCGCAAAACCGGCAGTGAATAATTGTATAATTAGTGGCCTACCTTTTAAATTTTGTGGTTCTAGGACTGAAATTGAGGAGATATTTAAGTGATTTCATCGATTTCCTCCACACAAATAATATATCGCCCTTATTGTTCAGAAAGTAAATTTCTAAAATTAAAAAATCAAGATTTGCATTTTTGTTTAATTTCAAGGAGGATTTTTATCAAATTTTGAAAAAATATGCTGCTTTGTATGTGTATGTAAAAAACTTAGGCATTCACGGGCATTCGATCTCGAGAACCTTCGCGAGTTGACTGACTTCACACTGAGTCATAAGGATAGATATCAGCTAAACTCGAGCATAGCAGTCGAGAGAGAAAATTTCAATACTATTTTTTTGAATTTCAGAAAAAATTTTTTCAAAAAATTTTAGCTTGCATTTCTACTTTTTAAAATTGCATTTCTTAATAATAGAAAAAATACCATATTTTTGGGATTGTCGATTTAGGTCAAGTTAATCTAACTTTAAGAAAAATGTTTTCTTATATTTATGAGTTATTTTTAAAAACAAAACCAAACTTTCTAATTTGTAGGTTGATTTCGTACTTTTCTTGTTAGCCCTAGTATACGTAACCTCCCAAATTTGAACACTCTGTCTGAATACTTTCGGTATCAGAGAATAAAAAGATCACTCACTCACTCAATGATACCTCTTCATTATACCCATCAAATATATTTTGCAGTTATACACAGCAAATTTACTCAGAACTGGTTTCTCTTGCGATGTGGGCTGCAAGCCCATGCATATTTAATATTTATGTACGATACGTCGGGGCTGTCGAAACCCCATAAGATTAATGTTAGTCATTAACCTTTTTCTGTGCCACCTTGGAATTATTACATAATCATTTTGCAACTTGCACTACTAACTACGTTTTCTAATTGATTGCCAAAATGAACAATCAAAAACTTTGTAAATGCCAAACAGTCCTTAAAAATATATTTTCAGCGATATATTTTTGGTGGCTTGGAAACTTTTAGTGGGTATAGCCAAACTCGAAGTATTCTCAGGGGTAGAACAAGCTTATCTCGGCTAAGTTTAGGACACAAGAAAAATATATCAACGATTTGATAAAAGAGAAGAATAGAGTGTTGCTGATATCTTCACACACATTCAATGGTCTGCGGAATCCGCTAGCAATGATTCTGTTCGTACTCATAACCCTTTAGGACCTAGTAGGACAAGTTGGTACCTGCTCGCACCCACACACCCAAGAGTCAGTTTTTAGTTGATTTGACGCCGCCGAAAGTGTTAAAACTAGTTTTTCGCACAATTTGGGAGTTTGGCAAAACCTTTGAAACCTATCTGAAAAGTCGTCAAAGTGAGAACATTATTCTTGGAACTCGCATTTGCATTGTTTAATTAATTTTATTAATATATAATCAAATTTGGAAATTGACGTCCGGGTTAAGTGAAAATTTGTATACCTGAATATATTAAAAATTGGCAAAAGGAAGCATCAAGCCATAAAGTAAATATATTCATGATCAGGATCAAAAGCCGTCTAGCGGATCTCAGAGACCATAACAGGTACAGACTTCAAATTTTTATTATAAGCTTTGTTCCCACAAAATGCTAAAATGCCACAATTTTAAGGGCACAGCCTTACTGATTAACTATACAAAGATCGAATAAGAAACACCCAACTGATAGTTGAAAATGTATAATTATATTGATGTCATCCCGCAAACCTTTTCCGTAAATACAAATGTGTCAGCGAATGTGTGAGAAAGGGATGGCGTTATAATCGATGCGAGAGTCAATATGTTTGTGTGTATTTTGGAGAACCCCGTTATTGCCTGCATACATACACACATACATACATTGTTCTGTTCGGGCTTGTGCCTTTTTTTTCTCTTCAAACTATAGGAAATCAGAGCACTTCCAAGCATGCTTTTATTTGAGAGTGCAAAACTTTTAAAAGGGAAACTAGACAATAAAGGTAGAATATATATAACAGGTGGGTTCAGGGTATATCGTAGTCGACTACAATATTCTTACCGGTTTCACTAGCATTAGTGCTAGTGTAGCACTTAAAGCAAAACATTCTAAGTCCGATTACGCTAAAGTTTTAAGGATAAAAAAAAACAAACAAAAAAAAATAATACTTTGCTTCGCCTCGCTCAAAGCATTTATTCCTGTCATCTTATTGCGTCCTTCGTAGTTCGAATAAGAGGCTGCACAATAATCAATTGATTTTCTTTGCAAAATGAACGATTTTAATAAATAAATTATAATAAAGACGTAATAGCTATAAATTTCTATAATATGATAGTGCGTTAGCTGAAGGAAAAAATTTAGAATTAATTTCTTTACAAATGATCCTAAGTTAAAAATTCCATTGAAAGACATTGAAAGGATTCAAGAATACTTATTCAGCAACCGATAATCGTATGTTATTTGTTGACAGCAGCAGCAAACAACTTTGGATTGGTTATGAATTGTTTACGTGCTTGCATTTGGCATAATATAGCTTATTGTTAGTCGTATTTACATATCCACATTATGTTCTCACTGTACAGCGCTCTATCTCTCATTAAGAGCGTTTGATGATCCGCCGGCTTCTGCAGGTAATCATTCGATTCGCATAATTCTTGCTTAAGGATCGTTTTAGATTCTCTTTTTTGGAGAAGGTTTAATTTCATATCGAAAAATTAATCGATTTCATTTTGCAGATAATATTTATATTTCATTTTGAGAATTCACATGTTATCGCCTTCACACATATTTTATTTATTGTTCTTAAAAATGTCCTCTTCAAGTAGCGCAACACTAAGCTCCGCATAATTAACTTCACATTTTTTGTTTATATTTAAAGCCCTGCGGTCAAATTTAAGCAGTTAAATGTACTTAAAATATAAACACTAATTAAGCCTCTGGTAACTTCCAATAGCAGCGGACAATTGAAAATAGATTAAAGGGGTGTCCTATTCAAGTGGCGCTGAGTGTATGTATAATGTGTTTATGTACAATATACATTGTACATTCAATGCACCAATCGTGAAGTGTTCTTCTTCTTCTTCTGCAAGGGCATCAAATGCCAGCAATTCTCTTGCAGACGGAGATGTTTCCTTCCGCTTGTTACACTTACTTTTGCTCAACATTATTATACGCTTTGTTAAACAGCGGGTAAAAAATGCATTTGTTCTTATCTCTGCACAAAGGCATAAATAAATGCATTCATATACACAGATGTGTATGCATATGTGCACAGTTACAAATTAGCTACAAATGTGTGCGTGTAAGTGAATATGCATTGTCGGCTCCTTTTTGTCGCGTGTCGCAGCGAGTTCAGTTCACTGTGCCTACACACACACACACATATATATACATTTATTTCTTACACCCGAACGCAATACATATGCACGTATGTATGTGTGTAAGTATGTATACATCCAGCCTCTTCAAATACAGTTACAATAAGCACGAACGATGCGAACGACGATTGTAGCGTTATATTCGTTACCTGAGCGCGCACTTCGGATCCATTCGGCTGTCTACTGCTGATGTACACACATACATACATAAATACATACGTATAGATGTGTAGCATATTCAACGGTAGTATTTGCCGAACGGCATATGCAAACACACACACACATTTGTGCAATGTAAATATACTCCCAAAAAGTTATTTATACATGCGTACATACATACATATGCACATATTTGTTGAGTTAGGAATTGAAGTGCATTGTCAATATGAAATTCGTCTTTCATTAAAGCGTTTATAAAATAAGTATGTATGTATGTATGTACAAATATGAGCATTCATATATATATGTATATGTATATGTATATGTATATTATATTTATATATATATGCACATGAATTTATCGCACACATTTACAACTAAAGAGGCACAAGTCAAAATTTGCAATTTTCAAGGGATAAGCAGGTGTGAAATAATTTTGAATGCTTACTTTTTTTCTGTCCCAAGACAGACCAACGTTATTTATATTAAGAATGATTTTGAAATACTTAAATAGACAGATGAAGCATAACTGTTAATTAATTTGATCTGAAAAAATATTTTTAAAAAATGATATCAAATAATTAATTACTATATTTTTTAATTTGAAAATTATTGATTATTTTCAGTCCACATTTAATAAAAAAAAATCAATGAATGCAATTTTTTAGTTTTTCGATTTGATGAGCACCAAAAAATTAAAATAATATTTTTGAAAGTGCATAACGGAAAAATTTCAAAATTTATAATGAGAATATCAAATCTGTAAGAACGGTATATGGAGCATTTAATGAGTTGGCAAATCTCGATTTGCAGTTCATCTGCTCAAGTATGGACACTCAATATTTTAGAGAGTGGTCTACATATTTTAAAAGAAAACATTCTGTTTTCACTAAATCAAAATGCCACAGAACATATTTGGAGAATACTAACAAGTAGTGTAAATAAAAAAAATATTAAAATTTCAAAGCAATTAAGTATCTCAAAAGAACTATCTTGTTTGAATGTCGAATCCAAATTGTGGGTGAATCGTCCAAATTCCATTGTTAAACTTTTGATTCATATATTTATTCTTGTATTATACTTCTCAAGATAAGGTATTGCATTTGAAAAAAAGTATTGAAAATTCACAAACTTTTCGTATTAAACTAATGCATATAATTTAAAAAACACATATACACATTCAATGAATTCAATTATGATCTTAATTTGAAGCAAGTATATATATATATATATATATATATATATATATATATATATGCTTTCGCTGTTAGAGGCTTTTATTATTTTGTACAGCTTGCAATCACCAGCAAAGAATATATATAAAAAAAATAGTTAAAAAAATATATATATATATATATATATATATATATACATATATATATATTATTTTTTTATTTTTTATATATATTCTTTGCTGCTGACTGCAGCTGTAAAAAATAATAAAAGCCTCTAACAGCGAAAGCATATTGAAGTATAAAAATGTGAAATTTTAAAAGTTAATAATATGAAATATTTAAAATTATAAAATTAGGTTAGCATTATATATGTTGAAAAAAAAGTTGTATCTCTTTAATTTCAAATATAATTTTTTGCGTTGCCCCTCAAAAAGGTGAACTGAACACCTTTTTAAAAGTACTTTTCAACGATAATAATCTGTATCTTTTGCTGTTTAAAAACTGTGGAGATGTCCGCTTTAATGAACTGAACTTAAGTAACAGGCAAACAGGAAGCTTCTTCGACACCACACAATATATACTTTTTTGATCAGATAAAAATCCGAGTCGATTTGCCCATTTCTGTCTCGACAATCGTTAGAGACTTCTTAAATTTTAAGATAATGGTTCTCGTGTTCGCATATCAAGTTTATTTAATGTGATCGATAACTCTCTCCGTTTCCAAAATATCGATAGAAATCGATACCCGTTTGCAATAGAACGGCACACACATTTTTATAAAGTGTTGCTTTTAAATATCCAAGAAGAGTACAACTTGCGATAGGTAAATATTTGGGTTCAGAGTATCTTCTAGTCACACTCTATCAACTTGAGCATTCTTTGCTGTTTTAGATATGACAATACTTTATATCGGAATATAAATCTGATCGGTTTACTGACGCCGATTGTTTTTATGTATGCAATGGCAGCACTGATGAATATAAATAAATAAAATATTATTAAGCTGAAATGCAGATGACTCGGTAAAAAATAGATAGTAAGATACCCTCGCTTTTTTGACGAAAATTTAAATACAATTTTATTTAATGATGACACATATACAAAATTTTAATCGCTACCTTTATATTAAGTTCACTAAAAAATTTCCATAACAAATTTTGTACGTGACTGTGACTGACCAAACAGGTCAGATTCGCAAACGAATCTTATTTCGTGTCGTGATTGAAAAATCACTCACGCGTTCATCTCTATCGAGGATGTCACATCACATATTTCACCACAAAATTGATTTACCCTCATTTCCCGTCATTGGGGTGGGTTTTGTAAATCACGTACTTAAACGTTTTTTATGCACAGCTTTGACATGAGTTTGAAGCCAATCGAAAGAAAATTGAACTTTGACCATACCATTTTGACCACCTATTTTCCACCCAATGAATTTTCACAAAACTGTATACTTTGAATGCATTTGACATTTGTAGAAATTAATGCAATTAGATTAAGAAGTACTGGCTGAATTAGAGCATGTTTACTTGATAATGATTATAAATACGTATTTTATTTTTTTTTAAGGTTTATGAGCTCGAGAGAAGATTTAAGCAGCAACGATATTTGTCGGCCCCCGAGCGAGAACATTTAGCAAGTCTCATCCATTTGACGCCAACACAAGTAAGCAACCAAATAAATTTACTTTCATTATTTTTAAACCCCGTTGAAAAGGGTATTTTAAAGTTGCGTAAATGTACAGTCGCTCCACCATATATTACAAACATAATGCAATTTTTAATTAATTAATACCTAAAATTTAGAATTAACTTAACTGTTCTTTATTCACAGATTAATTCATAATTCACTGAGAAAGAAAACAAAATTTATTCATCAATTTGTAGAAACAGCTCATTTGACTCTAGACATCAAATTACAATTGAAGCAATGTTCAAGTACATTTCTAATATTCTTAGGATTAGGTTTGGCTGTCTCCAATTTTAGCTAATTATGAATGACCCCCACCAAAAATTGATGGGGGTTTCCAAAATGATTATTGTTTATTTCACCCTAACGGCACTCTTGATATCATTTTTTTTTTTAAATACTACGTTTCCAGATGTTTGTGCCTTGCAACATTCTCTATTATAATGAGATCAGGTGACTATGCTGGCAGTTCCGTAAAGTTGGAATAACTCAAAATAAGTTAAGTTTGGATTGTTGAAATCACTGTTTAAATAGAGTGAACTATTGCTTATACCAAGATACTTATCATGCTTATTTTTGAAAATCTCAGAGGTATTTTATTTTTTCATTGCCTATTCGCAAAAAAACATATTTGCAAGGACTCCAGCTTCAGGGAGATTTTAATATTTGCTGATAGGTCAAAACATCTGACTAAGGAAAACCCTAAATTAGCAAGCAAGTCAAACTCTCAATCAAAATCATAAGTTATTTAGTTCTTCCAAATGATTTAAATTTTTGCTATCATCGTTTAAACAGGCATCCCAGACTGTAAATTGCATACATATAAATATGTTTATACTTAATTTTGATATATACGTGCGGCCTTCTAATCGAAAGATGTCAGGTACAACAAAACCCACACAACTCAAATTCGGAATATTGGTTGTAATTTATCATCAATTTATCAAGGCATTAAGTCAGATACGTTCACAAGGTGGAAGATTCAGTAAACTCGTCCATCTACTGCAAATAATTTTGCATGTTTGCACATTATTTGGAGACCCCTTTTATTAAAATTTTATTAGGTTTTTTTGCTGGCTCCATATCAAGAGTTTTTCTAGCGTCCACTCAGTAAGCTGTGTTACAGTTTAATTGGTTAATTTATTAAATTATTTTTAGGTTTTTAAATGTATTTTTAACGTGCAATATTTTTAATCAATGAACTTTATTTCTTATCTAAATAGTTAACAATAAATATAACTATAACAAAAATTAACTAGAGTATATAAATAATAATAATAATAATAAGCTATATATATAATAATATAGGTTCAACGTCGAGTTATAATTATCCACAGATATAAAATTACAGTCAGATAATTTAAAACGTAGATTACTATTACAAACTTCAAAGACTGCGACAAAATTAAATCCATTCGCCCACCCTGCCAGGCATATCACCCGTAGTTTTCAAATCAGAAACCGTATCCGTGGATAACCTACCCCCTCAGACCGAAGTCTAGCTGATGACATCTAAAACTATTTATTTAATTATATATTATAATATAATATAATAAAATATATAATATTCTAAATTTATTAAAAACATTAATTACATAAAGAAGATGTCTCGATTTGCCAATCCCTCGCCACAAATTGGTCCAGGGTTTAATAATGCAAAGTATATTATAAAATATGATATATTTTATAATGCTGGTAAATGAATTATACTTTTATTATATCGTATAGCCTACATATAATACTAATAATGTAAATGAATCGAATATCAGATGCAATGTTTACACTGCTTAATGCAGGTCGTGGCGATAGCAATTCCTTATACTTTAAATATAGTATAATTGTCATTAGGTTAAGCAATTACTTTACTGACAACAGCTACGGGGTGCGACGTGTTATAACAATAAAAATATTTGAATTGTGCATTGTCACCCTCGAGTTTTATTATCTGGAAATTTCACACAATGCCTACCCACCTAAACAGGAGTGGTGATTACCTTAGAATAAAGCAGCTCTAGAGCACATTGAATTGAGTATGTGGACAACAGTGGCATGTTTTTGAAAGATAAAAACGCATTAATGAACAATGGGGAAAAAATAATATATTTAAACTCACCCTAAAATTTGTATTGAAATATACTCATTGTTTGATCATGCTCTCTGCTATAAAAAGGGTCTTGGCATTGTATTCAACGCAAAAGTGTTTGGTGTAGTAAAATAATCTAAAATAACTTATGAAGCGGAATACACATTCCCTTTATAAGTACTTTCTACCTACTACATATGCTTGTGCATTTAAGCATACTGCTCAAGAGCGCATTGACTATAGAAAACCACAAAAAATAACTTTGTTCCTTGTGTGCAGTAATTATAGCTCATTTTAAAAGAATTTAACACAATTGATCATCAGTTCGTTAGAATGAATGCCCTCTATCTAAAAGGAATCAATCAATTGGCATTTATGTTTTCAAATCAAAAACATCAATACATTGGGGATTCACATTATGATAAAAAATAATTTCAATTTTTAATTAACTCATATTAAATTTTATATTTTTTTCCGTCGACTGTTATTAGCCGGAATTAAATAAGTAAATAAATAATGTTATTTTTAACATTTTAGTAAATAGCGTTATATACTTATATGTGTATTTTAGTTACTATTTATTATTCTTGTTCTTGTCGACTTTTTCAATTGAGAATGTGAATTGCAATACGACCTTTAAAATTGCAAGTTCTCTGAGATATGCTCAAAAATCAGGTGTAGGAAAGCCAATGGAAAACAAAAAGAAGATTATGCTCTCAATCTGCTGACATTTTAATTTCATTATACATTTTAGAAATCAACACATTTAATAATATCCATGTTGCTGAATTTTCGCACAAATTTTAGAAAAATAATTACACAGAGGACTTGTGAGTTTTGTCCAGATATCTGGCGAAACAAAAAGTTTTCATACATTTGAAAAAAAAATTTACTGAATTTAGAAAATCGTAAGATTAAAAAATAAAAACATTTTTATATAGAAATCCAATCAACAAATTTAATTATTATTTATTTAATTTAAGAAAAAAATATTTAACAAAAATATGGGCTTGCATTTAACTTTTTAAAAATAATTTATTTTATTAAGAAATATATATCCGAAAAATATAAAAAAAGGTTTTCAAGTATTAGGAATTAGGAATTTTTTCAAGTATTAGGAATTTTTTCGAATATTTAAAAAATATTTCAAATTATCAGTGGGATTTTCAGTTTGCGCATTTTTTTCCTGAGTGTACAAGAACCCATCTTTCGACCGATGGAAATCTATATGACATGGTATCACATCCACTCTGCTTTGAAAAATACAAATTATTATTCCAAGTTTTATTAAGATTTCTAATATTATTATATTTTTTTTAATATATATGGTTATCATCAAAGTAAAATACCTACAATTGTTTAAGTACCTTTAGCTCTTGACAAATACAGATATATGATACACGGTTAGCGCTGGTTAGAAAATTTTTTGAAATCTTCGAAATAAACAGTAATCGACATTCCTAATTTGGTGACTTTAGCGCTAAAGATGCGCGATTTTCAAAATCCATAAATGGATGGCTTGTCAGTATTTTTTTTTGATTCGGGACACTTTTAGTACTCAGTGTATTACATATGTATTGTGTCTATTTAATATATTCCAATATTGCCACCCACATATTTTTATGATCCGGTTCTACTGGATCAACGGAATTCCTGAATAAATAGCCACAGCTAAAAAACCCAAAATAATCTCGAGTCGACGTCAAGTAGAATATTGTTTTTAGAGAGGACGGTATTTATATTCACAATTTTCCTTGTCAGCTTGTGTGTAAAAACTGAACTTGTTGTTTTTAATGTGTTCGTAATCATTTCCCTTGCCTCCGGCGTATCCGAACCCACTTAGTTGACCACTTATTTCCCTTGCACTGTCTATAATGTTTTTCAATAATGTTGAAAGAGTATATTGGTTGGTATATTGATTAGAAGAGTATACTGGGTTTCTGGAATGTCTTTTCGGCAATCTGTCCATCCAAAAACTTGAAACTCAGAATACCTGCGACAAAGTTGCAAAACATAAATTCTGATTTAACCTCGATATTCCTGTAAGTCGATAAAAAATGTGTCTTCGATATTAGCCAATAAAGATCCTGGACATGCACAGCAGATCCGTTCGTATTAATTTCTTAAGTCCGTGTTAATTTCAATTTCTTGTTTAACAATATCAAATTTGTTTACTAGATTTTTTTTTAATTTTTGCCTTTTTTTGTAGCAATATTTTATCAGCTGTATATTGGAAGAAAACTTGGTTGAATTCTTTGGATCTGGGTTAATCACAAAACTAATACATTCTTGTATATTTTTTATTAAAAAAAAGAATAAAAATGCAGTCGAACGTAACGCATTACCTAACAGCTTTTGTGATGATGCGTTAGATCCCCTTTTTAAAACATACTTGCTCAAAAGAGCATCCCCGCAATGGATGGAGAAGGAATACCGATTAGTTCAAAGAACCGCTATATTAACTATTCCAACAAATGAAAACGTTGCAGTCGGGCGTAACAGACTGCGAAATACTCTGTCACTGCAAAATAGGTGCCATAGAACAGTGTTGGTGTAGCCAAGAAATACCGAACTTTGAAGAAAATTTGTAGTAATCAAAAGTCCAAGTTTGCTTTTAAAATTGAAGTAGACATAGGCTTTTGTGAATTTTGACCATTATTTGATATCTGAGCATACTTCTTTGTTCCAGTATATGTATGTGTGTATCTGCATAGCCTAAGTTGTAGTAATATGTTATAGAGCATTTAGTTATTAGTCTGAAATAACAAAAATTGGTTACAGCTAAATAATGTAATACAAATATCAAGATGAACTTTCAATCTTATTTCCAGGTTAAGATATGGTTTCAAAATCATAGGTATAAGTGCAAGCGACAAGCAAAGGAAAAGGCAATGGCTGAGCAAAATCAACATAATCAGGTAATTATTCGCTTTTATAAATTGCATAATAAATATGTATTTTACACTTACACAATAATTATCATTATTATTTTAAAATCATAATTCTCGGATGGCATCATAGTTTTTACGAGATACGTTTTAAAACTATGGATAGGTTCCCGGTATTGTCGAAACTTTTGATTAGATTCTTTGATCCTGTTTGGTATGTTGACCTAATTGTAGAGCTTAAGCGAAATTTCTCTCCTTCTATCATATGTATCGTTATTGGTATTAGATAGCAAATTAGCTCACAAAATTGTCAGCTGAGATCGCCCATTCTGAATAATGATACTATCTTCATTTTCTCTTATGTATATTCGCTTCTCACAGCTCAGATATTCAATAAGTCGTCATATCCTAGACCAAAGTCTGGATCATCGATTTATTTTCGCGTAAATCAGTTCACGTAAATTTTATCAAGAAGTTGAGAAGATGAGCTTCTTTCCAGATCGATGGAACCATCCTTCTCATCACATCATAAATATCTTGAGTTAACCGTAGCCGAATTACTCACTTTTAGACAACTTATCAAGGCAATAAGACCATCCACGAGAGCAGTAAACAACTCGCTTTAAGATCCGAAGCTTTATTCTTGAAAGCCATTTTTAGGCCTATCTGGATTTATATGATGGTCATTTGGGTCATTATAGCAGGCACTCACATTATATCTCATGCGTAAAATCGTTGGATCCCATTTTTAATTATACTCTGATACCGAAGGTATCCACTATATTTTCGGCAGATTTTCAGCTAGAGCAATCAATTTTGGAAAGCATAATTCGGGAAACCGCCTTTGAGTATCGATAAAAACTGTATGGCCACGCATTCTGCTGGGCCCATAATCGCCAAAAGTTATATTTATAAATTGGTAAAACCGCATATCTGTTACAATTTTAAAGATATATTCACCAAACTCCGAATGTGGGTAGCTAATAACATCCTTTTTACATATTCATTTTCTTACCACACCAACATCTGCCGCTCCAAGTTTGAAATAAGCATATCTTCAACAATTTTTAAGCTAGAGGTTACTGGTTACTGGTAGCTCCTTCGAAAGTTCGATAATAATTGTTGGGCGACCACGCCCACTCCGCATCGTAAAACATTTTTGAAAGTGTAAATCGAAAAAACCATGTATCTCAAACTATTTGAAAGCCAGAGTTACCAAATTTGCTAGGGACATGTTTCAAAAATTCGGAAAACAAATTTCGAACCACGCCCACTACCGCCCCGAAAAACGATAAAGGCCTATATTTAAGGGCAAATGTGGAGGGCCGATAACTAACTTTCAAAGATCTGTATTTTGTGCTTCCACCCACCTTGTCCTACGTCACCTGCGATCAAATGGTATTATTTATGTTATCAAAGTATTTCGCAGTCGCAATTAAAGGCAATACAAATTTTGCAAAATCCAGTATGGAAAATCTGGAAATTATTTTCTTCCGATTTTCATAGCTCATAACAAGAAAAGTTTGACCGACATTTTTTCAAAATTTTTTTAAATTAAGCTGCAAATGTAATGCTATAAATTTTTTGGTTTTATTCGAGCAGCTTCAAAATCATTCTCGGATATAGCTGAAGACTACCTACAAAATTTTAGGAAGACTCCATTGCAAATAAAGTAAATTTTCGTACGATTAGTTTATAAGTTGAGAATTTCTGGTTCCCCTAAAATACGCGCTTCACAATTTAGACGAAGGATAACTGTGTTATATAAAAAAAAGATCTGTGGTTGCTGTAATTATGTATCACATTTGGTGTCCATAACTCCTTTTATGGAAAATCACTACAATTTTATACATTTAAGAGAACGATTATCTTTCGCCAGAAGGATCTTCTGGTAGACTACAAATATTTGCTATAATTTAATTTTAAACTTTTGCCAAGTACATATTTTAATCTTCGTTTGTGTTCACGAACCTTCTTCAAAAGAGCACGGAGCTTTAGACCGATGTAACTTTGGATACTAAATAAATTACCGGTCATTTACCATAACAATCTAAATCTCATGTGTCTGCCCATATCCACCTTCTCCCATTAACAAATAATTCTACAATTTATATTTATATTGAATTTTTTCATTTAAATTTTCAGTCTGCAAGCTCCCCAAGACGCGTCGCTGTTCCAGTTTTAGTAAAGGACGGAAAACCGTGCTCTGGAGCAAGTAACGCAGCTCAACCACAGTCGCATACAAACAGCTCCTCAACTTCTGGCAACAACAGCAATAATAGCAATGGTAATGCAAATGGCGTTACTGGAACGTCATCAGTTACTGCCAATGTACCGAACGTCCTAAATCTCATCCCAGGAGATGCACCCAGCTCACACTCACCTGATACATCGTCGTCTCTGATAGCAAGCTATGGTGGGACAGTTGGGGGATCTAATGCGTCTATGTTACAACAACCCTGCAATAATGCTCTCATGTCGAATAGTTTAGCGATGGCATATCGAAACCAAAATAATTTTATTTCGAATGGGCATCAGCAGCAGTGTGGAGGTTATCTACCACTGCAAGGTAGAGCATGGTAAAATCATCATCATCATCTTTATATTCTTTTGGTTCTGTTGAAGTGTACTCAATTCAGTTATGTGTATATCAGCTGACAAAAGAAATTTTGAAATACATACAGCTATATTTGAGATCAATTTCATAAAATGAAATTTTTGCTTTATATACTAGCAATAGTAAATAAGTTCTTAAATAAATATACATACGTCTCCAACAACCTCGAAGAAAAAAAAACAAATTATTAGTAATAAATGTATATATTTATAGGTCAATGTATTATACAATAAACTGAAAACTTAAATGTGTTCAAATGTTTCATTAATGTACTTCATGCTATAAGGATATTTCTCTGAACATATTTGCAACTTGGTGAGTTTTATAAAGTATTTGGAGTAATATTCTGTAAAAGAGAAATACGACATAATAATATCAACATCCGACAATTATCACTTCGTGGAACTGGTATAACCGTAATCGCTATAAGCACTATGCAAACAATATTGTATTGTCTGCTTAATGCTATAAATCTTATTTACAGCAAAATTAGGTTTGAATATATAAAATGGAGCTAAAACTATTTATTCAGACTGTTTCCCTTCAAGATGTTATAATGAAGTTGTGAAAGTGTATGTAATTGGGAGAACGAAGTATTTCAGACCCCTTAATGCATCAAAAGCCAAATCCATCTATCGTTCTAGTCCAACTTTGTGGAAGCGCCGACCTAAGAAACTGTAAATGGTTGAAAATTAAAATTTACAATTTCAGATATTTTAGTTCGATATCAGGATTACAATCAAGTAGAAACAGACTTTGTCATAGTATTAATCAACTGACTAAATTTCATTAAGATCGGGCTACATTTACATTTTAGGAAAATTAAATAAAATTTATATGATAACTTTTCGTTTTTAACCAGAGGAAATACTGAATTTAAACCAATTTGAGCCTTATTTTTAAGCCCAATGCGCATGTGAAAAGTTTTATAATATTCAGTCTGAACCGATTAGTAGATCAGAATATAGAAAATATGATAGTCAATCTGAACCGTTAACAGCATTTGATTGATTGATTGATTTAGCATAAGATTTTAAAGTGAAGGTAATTAAAGCAGAACTTCTCTGATTTGCTGGAATTTGCCTAACGAAATCTCAATTTAGGTCTTCTGTAGATATAAGAAATTGAGTGTGAACCAATCGCCAATAATAAGAAGAATCCAGATTACGTTGAAGCTGTAGTGGACAAGGAATCGATACATTTCGTTATAAATTGTCAACCTACAATAAAAGTCCGATATAAGAATAAAGCTGACTAAGAAACAAATTGAAAAGTAGAGGCTCTTGATGATAGGACTATTTAAATCTATTAAATAAAGGCTGGGAAATAAGCTGCTTTTTATATGTGTTTTTAATTCTTTTGTCACATAAGTATTATCTAGGAATTAATCTTACAACTAGCAACGTTTGATCTTATTGAGGTATTCCAGTGAAAAACAAAAAAACTCTGGCCGATTTCAATTAAAATATTGTTAGACTCCTTGCACATTTTATTGTCAAAGCTTTAGTAAGCAAAGTAACTCAAGACTCCGACTATTTAAACATTAAATAATAATATATTGCTGTAGTAATATTAAATATTTTATTTGAAATCAATAGATAAATAAATACGACATAATTAACGATATTGGGGGCGCATAGTGATACAATGTTGACTAAGTGAGTATGGGTTCCAGCAGCGGGCGCAGAAATATGAAAAAGAAAGAGTTTGCAATTTATTTAATTATAATAAAATATATAAATATATAAAATAGATATGGATAATTAAATTAAAATGCAAATTAAAAGATTTAGAGCTAAAAAAAATAATTAGAATTAAATAAAAATTGTACATTTGGAAGAACGAATCTATTAAGTGGTTATTTCATTTTGAATTTGAATATCAAATGGAACACTGGAAGAAATCTAGCCAAATATATTCAACGACAACATGAAACAATTAATACCAAATTGACCTGAAATATTAGGTTTACATTCATATATATATATTTTTTCAGATCTATTAGGAGGTGCTTTTAAAACTACGCTACTGTTCTTTAAAATAGGAGTGGGCTCATGACCATTATTATTATTGCGTAGAAAATGATTTAAACTCAATAGGTAGTAACTCATCAATCAGCTGCTTTCTGTGATGCCCATATAGGTATGATGGACATTTGCGACAACTCCCAGAATTCGAATCAAAATGCATTTTTAAACACGTTCTCAAATGCTGCAGTATCCTTGAGAGGATGGGTTTCAAGTATTCATAAGACAAATACAATTATGCCAGTCTGTAAGTCACCTTTATGATCCAATCAACTAGTTATGCACAACTAGTGCATTTTTCCTTTTTCCAACGCATTTCGAGAAAATCATGCGTTAAACTTTTCTTATAAAAATAATATATAATATATAAAAAAATACCAACTCCAATATTCTCGCCAAAAAAATGATCATTACTTACATTACTTACTTAGATTGTAGGAAACGAATTGGTGTAAAAATTATTTTTTCTTTTTTAAACCTGCGATTAATAGCACAAAAGAAATTATTTATATGATTGCATTTTGTTAAAAATTTACAATTGATAGAAAACAAACTGCATAAAATGCAAAATGCTGTATTTTCATGATGGGCTCTAACGCCGACTGCTTTGGATTAGAGGAATAGTGAAATTATAGCGTTCAATTTGAGTTTAATTACTGAAATTAAAATACACACTTGGATTATGATATATAAATATTAATAAACCATAAAAATTTGTATGTAACTTATTTTTGGCTTAAATGGCAGATATAATGATTTATTTACTTCCCAGTAAGCATTGAAATAAAAACTTAATGAACATGCTAATAAATAAAACTAAAGCTCATTCCGGTTTACGTCTTTCATTGATATCTATATTCGAAAAAAGCAAGGAAGATATACAAATTTTATTAATTAAGTCTTACATTTCACTTATCGGTATATCTTCATTTATTGCAAAAATTTACGAGCCTAAAATTATACATTTTTTGAGCCTTGAAACAATTAAAATCATTCTCATATTCGAAAATGAATGGGCAGCAATGCATTTAGATGTGTGTATATATTTATATCGCGGCTAACGGTAAAAATTATTCAGATTGTTTTCAAACATTGTGGCTACGCCATCTTCGATACTGATAAAGTCGTTAGTTGCCGAAACTAGTGCCTCCGAATTTGCAATAGCTTTGGAACTTCTGCCTAAGCAGTCGCTAACATACAAGCTCTCATCTGTGATTTTTGTATCCTTTTTGCATCGGCTTCCATTAAAGAAGCTTGAATTATTTTTCGCACTTATTTCGACTGTGTCAGTGATTTCTATTTTGTGTTCGGGATCACTGACTAGGTTATTACAAGACTGATAGCAGTTATCACAAGATTCTTTGTTAGTTGGAATAGCGCATTCCGAGTTATTTGAAATGGGTGATGAAGAAGGTTCATATTTGCGAGGACGACCACGGGATAAATGACGTCTTTTTATGAACTCATTATCATCAACCATCCAAAAAGAGCCAAAGTCATCTTCGTAACGTACAAAACATTTATGTAAAGATAAATTCGTTCGAAGAGCATTCTACAGTTAAATTAATTTTTTCATCAAATTTATTACGTGTATAACAGTTTTTTTTTTATTATTAAATCATTAGTAGCCAGGAAAGCGATTGTTTGAAATGTTATAAGGAATAAAATAATATACGTGTTATAATTGTTGGAATAAAATACTTATTATAATATATATATAAAAACAACATTTATTTCACAGTGGTTTTCACTTGTTTTGTAAAAAATATAGTATTTTTGGACACGTTTCTTAACCGATGGATTTCAATATTTTCAGTTGATCAATATTTTTTCGAAAATACGGACGGACAGACAGACGGAATTTGCTAAAAAAAAGACTCGAATCCATAAATTCGATGGGGTCAGATTGATTCCTTCTGGTTATCTCATACATTTGCACAAGATAGAAATATGGAATCATTACAAGAGGATGCAAATTAACAACAAACAAAATAATCAGAAAAGTAAAAGTCTGATTCAGCAAAACTACAAGTACAACGGAAGAAAGTTCGAAACTAATCTGACTTACTGTCGCAAAAGAATGTTGAGGTGTAACACATCCGCATCTGAGTGTGATATTGTCATCATACAACAGGATATGAAATTGTCTAACGCTGTCCCTGCCAGGATTTGACAGCAATTACAAGATGGACATTAGGTTATTGATGCTTGTACACTCAGAAAAAAATTACCCTGAATTTTAGAAACTCACCATACTTTCTATTTTTACACATTTCATAAAATTCATATTATTAAATCAGAAAAACGTAGTATTTTATGGATACTTGAACCCGAAACATGTGGCTGAGTTTACTATAAATAATTTCCAAAAACGAGACTTTGGAACCGTCTAGAAGCTGGGTGAGGAGTATCCTGAAGCATACTTATCGGTGGGCGCATCGAATATACTCTTAGACCTATGGTAAGAGAATCTTTCGCTCGCTCTATCATAACTAGCGGAAATCATTAAAGATGTGCTGGCTCCTAAATCACGAAATTAAGGAGAGTTGGCGGTTTTTGATGATGATAAGGCAACCGGAAACCCTGCAGGTTGTTCATCAAATAGACAATGCCTGTGCAATCTAGCTGGCCAACAATATTGGGCACCGGAACGTAGACAAACCTAGTTAGACGCATATGTGCGGAAGAAGAGCTCCTGAGGGAGGACACAGAAAGCAAAACTTAGAAAAATATAAATAAAATATATGAATCATCATTGACTGACACACGGGGTGTAGTTAATATGGTCCTTGTCCAAGGCTTAGGGTCAGTGGTTAAAGGTCGCAAGTCCAGCCAGTTCCCCCCACCGCTAATCAAAAATAATCACACTGCTCTTCTACGACCCCAGTTTAGCGATGGTGGGACCAGCATAGCCAGTCTTAATCTGGGAGAAATCTAATAATGTCAACACCATCCTTATATTGGGAGGCGACATCGAAGCAGCACCGACATCGAAGAGAGTGGGTGGCTTATCACTTTATCATTTTAACCTCAATTGAAATTAAGGTCGTCTTCACACCAAAGGCAAAATCCAAAGATTTTATACCACTAAGTCCATCCCCTTTTCTAATACATTCTAATACATTCTTTTTTCAATATTGGTGGACCCTTTGCCTGGGGCGTCTTCCGCCTGCAGTTGCTTCAGCATCAGGGAGGTGTCCTTCTCTACTCTGTGAAAAATTAACTTTTTTCTTAACGAAGAACATTAATATTACGTAATTACCTATAGCGATAGGCAAAATGTCGTGGTGTGGTTTTAGACAGAATGCAACTTTGCAACTAAGAAAAATGTCATAATGGCAAAAACCGTTCTGTATTGGCTATTGACTTAAGATTGGATAATTGAACAGAGGTAATATATATCACGGAAGCCATAACCGGTCCGTGAAACGACAAAACAAATAGGGAAGACTTATGTAAGACAGTCAAACGGCTCTCAAATAACGTACAGCAAATAACAGTTTCCCTCGATGATCTCTGAACAAAAACCCGAAAATCTCAGTAGCGACCTCGCATGGATAGCTCTTCGTCCAAGCCTGGGATGATCAAATCAGACGACCACAGGCGACCATCCGAATATAAGCTTCCCGACTTCACGCCAACGATTTGCTCACGAAGCAGTAGCTCTGCCAATGAGTCTCATGTCCTACCCATTTTCAACTCTCATTGTGATGAGAACGAGTCTCTGAACTGCCACCATGAAATGTACACAGTGTCTGTGGATGAATTCGTCGAGCACTAAACTGGTCCTATTTATTCGATAAATCAAGAAGTTGAATAGATTTCATAAAGATCGCAAATTTTGAGTGGAACCTTAACACTCAAGATTGTCGGACAACAATCACTCAAGGAATTAAGCAAAGTTGTCTCAATTATTTTTTATATGAAAACAAATTACTAACTGTTGTTCGCTAGCCGTTCGAGTATAGTCTAATTTAAAATATGGACAGAAAGTTTGCAGCGTACTTAATTTGTTGTCCTTCATAAATCTCATTGGAAAGTCTTTTTGTAGACGAGTTAATATAGCCAGTCTGGCAGCTAAGTTAGTTTCGTCGCTAAAGCTACCAAACCTGGAAGGTAGATTACTAGAAACCTCTTCTAATATTTTTTTGGAAACTTGGAAAGTCGATTACTAGGACACCCGCTCTTGGTATTACTTACGGCTATGCTCGATTGTAATGTTCTCACCTATTCGCATTGAAGTAATCAGAAAATCATACTGAAAAGTCACAGTCAACTCTTTTACATATCTCATATTAGCCGATAAGCCAGTCTTTCAATTCATTCATTTAGTTCATTCATTTAACTCAGCTGATTCATTCTTGGAGCCAGATTCTCGTCCGTTTTATTCATTGAGTCCGATTCGTTGTGATCGTTTGCCGTTATCGATATCTTTTAATACATTTGTTGACTACGGCGCCAATTCATTCACAATCTCAAAAAGAAAGAGTTCGTTGAACCATTGACTGAGTACTTACTTTTACTCCTTTTTTCTTAGATTTGGTGGAACGACAAGATCAGAAGGTGATCCAACCGGAAAGATTTATAACTAAATGATCTGTAATCGGACTTAAGCGAACGAATGAACTAAATAACCGATTCGTTCGTTCCCCGATGATCGATTCCCAAATCAGCCATAGAACGGACGCTCACAGACGAACTGTCATGCCCAGTTCTGGCATTCTAAGAGAGGTAGCTAGAGATGGTTGATGTTTGAGATGTTGGATTGCCCACCAGCGTAGGTTAGATTAGATTAGGATAAAAAGTGTGGCTCATTGTGATGCTGTATATCGGTGAATTCCGATATATTTACAAAGAAGGGTGACCACATTAATTAGAGCATTCTCCTCCTTCTCAAGGCCGGACCGTGTCAGAGGTGACAGTGACAGAGATTAATCGATATGTCTTTTTATTCATCTTTTTTTCGTTCGGCAAGGATAGTTAGTACTCGAGATTAATCCCTTAGTGAGTGCTGACCAATTCAAGTTTGCTTGGTGCTCGAAAAATACTCCCACCAAGAGTCTGCACCCCCTCTTTTCAGCAGGTGAGATGAGACGGTGCCTCGCCTGACCAATTCAACCGTGAACTCCTTCCGCTGGCGAGAATTCTTGATAACAGATCTTATCTTATGGAGCTCTGTCTCGGTAAATTTACTTTTCCGATAAGCTTGCCGGATTCAGAGATTAAATATTGCGGAAAAGTTTGAGACCTAAGAGTTGTTCGTTGCTTTTAGGCCAACGTCTTCTTGATCTGTAATCAGTAGGAGAGCTATGAGGCAGGTTTTGGGTTTGAGACTGAGACTGAGAGACCATCTACTTCTAGGGACGTACACGCTTGAAAGCTTTAAGCCAGTTTAAATTTCTGTGATTGAGCAAATGTTGCGCCGGATTCACCGCTCCAGTCGCAGCATTTGTTAGCTTTAAGTTTTCTGACAACCTGGGAAGAGCGTGCTCACTGTTAGCTGTCCATTTTTGGCCTTAATACTGGGCTTCGAGAAATTGTTTATAAGAAGCAAAGTATTAAATTCATCCCAAAATTGCAGGGAGCCAGCTCATCCAACTAGAAGCAATAGATTGAGAGGTACCGCCAAGGAATTCTAGTCTCAGTATGAAATAGTTAAATAGTGGAGGATGCCATATGCAGGATCTGCTTCGAAAGGTACTGTTTGCATTAAGCAAACTTTGAGAAATAAGGACTTAGAAACCCTAATTGGAATCCACCAAGAACTATAGCTCATTTACCAAAGAGGGGCCTGGTCTAAGAACTTGTGGGATGGTTCGGATGGGGCTGAGCTGAGGCCACCAGGCGGGTCGCGGGTTGCGGATAGCGAACGGATCAAAAACTAGCCCAGTCTTTAACGGTGAGCTCAGGCAAATGGCGACCGCCTGTTCTAATATAGCTTTACCCGGGTATCGCGGATCTCTGCCCGGGCGGACACATACTTCTCCGCAGCTCGAGAGACTCCATGAAGAAGACACAAAGTATAAAAATACCGCAGGATCTCCCTGCGGAGCTTGTCGCAAGACAATTAGAGGGTCATACCCCTTACGGAGACCGACCCTCGCGTGTGGTAGACAATCCTCCACACCGTGTTGCTCCAGCAACAAATAGGAGAGTGCCGTAGGCACAAGGAACTCCGGCTGTCAGGCATGGGAGACCGATGGCTGGTACACCCAGACCAACGCACCCAGCACCGAACACCGCGAGACAAGGCGCTCAGCGCCCAAAAAGGAAGGGAGAGTTCCTGTCACCAAGGGGTCAACCCGGTGGGCTGGCTAACCCGAACCGGCGAAATCTCTGCGGTTCAAGGGTCAAGTGGTACCTCCGGTATCCGGATGCGCCCGGAGGTTGTGCGCGCTGCCCGCGGCTCGGCAGCGGCAAAGGTGCTGAACGAGAATGGGGCAGGAAATCTGGGCCTGCGCCCAAGCACATCGCCTGCAGCCCCCACGAAGACCAGCTCGCCGACACCCACCGAGCCTCGCCTGTCCTATGCAGACATGGCAAAGAAGGTAAAGGTGGCCGTGTTGCCCGTGGACTTCCCACGGATCATGCTCTGATTTATTTGTTTTCAAAGAGGCCATCATTGACGAAGTCATTGCGTCTGGTGAAGATGTCGCGGTCTCATTCGCTTCCGGGTTGGATTCCTGGTTATTGAATGCTCCGATGAGGCTTAGCCGATTGGCTGAGGACCGCAACTTCGAGGCTACAATCGTGGAAGGGCGTGCCCCTTGAGTGCAAGGTGGGGGACGACATACCGTCGCCCCACTGCATCACGCTGTTCTGCCCCAGGAGTGCAGATCGGTCTACCGAATCCCTGTTGCTTCTGCTGAGGAACCAGAACAGGATCGAGATCGACACCTGAAAGGTTATCACCAAGAGAAACGAGGGTGGAGGAGCCCTCCTGGTGATCGGGATGGATGAGCTATCCGGGAATATAATTGTGGAGAAGGGGCACCAGGTCTTCTTCCGTTACGGGACCATCCCCGTAAGTGGACTGAAGAAGAAGAAGACTGGAGAAAAGCCCCAACCTGCTCCAACTGGCAAGGAGGATGTCTCAGTGGGCAACATCGCCACATAGGAAACTCCTGCCCCGGATCAGGGCAGTCAGACTGCGCAGCCCACCGCCCCGCCGGAGGACCTCGAAGACGACGAAGAACTGGCAGATGTGATGCTCTGCCAGGAGCTGCAGGATGCAGCTGCAGCTGACGTCGCTATGACGAGCAGCGATGCCGGATTTTATACTTAAATATAATCTAGAATTAGGCAATGTCGGATCTACACCGACATGTGCAACTAGAATCAGGGGGGAGGTGCTAGACATCACCCTGATCAGTCGGTCCCTAAAGGCTTACCTTAGGGAATGGCATGTTTCCCAAGAGGAATCCATGTCTGACCCGAGGACTATCCTATTTAAATTAAAATTAAATACGGATAGTGTACACCAGATCGCAACCCCAGGAGAACCAACTGGGAGGGCTATAAGTCGACCTTAGAGCTCTACCTAGCCAACGGACTATCTGGCACACCCAGGAATCCGCTAGAGCTTGACAGAACCACAGGTGACCTCAATAAATGCATAATTAATTAATTTGAGGATAACTGCCCGGTAGGGAAAAAGCATATGGAAAAAGATGCCCCATGGTGAAACGACAGCCTAGAAAGGCTGCGCGTGACCACACTTCGCCTCTTCAATAAAGCAAAGAGAGACGGAATATGGGAACAGTACCGTGAAAGCATGACCTCCTACAATAAGGAGATAAGGAAGGCCAAACGGAATAATTACAGAAACTTCTGCGAAAGCATAGTTAGCACAAGCGAAGGCGCCAGGCTCCATAGAGCACTGGCGAAACGAGTGCCTGATGCGAACTTAGCACTGAAGCGTGGGGATAATTCCTTTACGAGCAGTAATTTGCAGATATCAGAACTATTCTTCGAGATGCATTTCCAAGGCAGCACACCCCTGCAGGAAGAGGCTATCGAAAGGGAGAGCAGATACAGGCCGTCAACTGACGACTGAGCATGCGCCAAGGCGATAGTCGCAAGGGAGAGACTGAATTGGTCAATTGGTACATTCCAGCCCTATAAGTCCTTTCCTTCAAACGGGACAGGAAATACTCCTCTCCCATATTAGGAAAGCATAAGTAAGTAGCCTAGCCCTCGGATACATATCGGGCGCATGGAGAAGAGCTAGGGTAGTCTTCATCCCCAAGGCAGGGAAGAAAGACATTACCAGCCCAAAGTCCTTCAGACCCATCAGCTTAACATCGTTTTTACTGAAAACGTTGGAAAAGCTGGTGGACTACAGAATCAGAAGCACTTTGCTTAAGCAAAGGCCGCTGCACCCAACGCAGCATGCATACAGAGTAGGCAGGTCCACGGACACAGCACTTTATCAGCTGCGACGTACTTTGAGTGCAGCAATTGATAATAAGGAAGTAGCACTGTGCGCCTTCTTAGATATAGAATGTGAATTTGATAACACATCTCACGATGCAATCAATGCTACCAATGAGAGAAGAGGTCTGGACCATACTACCAGCAGATGGATACTTGCACTTTTACGGTCCAGGCAAGCCACGGCATCATTACATGATAGCACTGTAACAGTCCTAACCACCAAAGGCTGTCCCCAAGGAGGGGTGTTGTCTCCGCTACTCTGGAGTCTGTTAGTAGACGAACTACTAAACAGACTTGCTAACAGTGGTATTCAATGTCAAGGTTATGCCGATGGCATTGTTATCATAGCGCGAGGCAAATTTGAAGAATCACTCTGTGACATAGTTCAGTCAGGGCTAAGGATAACGAATGACTGGTGTATGGTTGGACTCAGCTTAAACCCTACGAAAACAGTCATCGTCCCCTTTACCAGACGACATAAGTTACAGAGGATGAGACAAATATGGCTCTCAGGGACCATACTAGAAACAAGTAGGGGGGTCAAATACCTGGGAGTCACATTTGACAGCAGGCTTAACTTTGGCACCCATATGCAAAATACGATATTAAAGTGCTCTAGGGCGCTTTATACATGTCGTAGTATTGCCGGTAAATCATGGGGTACATCACCAAAGATATTAAGATGGCTATACCTGATGGTAGTAAGACCCATGTTAACCTATGGGGTGGTAGCATATCATAAGGCTCAAGCAGAAAGCCACGCTTCTAAGGATATCGGTAGAAGGAGTTGGGGGCAACCATATCTTAAGCCATAAAGATGCCCAACTCCATTCAAACGAACTGCCCCTGCTGATGCAACCTAGGGACGAAATGGTAACCGAATACATATTCGAGCGAAATTTCACAGTTTGTATGAGTAGTAAAAGGGAATGGACAACTCTGGATGAAGTCCATCCCATGAAACCGCACACCATAAAATGGTACACCGATGGATCACTCACGAATCAGGGCACGGGTCTTGGAATGGTGGGTCCTCGGGTATTCTACCATGAATCCCTGGGAACGCACACCAGCATACTTCAGGCTGAGGTATGTGCGATAGGGCGATGTGCGGACTTCAACATAGAACGCAACTATCGGAATACGATAATTAAGATAACATCGAAGGTAGTCCATGAAGTTCGTTCAAAGCTAGACCTACTCGGGACTCACAACAGGCTCACCCTACGATGGGTCCCGGGCCACAGGGATATAGCGGGAAACGAGGCAGCTGACATGCAAGCAAGAATGGGGGCAGGAAGGCCCCTAACAGGACCAGAACCGTATTGTGGCATAGGGAGGCACACTATACGACTGGAGCTTAGAAACGAGAAGAGGCAGAGACGGCATCAGAGCTGGTCGGAGGCTGTAGGACTCCGACAAGCCAGATGTCTCCTAGGTGGTTATAATCTTGTACGATTTAAACAAATTATAATCATGGGAAAGAACAGCCTTAGGATACTCACCGGTCTATTGACAGGACACTGTAGACTAAGGAGTCACCTAGCAAAATTGGGTATATATAGTAGCGACCTGTGCAGGTTTTGTGAAAGAGAGGAGGAATCCTCGATGCACATCCTGGCAGAGTGTGTCGCCTTGGCTAGAAGAAGCAGCCTCCTAGGGGCGCATGTTTTGAATTGCAAAGACATAGAAGACCTCAACCCAACAAAGATCCTCGCATTCGTGCGGGAGTTGGGGCTGATGGAAGAGCTATAAGCTCAGAAGGGGGCACAATAGATCAAATAGGTCGCGGTGCAGCTTCCCCCTAATAATAATAATAATAAGAGGGGCATAATGTAATGCAAAATGTAGATCGTATTATAATAATAATAATGGACGAAAATAGGGAAAACACTGTCCTCTGACAATGTAAAGGGCAAAACCTTTTTGGTATAATTACTTCCAGCACACAATTTTAAATACTCGATTTTTTAATGATTCGATTTTATAATTCACAAGAAACCTTATCAAGTTCCTAGAGAATACTGGCTAAAATTGAATATAATAATTATTTTCTACTGATTATTATAATAATTTAAAAATAAAAAAATCCTTTTTGTCGCTGGCTATATCGGATGACCACAATACTAAACTTATAGCGCTCATTTGTCCATACTTACTCAATTTAGTATACTTACGTGTGTAACTATTAGGCCGCACTTCTTTCTTGAATTACAGTTTTTTAAGCCTGTGTGCAACATTTTTCTCTGAATGAATTAATTAATTTAATTCATATATAATCCCTTGGATATAGAATTGGTGAAATGCGACTGTTAACAGTGCTTTCAGTTTTAGGCGAAGAAATTATCGTTTGGTTTAGCTCGTCAAGCGACAGATAAATGTTTGCCAAGTAATATTTTCAAGTCTGTTTAAATATTTATATAAAAAAAAAGTTTGCTGTTGTTTTCGAGCCGTTCTATTAAAGTCTGATTAAAAATATGGACAGAAATTTGTCTGTGTATTCCAAGTTTTAAATACTTGGCAAGCTGAAAGAGTTGTGGTTTTTGAAGACAAGTCTACATAGACATGTCCGTCTGTTTCTCTGATAGATATTTTTGTACTTATGGTATAGACAGTACATAAGTCAGTCAGATCGGTCCACTATATCGCATAGTCTCAGAAGCTAGAATTGGTGAAAAATTAAGATGTATAAGCTGCCAAAATATTTCGTTTTTCTTGTTTTTATCAATGTATTTACTTAAATGTACTTCCCAGTAAGCATCATATTCATAACTTAATACATATACTATTAAATATTATATTTCGATTCTTCGTTTACCATGCATTAATACCTGCATCAGAAGTTATACAAATTTTATTAATTAAGTCTTACATTTCACTAATCTGTATCTCTACATTTCTTAATACGCTGAATCAAACATGTGTCGAATCCTAACTGTCCATTAGTTTGAGTCTTAAACTCAGAGAATCAATTAATTAACATATTTTCCGCAATGAATAAACAGCAATGCATATAAGTGGGTGGATATATTTATATCGCGGCTAACGGTAAAAATTATTCAGATTGTTTTCAAACATTGTGGCTACGCCATCTTCGATACTGATAAAGTCGTTAGTTGCCGAAACTAGTGCCTCCGAATTTGCAATAGCTTTGGAACTTCTGCCTAAGCAGTCGCTAACATACAAGCTCTCATCTGTGATTTTTGTATCCTTTTTGCATCGGCTTCCATTAAAGAAGCTTGAATTATTTTTCGCACTTATTTCGACTGTGTCAGTGATTTCTATTTTGTGTTCGGGATCACTGACTAGGTTATTACAAGACTGATAGCAGTTATCACAAGATTCTTTGTTAGTTGGAATAGCGCATTCCGAGTTATTTGAAATGGGTGATGAAGAAGGTTCATATTTGCGAGGACGACCACGGGATAAATGACGTCTTTTTATGAACTCATTATCATCAACCATCCAAAAAGAGCCAAAGTCATCTTCGTAACGTACAAAACATTTATGTAAAGATAAATTCGTTCGAATAGCATTCTACGGTATTATCAATTAATTCATGTAATACATAATAGTTAGTGTTCCAAAAAAATTATTTAGATGCCAGGAAAGCAATTATTTGAAAAGTTGTAAAATAGAATATAAAATACATTTCATAAATTATGGAATAAAAATTATTTCTTGTTAGTTAATGTTTTGAGTATTAGCTTTGAAAATAAAATACCTTATGAGTCTTGAAATTTTTAAATGTATTACATTCGGAACTTCTAATACGAAAAAGGTGGAGGCTTCTGTTGTTTTTTCTTTAAAGGGCCAATTTTGGAGAGTGGAGTTTTCTGGTCACTTGTGATTGCGGGAAGGGGACAATATATAGCTAAACTGTGTTTGGTCATTTATTGATAAAGTTTTGCACTAGTTGCTCTAGTTGGGGCTGTAAAGAAACACCTATGGATAAGACCTATGATGTATGTACATGATCTTCTTGCTGTATACAACATTATCTTATCCTATCCTGAAGATCGTACTTATATCAAGGGTCTGCTTTTGATTTTTATCTAATATTTAATTTATTTTTTTAATTTAGTTGATAAAGGCAAAGGCAAAAGACTCTAATATAAACAGAAAAATTTAGTTATATATATTTCCCCAGTAAGGTCTCAGATATTGTAAAACTCTAAGGCCAAGAAATTTATCGTACATTATTTCGATTTTTAACCGAATGTTCGTTATAAAGTTCTTGCAGAGGATGCTGTACGTTTCTCGTAAAGTGGGTAACACACTCCAGGAGATTATGTATATATCATTTTTATTCTAGCTTTTTCATTTCCGCATAAATCATTGCTGACAATTCGTTGTCACTTAAATATGTCAGAGAAGGTTTATTTATTTCTTGTAAATGTGAATAATTATAATTATGTTTAGGATTAATCGGTTAATAAAATAAATACTTGGTCATCTTCAAGGAACTTTTTATTGAACATCTTTCAGGTGAATTGTTTTTTTAAATGTATTAACCCAAATGAGGATACATCACAAATTACAACGGTGGGGATGATTACCTTCTAAGTAATTAGACAAGTATCTTGCTATATTTAATGGGTAATCAGAAGTAAGGTGTTTGACTAATTCCAGACGAATTCTCAAGCTTCAGCAGCTAACGCTTCTAAAGGATTATATTATGAACGTTCGTTTCTGAAACATTATAAAATGGTTTCACGTGAGATTAAGGAGTGAAACCTTTTTAAAAGGAAGTTCCGATAACTTAAAGGTCCGATAACTTAAAGCTAGCCCTGTCTCGCTCTATGTAAATAAAAGTGCTGAAGTAGAAGAATTTGATTGCATTGTCTGACTGTTTTCGGGAAAAGCTCTATAATTAAGGATATAGTATAATATAAAAAAGGATAGACGGGCACAAATCTAAATAATTCGACTATAAGTGGTAGGATATATCTCCTCTTATGCGTCACATATTTTACTACAAAATGTGAATATTATATTATACCTATGAATACATAAGAAAGTAGATTTTTATTTGCAGAGACTATTTCGACTAGAATCAGGCGGACTGACTGAGTATCTAATCAGCCAGAGTATCTAATCTATATTTCAAACAGAGAAACAGATGTCCATTTTGTATAAATTCAAACATACGGACTTAGAATTATAGTACGGCAATCGAGTCGATTTAGTCATATGCTCTGCGGCTTACAAGCTGACTGCTTCACATATAAACAGACAGGAGAGCGACGTACTCTTACGATAGTGAAGATATATCTTCCTATGCGTAAAATCTAAATACTTTACGCGAAGGTAGAAAAAATAATTGTATGTAAGGCGTCTAGTTCGACCAGAAACAGACACACAGACTGAGGAATGAACGGACAAATGGAAACGGAAAATGTACATAATCAGAGAGAATCAAGTATTTTTAATTTTTATTATTTTACATTATTTAATTATATACAAATAAATTAAAAATTAAATATGTCTGAAAAGCGTATAAACTTAATTCCTTAAATAATTAGAAGCAGACAGACGGACTTAGCTATTTGGATTCAAGAATTTATGTAGAATATATACTTTAGGATAATATTGTAGTTTTATTGTATTATGGGGAAAAATTAGCTTTGACATCTAATTAATTTCTTGAAATATATTTTACTTATGCATTTTTGTAGCATTTGTTTCTGCAGAGAATGGCCTGAAGTTTCCAAAGAAAAAATACGATACGGATTACACCGACCAGATGGATGGATGGTCCTAACCACATGCAGCGAAGAATGCTCTAATTATCCTAGCTTTTTTAAAAGAAATAATCACTTGGAATCCAAAAATAGAGTTTGAAATCATTGCCACTAAGAATAAAAGTATTTAAGGGATCATCTATAATTTTATTTTTAAGAACTTAATGGAAAAATATGTCACAACATGCAAAATGACGATATTTGAACGACATCCATACAAAATTGGCGTTGAAGATTAAGTCTATCCCAAGTTGTCAATCCACTCAGATCCAGTTTGCATTAAGTCAAAAGTATGTTCTTTATAATTTTTAATAAAGTAATAATTTAACAAAAACTCGATCGCATAGAAAATATAATTTTTTCTCTTTGGTTTTTATTATTGTGGTAGTCTGATCTGAGCGATTTATACTTAGATAAGTAATATAACAGACGGATAGGGTCGAATAGAAACAGACAGACGGATTAATTTCCTTCTCCCAAATTATAACACTCTCCACAAAGATATAAATAAAGACAGACTATTATGTCGAGAGACTAGTTCGACCAGAAAAAGACTCACGGACAGAAGAGCTGACAAACAGACACACAAAAATTAGTTCAAATGTGTTGTATTTCTCCTGTTCACCAAGATGGATGCATTTTAAAAGTAATCGAATCTGATAAGCTCAGATTGATCTTCATATTAATATCAGAGAAATTAAACAAAATTATTGTTTTAAACTTTAAGCATTCCGCCCATTTATTTTTTGACTATATTACACTCTTACACGTTACTATAATTGTTAATGTCTTTACAATTTAATATTTTATTTATTTAGTTACTTTATTTAAGATAATCTAAATTAAGCTTAATGTTATGGCTGGTGCGGTCAGATAGGAGTTACAAATATGTCTAACTATTGGGCGTCGTAAGATGTTGATCTCCAGCCACTTTTATACGATAATTTTCTTGCTGCGTTGGAATTATATTGTGTTCTCAAATTTACAACAATGTTTGTACATGTTGTTTTCCTGGTTTTGACTTTTTCCTTTCATCTAAAAATATTGATGAAGTTGTTAAGCAGCAAAAGTTCCCATCATAGGTTTCTCGCACCTGTCATTAAACTATAAACAGTGAAGCATATATGAAAATACAAATGTTTCTATTGTATTTAATTTATTTTGTTCTGTGCTGCAGGGATGATGAAGGAGATAATGGTCAGCGAATTTGTTTGGCGCCTATATCACAAACTATTAGTTTGTTATTAAGTTTGCTCATTGCGTTATGCAAGTGCTTTCCATTTTGGGTTGAAAGCCGACAACACCAGTGCTTTTGCATTATAGCCATCTCTTGTAGTCTTCCAGCGGTGTGTTGAAGTCCAGCTAGCTCTCAGTAAAGCGAAACTAGGCGGTCAGTTGACGACTGCATAGGTAAAAATGGCGCTTCCAAATTAAACGCTTACAGCTATTTGTGGCAAACCTTTTCCGATGTTGGTGTCCAATGCCATCTCTAACTAGATGGCAATTTTAACGCAATGCATCTCAGATAGAATCATTACGTTAATAAGTGTGGCCTATAAAAATGGAAAAGTTTTTTCTAGTCGAAAAAGACGCTCCTGATTGTGCTTCTGGGTAAGAGTTGAAAGGCTATGAATGTATTCGGTACATTCTGTGCCTTTCATTGGCTAATCCGTTCTTTTAACTCCTTTTTGACTGGCACATTTGCATTGTGGTTTCCTCCGCAGATGCGCCATACTTGTGTGCTCTTTTTTGACTGAGGAAGACTTGGGGAAAGCGAACTCTTCGCTTCAGGACTTCGAAATCATAGTGGCCATGAAAGTCCACAGCAAGCTGAGAACAGAGCAAAAGCCCAACCCAACCTCAGTGCTTTTGCTCTGTTAGGCGTACTTTGAGGCTGGTATCTGAGAGTAAAATACGCCATGCTCTAGTGCACTACTACGAACCCTAACCTGAACTTAGCTTTTAATTTCTAGTAATGTTTAATTTGCCAATTTTAGAGTCTATACGTTTTTAGACTCTGAGATCGGACAGACAAACGGACGGTCAGGCAGACAGATAAACGGATAGACAGACGAGCATGGCTATTTCGACTCTGTTGTTGATCTTGGTCAAGATTTAATATGGGTTCGAAGATGCTTCATTTAATGGTAGAAGAACGACCGATTGTTGGGTGTTTCTTGATATAGTAGTCCGATGCTGATGTCTTTTGTCCAAATATGGGTGGTATAATAAAATATTTAGTGAGTTTATTTCGAAAGGACTAGTTCGCATAGAAAAAGACAGACGGACGGACAGAGTGGCGGACGGACCAGATGGAAGGACGGACAGACAGACGGACATATTGACTACGAAGTGATGCTGATCAAGAATATACATACATTATTAGGTGTATTTTTCAATGCGCTACAAAGATGACAACAACAATGATCAATAAAATATTATCTTTTTACGGCACTTCTAAATTAATTGTACAAGTTTTGTTTCGGCACAACAATAACTTTCCATTCAATAAAAAAATATAGCCTACTATAAAACTTTCGAATTCATAGCAGATACTTGTTTTCGCGGATTTTAGGTGCAGGAATGGACCTGTCGCGACTACTTAAGGACGTGTGAAAGGAGATTTCTAAGAAGGTTTTTGTAGAGTCATACGGACGGACGAACAGACAAACAGACTGACATGGCTAAATCGATTCTGATAGTACTGATCAAGAAGATATACACTTTATGGTATAGTCTTCCAGTAATTCATTATACATTTTTAATGGGCACAGGCTATAATAACATATTTTAAATATTTTTATTAAATACTATTTTATAAAATGAAATTATTTGTCCAAGAATGACCATTACAAAAACATAAATAAATAGGGCAAGCAAATCCGATAGCAACAATGCAAGACAGCTTATTTGAAAACTGAATGAACAAGAGAAAAGAGGTAAAACTACAGTTTCCAAATAGTTTGTAGTAATTGGAAAGAATGGAAACAAAAAACATTGATGGGTAGTTTCCCACATACCCAAAGTTTAAAGCTATATAAAAATTATTATCCATCGAAGTTTTCACACTTGCTAAATTATTAGCAGCAGCAGCTGTGCGTTGCGGTCGCCTTTTGTAGAACTCTATTTCATCTACTGTCCAGACCGCTCCTTTTACATTCTCAACGCGCATGAAGCACTTATGCAGGGACAGATTGTGGCGAACTGCATTCTAGAGGTATGCATTTTGTCAGTTTTTAATTGATAATTCATTTTTTAATGTACTATTGCTCTAATTTTTAAAATTAACGCTGTCTATTGCAGCCAATATCAAAGTACTTATTATTTAAGCAAGTTGATACAAGATTAACTATGTGTATCCAAAAACGACACTGCATCCTAATTAGTTACTGAGTTTTCTTACTGAAAATAATGTCAGTGCTGAATGATGCTGAGTGAATTCAGATCGATTTGCATTGAAATCGACATATACTTCCAATTTGTCTAACCTTTTCCATATAGTAATACGTGTATAATAAAGCTGTGCAAATGAATGTGGTAAATAAAAAGATGTTCCTTTTACCCCTTGCACTACACTAGTCCACAGTCATTTCGATGTGAGGAACTTAATTACCCCCATTTTGAGTCTTGAGAATATCTAATATTAAATGTGTATACTCCATAAGAAGAAGAGTTAGTTTGTGGAAAGAGCGTTATACTATCCGTATCTCCATCCGTATGATCTTTATTAGACGTCATTGAAGTTATAGGCTTGAACGATGAAATATATACACACTTCATGTTTGCATCAGAAAATGTGTTGAGGTGAGGCCGCCATGGGCACTCTACAAATTGGGATTAGTTTGTAGAATCACAAAATTATAAATGTATTTTACAGGTAATCGCCTTCAAAGAACGATCGAAAATGATATGAGCGTGTCCAAAAAAATCGATAGGTTTGACAATGCAAGTTCATAAGACCTATATGTTTCACACAATTTGAAAGGAGTTATCAAATTTGGGATGTAGATTAGTCATATATCTGCCTTTCATTGCAAAATTAATTTCCATCCTACCGCAGAACGATTTCGCTAAGATGGGAAAATATTTGACATCAAATTCACTCAGTATCCGGTTCAGAATTAGTGCACCCATCCTCAGCGAGAGTAACAAAAATTAACTTGACTTTCTGCTAATTCGGCCATTTATATTAGGTCTTACGCACTCGGAAACTAATCAAACAGGAACGTTGCTGATTTGCAGTTCCAATTTCGCATATCTTTAAAATGAGTAATCTACGCTATCAAGGAGCAGCGCCCAGCAACTTTACATAGCAAGATTAAATAACAGCTATCAAGCTATTAGAGAGAGCTTACGAGAAAAGGGACTATATATCTTATCTATAACTCACGATGAATCACGCAGTCCATCTCTGCGGCGGACTTCGAAACACCTGGCTATTGTTCTGATGGGATTGTGGAGTCTCAGCGTCGTTAAACGAAAATGTCGCGTAGGCATGGATCACAATCGAAGATTGGTCCGAAGTGTCTTAAGCGAACACATAGCACAAAAGCCAGACCAGCGATAAAATAGCACAAATCCTCGTGCCGATGATTATCCTGCCAAATATCTTCACGGATTATATAAACGGCTTGCACTTCCTCTGTGGGATAAAAACCTTAGCCCAGAGTGTACAAATTCAACTTAAATTAAGATCGCTCAGACAGCTGAACCTAATTCCTTGAACGGATTTCAAAGCTGTAATTGACTACGCGCAGCACAAAGTACTGAGGCACAAGCAGGAGAACACGATCCTATCTAATAAAAACTATTGAGCCAAACGAAGAATAGTGTTGTGTACGACCTGTACAGTCCTAAGTAAGCACAGAACATGCGGAACATGGGACTGCAGCCGAATCACCCATCCAGGGAACTTCGTCGAATAACATACAATCAATAAGAAAAGGGGAACCACTGGCTTCAGCAGAGGAAATACTGGCATCAAGAGATTAACCACGGCTACTAGCAGAGCAACGACCGATTGCAGGAACAGCAGATGAGGGTCTCCTTTGTTTAATTACTGGCTGTAACGGAAGTAAGTAAGCCAAAATACAGCGTTACTATCCCAAGAACTTGGCCGCTCAGATTAGGTGGACGGTCTGCTAAAGATGATCAGATTCACCCATTGTAAGATATAAGTGGTCGGAAAGAAAGGATATCGATTACAGACTCTTTGACAATTTATCTTATGGGAAAAATATGGGAAATTCCAATAGATATGCTTTATTCTTTTTAATTTGTTCCATCTATATGTCCTCTATAAATCGAGAATGCCCGTATCTTCCACATTTTTTGAGCTAGAGCCTACACATTATGAAAACAAGTCCGTTTTATGATCATCAGACAGTAAATCGATATCTCAATTTAAAATCTCGAATCACTGCCGCCCACAAAAATCTATAGCTTCCATAGTTTAGAGCTCTACCTAGTAAAGTTTATAGGATATTGGTGCTCAGACAAAAGGAAGTAAAGATGGACGGAAGAACGCATGGACAGATGGATGCATGAGCGCATGCACGGACGCAGGAAAAGGACAACGGATGGACAGCCGGCCAATCGGACGAACAGGCGAGTTGCCGGACGGACAGAGAAACTGATCAAGAATATATATACTTTATGGGGTCGTACTTTTTCTTCCATCTGCCGGTTATACACACTTGCACAACTTTATTATACACTGCTTACCCATTTTTAAATGGTTAAGGAATAAAATTAAAAAAGTATACAAAAAATAATAATAACAGATATGTTGGGCACGTCGAAGTTACATGGTATAGCAGTCAAATGCTTACAATATGTTTCACTTTGTCACGAAGCTAATGAGTTTGACTAAATCGGAAAACAAAAAGTATTCGTACAAGAACCCATTTTTCGACTGATAGTTTTTATGGGAACTTTATGATATAGTGATACAATCCGACAAATTCTATATATACATATACTTAATATGATCGGAGACGCCAATTTCAGGACGTCACACACCAACAGAACACGACAAGAAAAACATTCCTTTCATATGTCCTCCTTGCAACATCTAAATTTAATTATTGAGACGAGCTCCAATTTGCGAAAACGGAAAATATATTATTTTTGGAAAGGGACGGTATTGATCTACTGATTTCAAAAGTATTTGCAATTTTCATTTGACACAACATCAGACGTGAATTTGAAATTATTTTTAATCTATTTTGTATTTAGTTTTAGAATTCTTTTGCCGTACTTATTAATGCAAACTAGGTCTCATTAATTAGCGCACGTATGTAAATGATTTATTGCTTTAAATATCGAGGAAATGTCATCATATCGACATCTGTCAGTCTTATGAAAGCTCCACTTATTAAGTAAATAAATAATAAATTTATAAGTAGGTAAATTAATAATTTTTCAATGGAAAAATCCCATTGCTTTCAATATAATTACGCCCCAGTATTCTTGCAAAAAACTATCTCTATCGAAATACTAAATCGCTCCAATTGGATGATTGGCCAGTTTTTAAAATTATTTATTAAAATTCTATATGAGTAACTGACTCTAATCTGAAATCTTATGCTATCTTTTTCGTGGTACTTCTTCTTTTGTTATGCGGATATTTAATTCATAATAAAGTTGATAAACTGTGGTTGTTTAATGCAACTCTTACTGTTCAGAGGATAATTCTTATTATAATTACTTATCAACACATACACATATACACATTTGCTTAATAAATACCTTCCAAGTTGCTGCATTTCTCCGGAAGTAACAAAATGTACTCTGAAACCAGTTATATATTTCGTTCAGAGTCAACTGCTTATCTGGTGAGTCAATGATAGCCTTGAATGAAGTTAAAAGAATTGGATATAAGCATAAAATGGATAAAATGAATCTAATATGTGTAGTTCGGAAGATAGTCATAAATATAACTTATTTATTTATGTTTCTACAATTCGAATGCAATAAATATCGTCGTCTGCCCAAATAAATAAACGACGTTTTTTTATACTTACTTGTCTTATTAGAGAAGCATATGTAAATGGCGGACGAACGTCTGCGTTTTTGTAGAACTCTCTATTGCGTTGTATTTCTGTAAAATTAAAGAGAGATTTAGCATATTGAATAAAATAAATAATACTACTGAAGGAGTGGTCTTCGATCTTACAAAGAAATGTGTCTCGCATCGAAATATTTTCAGTATTCGTCAGTATAAATTTGGTTGCCCAAAAATTCCTTTGAACTGAACGAGGTTACCGACAGGTAATATCACAGTGGTCCGAAAGGTATTGATGCTAGCTAAAATCTGTACCGGTCTCATAGTCATGTTCTTGATAAAGGGTCAAATCCGGCATCGCTATAATAGCCGGACCAGATACTAACGATGCGTCCAGCCCTTCCCACGCAAGACTAGAGAGAAGAGGCCACATTGTGATTCTAAATAAAGAATCAGTGGTGGCGATTGAGGCTGTGAAGAGTGAGTTCAACTTCGGCTTCAACTCAGCTGGTGGGGAGCCATGGTTTGCGGACTAGGAAGCAAAAATTACAAGCTCTTCAGAGCTACATTTGAAGGTAAAATAAGAAACAGCATTATACCGAAAAACACCATAGTATTTTTCTACTCCATAATTTCAGCAACTGCGACACCACCGTAGAAAGCTTGAAGCTACAACCAGAGCCGTATCGGGCTCTCCGCATCTATGACCCTCGACAGCATTCAGGATCACTACCAGACGAGAATATAAGATCACTCGATGCGGAATGCGAGATGTGCAACATTGGCCCAGTCATAGGCTGTGATGTCAACTGTGACCGAACTCCCAGTGGGGTGAGGGGTGATTCACTTTTAACCTTCATTCTTAATACTAATCTTCGCCACCCATCAGATAAAAGGGTGGAGAGTTTCTGACGAACACTCTTTCTATGATCACAGGTTTATAGAATTTCAGCTTTCACTAAGCCTCCCACCCCATTAGACCGGTCCATTTCTTGAATCAGAAGGCGAACTGGGAAATTTTCAAAAAGAAAAGTAGACTTTAAACTCAATACACAGCTACCCGTAAAGAAGGCATCAGTCACTTGATATTCTTGCAGGAAGTCCATTGGACTCAAATAAGGGAATGTCCCCAAACATTGTCCGATGGCTACTTATCAATCATCAGACCCCTCCTCTTATATGCCGTATTATGGCCTTGTCTAAAAAGGCAAACCGCTCAGAAATGGCTTAAAAAGGTTCAGCGCATGGCTGAGCTTTGCATATCAGGGGCTCTTTACACCACACCAAATGACACATTAGACGTTATCCCAAACATTCCATGTCCGGCAACACTTACGACTATAAGACTGAGATAATCCTTAGTCTGGAATACTCAGAAGGCCATGCATCTATTCTAGTGGCTACTGTGTGCCAGTAGTACAACTAAAAATACTCTTTCGTACATACTTTCCCCAAAGGAAGGAACGGACTCACGATATGCCCGGACCACCGGCAACTGTTATAATTTACACAGATGGCTTAATGCTTGAAAATCGGGTTGGCGAAGTCTACTCTGCTTCAGTCTCCTGGAACACAACTCCTAAAGAGATCTAAAGTTAGTCCAGGCAATATAAATATATAGATTTATAGCCAAGCAGCGGTCAAATCAATTACCCCGACATCGACAAATTCTATATCCGTAACAAGCTGAAGCAAATCAATGCTCCGCAAAAATCCATGCTCTAACCGGCCACTGGCTAGACGGTATTCATACCAACAGAAGCTGCGGAGACGAAGAGGATCTAGAATCTCCAGAACACTTCTTCTGCTTCTGCCCTGTACTTGCCAGGAAAAGATTCGCTAACCTGCGAAGCCACTATCTAACAAGTGTATCACAGAGAGAATATATAGAGAATATAGGGCCGATCAGAATTGCGAAGTTTATAAAGGGAACTCGCTGAAGCACCTCTTGATCTTAGCTCACACGAGTGCTACAGAAATGGAATGAGATACCACACGGTATCACAATGGACCTGTGGTGGAATATGTGGATCGACCTTATGGGCGGCAACCGTCTAACCTAACCTAAATATAAATTTAAGCATTGAATAACTCTTACTTAGACTTAGATTATTTTAGGGAAAATATCTAAGTTTTACGACTTTATATTGAGATGGCACACAAACGTTTTGCAAAAAAAATGGTTAAACGAGAAATCAATTTGATTGTTTTAAATAAAAAAGACTAATTTGTACACAAAAGATCACATTTTGAAAACAAATGTGCTTGTACGACTAGCTATGGCTAATTATTTTTATTAAAGTTAATAGTATATCAAATGTGTCAAGATACATTAATTCAATACATTACCATGCTGTACATCAAGTCCTGCTCTTTCTAGCATGTACGGAAGACCTAGAAAATAATAAGTAATTTGTAATAATAGATAATAATAATTTATAATATAATAGATTCATATTGCAGGAAAATATGTGAGATATTCTTATATTGTTATAATATAATATTCTTATATATTAAATTGTCCGTTATCTAAGTAAATTGTATCTGACGACATGCTTATTTCCAAGGAATGTTTCCATATTTGGTTCAAGAAAGGCTTATTGACCATTGCAGAAGCTATGAGCACTCTAGATCACCGGACCAAAGCCCATATGATTTCATCAAAAGAATTCAAAATAGTTAATTTAATGGGAATTAATTACAAGAATGTCCCGACGTTTGCACGACGTTATACAGACTGAGAAATCACTGAGAGTTCATTATTTGAGGATCTTGAAGCCAATAAAAGTAATTTCGCCGAGGCTGGATGGCGTTTGAACGTTTGGCGTATTTTAACTGTACGTGGAGTTATGTTATTTAACATTCATGAATTATAGATCTATTACAAGTAATTTATATGAATTAATTTATTTTGTAATTCCAGCCAACTGATGTTATTTACACAGACTTCAGAAAGACCTTTGACTCCGTATCTCACTCTCTTTTTATACATAAACTTCATCTTCTGGGATTTGGAAATAACTCAATTCTTTGGATCTCAAACGAATTCACTCTTAGAACACACAAAGTTTATTTAAGTGGTTTTGTCTCAAAGTCTGTTCAAGTTACTTCCGGAGTATAACCCATTTCAGATCTTATGGACCAGTTATCGATGATCTAACAGGACTATTTATTCTATTTAATTTATGGTCTTATATATTTATTTTATTTGTCTAGATATATGACGTCCTCCTCAGAAGTCACCAAGATAAGTGGTCACCACTTTTCATCTTAACGAAGGAACGGCGGAGAATCCAAAGCTGATTTAGAAGCTGAGGCCAACTTAAAAGTGATAGATGTGGAGAAACAAGATGTCCTTGACAATTTTTTTTAAGGGTCACAAAATATAAGCATTTCTTTTTTGGCTCGGTCGCTGAATAAGCTTTTATTAATCCACCTTTTAAATTAGGTGACTTCAAATCTTAAACTGTGGGAGACATGGGTTGTCGCGGTTTGTGGAGGTGGGTTGCGTGTTGGCGAAAAATTTGATAATAATCACGGGAAGCGATTACTAGTAATTTTTGGTAAAATTAGCTCTAATATTGTGTGGCTGTCTTTTTGTGGGTGGGTCGTATTTTTCAGTTTATGTCGAGCCATTTCCACCCACTGCAGATCCATCAGTGTCATTTATTATCAGCTGAATTAAAATGGTATTCCGCATTCGGTGACATCCGGCATTCAATCTCCTACTTGTTTTTCTTTATTTTTATTTTTCTGCGTTAGATATATTTGATTTGATGACTTGGCATTTCGAACATAATTATACGTTGAAGTTTAAAATTTAAAAATGAATTTTATGCTTTTAACATACTTTAAGGCATGACTTACCGCCAGTTACTGAAAAAGTATTTTTTTCATGGTTCCTTTTTTTCATCGACGACAAACTACCGGAGTTAACAATTGGAAGATTTACAGAGCTTGGAGAATGTGACCGATATAGAGTTCGAGATACATTATTTATTAGGATTGGAGTTGTTGCACTGCAGAAATTCATATCATTTCCAGGAGCATCCTACAAATAAAATATGTAATTAAGGTAAGAAAATTGTGGGTGAGAATGTAATAAATGCAAAAATATAAAATGAGTAAATAGGGTATCATGAAATTGTAAACATATAATCTTAAAATTTTGAAATCTCCGATCCCATACAATTTATCTTAATGTTCTTAAGTCTACCAGACTAGATGAGCAATATCAATACGAGAAATTCCAATTTTCTAGTTTTTATTTGCGCGTCGACCGCTAGATATCTTTTGAATATAATATATATAAGATAGTATTACAAGAATTAATTTGACAAGAAATTAATTTGAGCATATTTTGATTTGGTTGAATTCGGACGGACATTTTGATATTAGAACTACAGAAAAGCAATAGTGTAGTAAAAATTAATCTCCAGCAGTAGCTCAATTACGTCGACACAAACACGAAGCGAACAATCATAAAAATCTCGTATCTAAACGTGAGCGAACTTGAGCAAATAAATAGCTCTCTAAATTGAGTGATCTATTTGCTGCGGCCCTCAGTGCCAGAACGCCCAAATTATACACCTCTAAAGTTAAGATAGATGAAGTCCCTTTTTGAACACGAATATAAGGAAAGGAATCGATTCACGCAGACTATCGACAAGGAGTAGATGCGGCTTGGCTATCCTAGCTAGCTGAGCCGCGGTAGCTGGAATAAACGTATAAGTCGATGGACCATCTCGAATAAGCGTATACAATTATATCCACCTACTCGTCAGGAGCACGCAGAAACAACTGAAGATGCAGATAAGAGTGCGGAGCAGGATAATCGAAGAAGATGGCTTCCACCTCTACATTTGCGTTGTCGTTTGTGTTCATGTCGGACGTCTACTTTCCAAGCAAGATTATTCTATTGCCTAATAGGATGTTAGTTAAGACAACTTTCAGTTTCATCCTTTGAAGCTTGCTGTTGCTTTTGACATAACTGTATATTTTTGTCTGCGCACATAAAAATTAGAATGAATCTTTACTTATGCGGTTCATAATTAATTAAATAATTAATTACAGCTTATATTAAGGATTGTTAAGACGTGAATAAATACCTTCCGATCCGCTTTCGATGGTGATAATAACTGCTTTGATAAGTATAGGTGATGCATCATAGCTTGCAAGCGATCTCGTTCTTTCTGCAGGTGTGATTCCAATTGAGAAACAACTTGCATTTGTACCCGAGCTTGGGCTGTCGATCGGTCATCTAATGCATGCTCCGAATTAAGATGCCTACCAAAGATATAAATATATATAAATTAAACATATTCTCTATAAATACAAGAAAAATAATATTCACATATACTGCGTCGCATTCATAATTCGAAAAGTGAGTGTTCGATTTAGATATGCGCATATGAGTTACAATAATTTACAAATCTGATACCGCCTATACCCATATTTAATGTACACGAAATAAATAAACAGATAAGTATAAAATTCAGTCGTGAAATATTTTCAAAAGGATAAAAACAACATAAGACACCGAGAAATTGTAATAAAAAAAATTTGTACGGAGTGCTTTTGTTTTTCTCTTCTCTTTGTTGGACCTATTTGATATATTTTGTAATGCTGTATAACTATTATTATATTTATCTTTCGTTATTTCGATAAGAATTGATTTCGGATAATAGCAAAACAAATATATATATTTAGTTCTACTTTTCAATCACTTACTTCACAAACGAGGCAATATCTTCTAAATCCATTTCACAACCAGGCCAGCGACATATGCCATGAGCAAATAGAGGATGATAATATTTGCGAATGGCAAATACATCATGTATGTGATTATATTCATTGCTGTACATATCATTCTCTTTCGATCTGAGCAACTTTTCAGCATCTGACAAAATTGTTTTTTCGGGATCAGAAATCAAATCGTGAAAACTGTAAAAGTTAATATCACCGCTGGGGGTCATTGTATAATTGTGTTGACCTTGAGTTACTTGTATTTGATTTCTAAACTCTGGATTAAAAGCCGATTCTTCTACGCTTGAAGCTGGCGAACTAGACTTTACAATATGGGACGCATATGATGTATTATTAGGAATTGCATCTTTTTGAAAGCACATATTCTTAACCGTTTCTGGACAATATTCCGGAGATATTGGAATATGGTAATGCGATTTTCCAGACGTGTCTTTTTGATGATTCATTTCTATTTGGGAAGATGCCTTATTGTCCTCGGCGAACTCATCCTCGGGAATTCGAATCATAATAACAAACCTGAAACGGGAAGAAATGTATTCATAGCTTTAGCTAAACTGTATTCTGAGAGATTCTTTCTTAGTTTATTGTGGTCGTGAAGATAAACTTTCCTTCACTTAAGTTTAAAATTTATTTTAATTTATATGCAATTTTTTTTTAACAATTTAGTACTTTCAGTCACGCTCTGAATATAAGTCGGACATATTAAATAAGTTCTTCATGATTTATCTTTTTTTCGGTTTTTAACACCTTTAATTTTATTGAATTCAGCGTAGTCTGTCTGAAAATACCGAACTGTACACTCAACTTTCAATAAAAGCATAAAACTATTATTTTCATCAAAGATGCTTTCCGCGGGACAGTCAGAGCACCCTAGTAAACCCGTATTATCCAGTGATGAAAAAAACAGCTTTTCATTTGGTTGAAATAAAAAAACTTTTGAATGAGTTTCTATGTCAAGTAGTTATAACCGGCATATAAGAAGTACAACTTGAAATATCCGTGTACTTGGAAAGGTTACACCTAAGCTACCGTCACCATACAAACTGATCTCAGTGTATCACTGCATTTCGTATGAGGCAACTAATGGAAGACGTGAACAATTTTTATCAGAGAAGTACCTGTCTCATAGTCATGTTCTTGGTAAGGGGTCACATCATAGTTCGACGTAACGGGCCGAACTAACTTGCAATACGATCCGTGACGATAGTCTGTCACGGAGCATTTCGAATATCTGGCGACCTCCGTTATTATTAAGCAGTACCTGTATAGCACGGCTCTTTGAGCAGGTGGACGGCTTTTCACCACTACGCGTGGGAATCACCTGACAATACTGTGGTCTCTGCAGCTTTAAAGCATGACCAAAGTTGACTCGTTTACCAAGACGTTGGTGGTAATTGAAATCCTTGAGGGGTCTTCTGCAGCTGAGCTTCCGGTTAAAGTGGGTACCGAAGAATCCCAAGAGTCAAAACGCAAACGCGTTGTGGAATGTCTGATCAAGGTAGAATGGGCCAAGAGCGTTTTACCCAAGTTTTGTGACAGCCGTCCCGGACAAACAGCGGATATGATTACGATAATCGTATCGAGGCGCCTGTGCTGCCGCCTTTAAAATCATAGCCTCACACATCGCCTAACCTCTCCACAACAACAACCTACCTCCATCCTACCACCACATCTCACTCCAGGTCGGACTAATGTGTCACTCGAACCGGGCCGAGAGTCAACCTGGCTGAGGGCCCGGATCAACAAATAACTCAGTCTCAAACGGCAGGCTCAGGCAAATGGTGACAGCTTTACTCGGGTAATGCGGATCTCTTTCCGAGTGGACAATTACTTCTCTGCATCTCGTCTCACATAATATGACGACTAAAAAAATTTTAAAACACAGCAGGATCTCCCGGCTGAGAATCTTGCAAAATGAATGGAGGACCGCACCCTGGATGGGGTAAGGTCCCCAAATGTGGTAGACCATCCTCCACATTGTGCTACTCCAGCAACAAATAGGAGAGTGCCACTGACGCAGCAAGGGCGAAGTCAACAAGCCCCAGCTTCGAGGGTAGTGTGGTCGGACCATCTCGACCATCACGCCTGGCTGTGAGGCAAGTTAGACATCGACCGAGAAAGACGGAGGAGTTCCTGCCATCGAGGGGTCAACCCGGTGGGATGGATCAATCTCGGTGGTTCAAGGGTCAAATGGTATCTCAAATACCTCCAGCAAGGACTGACTCCCGAGGAGGCACTCAAAATGGGTCGTAAAAGACACAGCAGCAACCTAACGCCACCTCTAAAAGGATGTTCCCGGCGACCAAGGGTGTTGCAAGCGGTCCAGCGGGTGTATATGCACCCGAGCACGTCACGTGCCGCCATGAAGCCCAGCTCTTCAGCACCCACTGGGCCTCGCCCAACATATGCGGCGATGGCTAATAAAATAAAGGTGGCCGTGTTTCCTGTGGAATTCCTCCATGTAATGCTCAGTCACGGAGGTGGTTGGGACACAAGGTCTCATTCATTGAATGCTTCGATAAAGGTTCAGCGGATTGGCTGAGCACCGCAGGGTCGCAACGACAATCGTGGAAGAGCGTGTCGCTCGACTGTAAGGTGGGAGATGACATACCGTCGCCCCTCTGTATTACGCTATTCTGTCCCAGAAGCGTGGAACAGTCAACCTAATCCGAGTTGGTTCTACTGAGGAACCAGCAAAAAATCGATACCAACTCGTAGAAGGTGATAACTAGGAAGAATGAGGGTGCAGGAGCCTTTGTAGTTATCGGGATAGCCAAAACATCCAGAAACGTGATAGTTGAAAGAGGGCACCAGGTCTTCTTTCGTTACGGGACAATCCCCGTAAGTGGCCTGAAGAAGAAATTTGTGGGAAAGCGCAGCCCGCCCCAACAGAGGAGGAGGCCACTGCACGGGTAATCGGACGACCTAGAAGAAGACGAGGAGTTGGCGGAGGTGACGCTCTGCACCGAAGAGCTAGGGGGCACGAGTGACGAGGACATACCATGTCCTCACAGGAGCTAGAGTAAGAGCTGCGAGAGGAGGCGGCAGCAGCTGACGTCAAATTGACGAGCAGCGGTGACGGGATGCAGCTCCACGCCCCAATCGCCGTGCCAGTTGGAGCCCCTCCTATAGTAGATGACAAAGATCATCGGAACAGGGCTAGCCCAGGTAAACATCCATCACGCTAAGGCTGTCCTAGCAAGGATGTTTACCAAACAACACCTTGGGCTAGCCCTTGTGCAGGAGTCAATGGTATTTAAGGCATATTCACGGCCAGCTGAAATGTAATCTGGGATCAAAGAGACCCAGCACCCAGAGCATGTATTAATGTGATTTTTTAGAATTCCTGAGATTGTGTTCCCATAGACGTACAGGCCCGTGGAAACGCCAGAGCGAGATAGAGCCTGCCCACCACCAGAGATAGTGGAACTGGTGGAGTACACTCCACCACACTATATGGGGCAGCAGCGACATCAAAATGAGGGGTGAGTGCCTTACAGATTTTATATGTAAATATAATCTAGAACTTGGCAATGGCTCTTCACCGACATTTGTAACTAGAGTCTGGGAGGAGGTGCTTTACATTACCCTGATCAGCTGGATCCTACAGCCTCACCTTAGGGACTGGCTTTTCTCTACAGAAGGATCTATGTCTAGCCATAAAATCATCCTATTTAAATTACAATTAAATACCAAGTCGCAACCCCAGAAATACAAACTAGGAAAGATTTAAGTTGGCTTTAGAGCTTAACTCTGCCAGTGGAATATTACGTATACCCAGAAATCCGCCTGAGCTAGAGTGGGCTGTAGTTAAGCCTAACAAAAGCAGAATTGAGGATTTTAAGGAAAACTGCCAGGTAAGGAAAATGTGCATGGAAAAAGATGCCCCTCGGTGGAACGACAGTTTTCAATAAAGCAAAAAGGGACGGAGTATGGCAACAGTACCGTGAGTGTCTGACCTCCTACAATTAAAAAAAAAACTTAGGAAGGCCCAGCGGAATAACTATAGGAGCTTCTGTGAAAACAAAGCAAGTACACGTGAAGGCGAAAGGCTCCATAGAGTGTATCTAAATGTACGCCTGACGCAAATTTGGTATTGTAATGTAAAGACAACTCGTTTACGAGTAACAATAGGCAAAAACTAAAACTAATTTTTGAAACGCACTTTCCAGGCAGTATACTCCTGTATCGAAATTGGGAGTAGGTATAGACTGTCGGCTGACGACTGGGCATGTGCCAAGCCGGCACACACACCGCAGAGGCTAGAATGTGTAATTCGTACTTTCTAGTCCTTCAAATCTCCCGGACTGGACGGAATATCGCCCACAGGGCCGGGATATGCTACCTTCCTCTATTAGTAGTCTTGCCTTCGGATATATACCGAGCGCATGGAGGAGAGCAAGAGTGATTTTCATCCCTAAGGCATAGAAGAATAACATCACCAAACCTAAGTCCTTCAGATCCATCAGCTTAACATCGTTATTATTATTTTATGCTGACCTACGGAGTATACCATGGGGGACAGGGCGCGGCTGATCGCCGTGCAGAGACAAATACATAAATTGCTGAGAATGGACTGCCTATTTATGACTGTAGCAATGCGAAGGATGACAAAGGATGTCTTAAGAAGGAGTTGGGGGCAATCACATCCTGAGCCCGAGAGATGCTCAACTTCTTTCAGATTAACTTCTCTACTGGTACGGAGCTAGACAGAGACACCAGGACTCCGACAAGCCAGATCTTTTTAGAATACTTACCGGTCTATTGACAGGACACTGTAGACTAAGAAGTCACCTAACTAAAGTATTTGTTGCAACGAACTATGCAGGTTTTGTGCAACCGAGGAAGAATCCTCAATGCACGTCCCAGCTGAGTGTGTTGCCTTAACAAGGAAAAGATGCAGCACCCTGGGGATGCATGTTATGAGCTTCAATGATATAGTAGCTCTTAACCCAACAAAGATAATAACATTTGTGCAGGACCTAAAATTGATGGGAGAGCGCCTGGAGCTAATGACCAAAGTGCAAATGTCCAACCAGTCTTTCACCAAAACTGCTAGGAAAGAATCTTGATTGGAGTTCTTGACCAGGGCAGTAAGCATGTAAGGATCCCTAAGAACCAGTGGAAGTGGGTAGAGCGCTAGCTGTCCACTTCTCCTAACTGCTGAATACACACAGCATGTAGGGATATTGGGTGCTACTAAAGTGATTGCTTGCGATAACGAGCGAGTTGGCGAAGCCTGAGGAGCTAAGCTTGTCGAAATCCCGAGTAGACCTCGCGCACGTATTTGGATTGCCGTATCCCTGAAGGAACCGGATCACTGGAGAAGAGTCTGTCGACAAGCCAGCAAGCCGCATCCCTCTCCGAAGACCGATGCGATACCTGGAGCTGGACACATATCCGATACGTTGACACTGACACAGGGACTAGAGGCTATGTAGCGCGAGATTGACGAGGAGGATTTCAATCTATCAGAAGAGGAGGATAGCAACATAACGGGGGTGGGGGTAAAATCTCCATAAGTATTTAAGATTCTGCAGATAAATATTCACCGCTATGGGGCAGCATCCGCTGCTCTAATGGCTCGCTAGATTCATGGCGGGGTTGACACAGTAATATTCCAAGAACCTTCGGAGGTCGGAGACAAGGTTTGCGAAATAGGAAGGAAAAACTATAAGTTTATAGCAGCTCATAAGGAAAGTACAGCAAGAACTTGCATTTTAGCTCCATCCAGATTTAACAAGAGATCTCGTCTTGGAGTGCAAGAATCACGAAATTGGCCTCATATTACGCTGTGATGTCTATGCTCACCACTCTCTGTGGGATAGGACGGATACGGCTACGAGGATTGACTCACTCTCTACTATAAGCAATAAGGTAAATAATTCCACCTTTATTAATAAGAATCGAAAAGATGTCATAGACCTGATTCTTTTCTCACACTTCCTTAGTGATCAGCTAGAAAGTCTGCGACGACCACTCCTGACCAGTCTCTGATCCAATACACTTAGAATTTGAGCTTTACTAAGCTCCCTAAATTAAAAGAGAACGAATTTGAAAGCCTCCAAAGATGAACTAAGTCTCAGAGGTAGGGCTACGAAGAAATCGTGGAGAGTATTTTGCGTCGCTTACTGATGCTGCGATGTTGAGGAGAATCTTTCCCATAACCACAACCACACTTGGTTACATCATGAACAGGCTCTGGTGAGGAATCAGTAGATAACCTCGTACGTCGTGTCTGTTCGTCGATCGGTTCTCTCGTATGTTTCGCGTCTGTCGTGGCTGTTGTGTCTGTGATTTCCGTCTGTCTGTCGTGACTGTCCGTCTACTGTGTCTATCAGTGTCTATCGTCCGTTATGCCTGTCTATCTGCAGTGTCTGTAGCGTGTGCCTGTCTGTCGTATCCTTCTGTGCTATTTACAGGAGTAAATAGTAAATAGCGTAGCCAATTCAAAGCCAACTTGAAAAAGATCCGTGATCCCTCTAACTACACTACTCACACCAACAAACCCCTCGCAGTCTGCTTCCTTCGCACGTAAGTATTATCAATTACCCAAATGTTAAATAACTCTTCAAAACTAGAGAGTATCAGAAAACTCAATTTTTCAAACCCAACTTGGGCTTCGCTTGGACAAGCACAAGCGCCTGTCCCGCAAAAGCGGTCCCACTTCACACAGATTAATTTTTATGCTGTAGTCATAATCTATCCTCTGAAATCCACAATTCTCAATATAAAGAAATTTGATAGGAATATACCTTAAGGAAACAATTGTAATACACATCAAGTTCGACATGCCTCCTAGCATAGTATATTGGCTATAGACTTCATTCGCCAAACAAATCCTAATTTACAGTATTCTAGTATGGGAACCAATTTAGAAAATCAGTCATCAGTCATACAAAAAATAGAGAGTAACACCCTGTAAATGCTCCTAGCTACCTGCACGTTGCTTCTAGTTAGTTGGATTTCACGCGAGTAGATTCCAACAACGATTTCTGCAAAAGAACTCTCCTTCTGCCCATCACATGACCGAAAAGTACCTATCTCAATGACGTATATCAAATCAGAACCGGGCCCTTAAAAAATTGCAAAACTTTTTCAGAAAATCAAGATAAATCAGTTGACGGACGGTTTGTTTTGAATATTTTTATGTTCGACGTTTTAAATTGCTTACATATTCACCCCCCTTCCTCTAGTACGTATACTAATAATATTTGCCGGCTTAAAGTCTGCGTTAAAGGTGTTCATCAAAATCTGACATGTTTTGAAGAAGTCTTTGACTTGATTTAGCTTCATGTTCATGTTAATGATAAATTTTTATTCGATACACTACAGTGCAGTCTTATCATTTGTTGACAAAAATAAGCTTAGCTTATGTACAGATGGAGCGGTTACTATGACAGACAAGCAAAAGGGCTCTATGGGACCTCTTAAAAAGACTGAAATGAATTGTACATCGTTCCATTGCGTAATGCATCGTAATGCTGTGACCCTTAGGAAGTTCAAGGAATTCGTTGGAGGTTTGCAAGTCGAATCTATTACTGTACCTAGAAGAACACTGGTTTAATAAAGGGAAATGTTTGAACGTCTTTTTAAATTACGAAAAAAGTTTGAGAAGATCCATTATCCAATACCAAATTTTAATGTATTTAGCACATTTTTTGTGATATCGCATAAATATTATTTTGTCAAAATTGAAAAAACCTTGATAATCAACCGAAATAATTATCAATAATTTTTCTCAAGTTCAAGAATGTAAACTTGCAGGACTTAAAAATTTTACAAAGTGCAATTAAAACTCAGGCCATCTACTAAATCTAACTAACACATCTGGATGAAAATGAAATTTATAAGCTATACTCAACGGTTGAGACGACATACAACTGCGAGTTGCCATTTACTGGTCTGAAAATAATTTTGAGGAAGCTCAGAAGTTAAATATCTGACCAACTGTTAGCCGACCTATTACGAATTAAAGAATACAAAGGAGACATGTATTTGTTTGACATCATAAGAACGTTTCTATTTATATGTATATGAGGTATTTCATTTTCGATTATTTAATTTCGCCGTTGTTTTTTTTTCAAAACAGAAACAACTATCTTCCTGATTATGAAAAAAAATGGTAAAAGCACAGTAAAAAATGTACTTCAAAGCCAAGCAAACTCTTGCTAAAATATAAATAACAATCCTTAATATGAATGTAAGAAAATGGAACTGTTAGGAACTTTGCCAATTGTACTCCACAAACCCAGGAAAAACGGTCGAAATACATCAGCTTAGTCAGTAAGATACAACTGAATGTATGTAAAACAGAAGAAAACCAATTCTTATACAATTTTATAAAAAAAATTGGCGCACATTTTAATGGCCTATAAAGCGAAATAAGTGGATTATTTGTTTTGGAGTTTAATTGCTATTTCCAATTTCTGGGACAGATATAAAATCTTTTACAATATTTAGATTGTGGCTAAAGCAATTTAAATAACGTAGAACATCCGTCAAAGTCGAAATCAAACACAATATTCTACTTGTAATGAATCTCTATAATGTATGGTGACCCATGAAACTACTCAAATTGGTAAATAAAATAGGGAAAAATACGATTTTCAATTGTTTTACTTAGGTCCGCTTACGTATTGAATTGATTATCTAAGGAGTACGACTTATTATATATATAAACTTGGGTTCAGGGTATCTGCTAGTCGAGATCTTTCGACAAGAACGTTTTTGCTTGTCAATTTCTTATCTCGCTGTGCTCAGATTATTTGTGTTAGTTTTGTGCAGTCGCCAAATGGTTTATGACTATAGCAGCTATTTTTGTAGTAGAGTTGCTTGGTAAATCCGGCAGGCGACGCTTGACTTAATTTATTTAAATATATGTATTAAATGTTTGATCAAGCAGACTCCGATCTGCAAGGGTACCTAGTCTCGAGTGTGCACATGTTTTTTCTTTTTTCTCAAATTGTGTTGAGGGTCTTAGACATAAATTGCTACAGGAAATAAAATTATTCGCTTGTCTTCTTGCATACATATATACATATGTACAAGCGTATACAAATGTATATATGCATATAATGAACTTGCGAGTTTCCTAATCGCGAATGCAACCATCAAATACACATTTGTGATTATGTACATCTTACATTTTAAAATACGAAGTCCTTACGCGAGTATGCATGTTGTAAGTTATGTATGTACCCTTACTTGTGTGTACATACATACTTCGTAATTTCTAATTAATTGGTTCGTGAGCATTTTAATCCCTAGCGTAAACATGCATCTAGATATTTAAGATAAGACATATGAATGCAATCAATAAATGGAACACTTAAATCTCTTCGATTCGTAAAATACTTTATTTTTATGTACATGCATATGTATGTATGAAAATGCACTCCAGTTTTTTCACACATGCATAAGTATATACATAATTACATGTTTTAAATATAGCACATGCATAGATAGTTTTGAATTCGTTTCACGTTGAATAATAAATAATGAATTAAATACAGATACAAAATATCAACGTGCCCAACAAACACAAAATAAATTATATATTTCGGTTTGTGAAAAAAAATTGAGCAGTGACAACTTAGGATAGAGGGATTAAGGATATCGATACCAAACATCGACGTATCCCGTAGCAGACCAACATCAAGCGGAACAAATGGAGTTTTGTTCAAGGACCAAAAATGAAATTCTCATCATCATACATAGTGGCACCAATCGGAACGCATGGGATTTTTTCAATGAAGTGAAACGGTCTTCACACTGGGAACATCAGTTACAGCTGCTATATGACTATAAAATTATTGCGCAAGTAAAATAAATATATATTTTCAGAAATTAGATGTTACAGTTTTTTGGCTTTACACGGTTTTGCAAGTTCTGACTGTCCATTTGGACAAGAAAATATCAATCGATGCAGTGAATTCGAGGAAATTGATTAGGAAAGGGTCCAAAAAATATGCCACAATTAGACTTCAATTTAAAAATTGAGACGAAATGTAGAAAATGCGTTTGACAATTTGGCTACTTTCAACTCGAACTTCAAAGCTTTCAAGAGATTTATTTAAGAAAAATAATGATTGTTATGCTTAAGTTTTTACAATATGTACACGATATTGTGTTCTATCACTCAGCAATTTAAGCAGGTTACTTCTATCACTAATCAGACAATATTATATTGACTGTTTTGTGATGATATGCTTCCTTATACGTCCTGTACCCTGTTCTTCTGTCTAAATATCATTCCAAGCGCCTTTCAACCCTATTAGAATCTATAAATTTGGACCAAAAATAAAAAAATTTATAATGAGCAGTTATTTAGGCACATCCCATAGAGAATATTGCTTTAAGTCACAATCAAGTCAAGCAAATGATTGTTTTTTTTTTAATTACTTTTTATATATTTAATTACTGCGCTAGTTGCAAAAGACTTAAATATAACTAGGTTACAAACGAAAATTAACATTTAAATATAGTATCCGATTTACCAAAGCAGGTGGGAATCTGTGAAATTTCGCTTGGTCTGAGGTGTATTACCTCTATAAGCCGAAATACTCCAAATTATTAACCTTTCCAATTATTAGGGTAATTAATCGTCGTGTTTTGGTATGTTTTATGTTTATAGTTAAATTTCTAAATGATGAAATCGATTTCGCGTTACTGCGTTGCTGAGCACATTAATCTTTCACTCTAGACCTACTCTTTACTTATCATTGGTATTTTAATTGCTTGTCTATTATTAATTGTATACTTGGATTTAAGTCTATTTTTAAGGCTTACGAGAAAGCTAATTTTTTAAGTAGTGTATTTCTCAAAATATATCAGATTTTTTTAAATGTTTACCTATATATGATTTTTAAGCTATAAATATATTTAGTACTATTTACATATTTTTTTCAATTATTATATACATATATCTCATTTTCTATATCTTCCAGAGTTAAACTCTTTGGCTTGCCCTGAAGCAGACTCGTTGCGAGAGCTGCAAAATATCGCTTTCCCTGCAGCACGTTAAGAAAACCGCCGTTCTGATTGAGCAAGAATAAGCTCCTTTTGCTCCTCACATTTTTTGTGCACCAGTTGTAACACTACCTTGAACCTGAGTCTGCAGAGAGTCCCCTAAATTCTGCACCGGATACCGGAGATGGTGTTGTTGCTTGTTTTATAGTTTTATTTCTGCTTTCGGAACAACGGTTCTAGCGGCTGATTAATTATTCTTTCATTTTCAATTATTTGTATATACAGCATTTCACATCTTTGAAAAATTCCCATATCGTTCCAAAAACTTCGATTTGTGTGAATTGCTTATTACGAAGCATCTTCCAAAAGGATTCTAAATGCTATGTTCTTTTGTGTGAATTGTGCATTTAATTTTCATTTTAATCAGTGTGATGCTTTATTCGCGAGATGGGGGAAGCTATCGAGTAAATTAAATTAACTGGATTTCTAGTTGTACACCATGTTGTATGATTAGTGGAAAATATATTCCAATATTTAATTTTCAAGCTCTTATGGCCTTTCGCGATTGCCTGTTGGTGCTGATCGGGAATATGTATAGCTGTATACATACACAATATATGCTTTCCTCTGTTACAGATATTTGTTTTCATTTTGAATATATTCAGGGAATATAAATGGTATTTTCGCAACCTAAATATACGGTCACACTGAATGCGGTACAACAATTTAATAATATTAAATTTGTCCGATATGAGAGTAAAAAAAGTTGATTTTCAAAAGAAATACACAAAACTGAAAAGTCGAGTGAAGAATTTCGTGTTTGTAAGTCAAGCAACTATACATGCATTTATACAGATATATTTACACACATGCAGAAGTACATGTATTTATGCAACTTAAAAGTTGGCTGGCGTTTGTTACTTGTTTGTTAAATATTTTCAGGAAAATGCATCGATTGTTGATGAAGTTTGCGCCTTACAAGTGGAACTGGCGGCAGCTCGCTCCGAGAGACTGGCCCTAATTGAAAGACTCATGTTCCATGAGGGACTCGATAAAAGTTCCATCACACAAGATCATCTATTGAATGAGAATCGTGATAATACAAAGAAATACGTCGCCTCAACTCCGAATCAGGCATTTGAGAAAAAGAATGAAAGTAAATCGAATAATATACCGGCACTGCAACAGAAGAGTTTTCCCTTGAAACTAACCAACGTTCTCATACACTCCATTGGCGAGATTATACCCACAAATCCTAATTTTCACACAGCACATTGGATATATCCCGTGGGGTATGTGGCAACAAGGATATATGCACATCCCAGAGACCCAGTGAAGAAGTGTGTATTCACGTGCAAGATCCTTAACAATGCTGGACTTCCTCAATTTCAATTGATTCCCGACAATGATTTGGATGGTGTCTTTTTCGGAGAAACGGCCAACATATGCCACCAGGAGCTGCTCAATTGTATTCAGAGCTCCTCGAAGCAGAAACCTGTTCAAGTCAAGTTTAAAGCGAAGGGCGAAGTATTTTTCGGACTGGCAAACCAAAAGGTGCAATCGCTTCTTCTTGCAGATACGAGAATTAAACAATGCACGAAATTTAAAGGATATTTATTGGAAAATAATAAGGAAATTCTTGAGAATGATGATCCAACATTATCCTATACGAGTCTTCAAACTTACCTTAACCAATGACGTTCTTGTTCGAAATAATCTATATGTTTTACCCTTATAGACTCACTATATAGAGGGTTATATTGCGGAAAGCATCGGATTATTTCAATTAAGTGAAACGTTCTTGACAGGTAACGTTAGCATCAGGCATCAGTCACAGATCTTAATTAACAAAAAAAATAAAAATGGATTTTGAGAAGTTAAATGTTATTGCTATTTTTTTTTTTTTTTTTTTTGCCTTGCACAGTTTTATTAAGTTTTATTAAATGCATGCAACCATTGGTTTATTTCTCAATAATAAATACTTTTTAAGGTATTCATGGGTTTTATTGAAAAAAATAAAATGACAGTTGTTTTTTAAGTTTTTCCATTTATTCACGATTTTTTAGTCTTAAAAACTTCCCATAGTCAAGTGGATTTCCTAGTAAATGAAAATAATTGGTTACCTTCACGAGCGCGGATCATAGGAAAATTTATGGAACCCCGACCACTACCGATCACACAGCCGGAACCAGTGCAACCCTTTTAGGTTACAATAACATTGGCTCGTACTTACAAGGTTACATGCTACAATCCAAGGGAAGCGAAGCAAGTTCGAGAATGGAATTTTCGCTTCGACGAGACTACGAAACCTTTGGAATTTCTAGAACAAGTTGAGTAGTCGTAGTGGTAACTTTCGTTCACAGTTTCCAGATTTTTTCCACAGTTTTTTACCAGGGACAACTTCGAAAGCTTGGCCACTGCGCACAAGCGTATCATGAGCGAACCAAAGCCGGCACGAGAGCCAGGACAGCCCCGAGGACGAGACGAGACAACATACAAACACATATAAGCAACCCAACGAGGGTATGCAGATTTTGCGACCACGAGGGACACGTTGCAATTGAGTTCGTATTTTGTCCATCGAAAAACGGACACCGACCTCCCCTACCGAGGGGCGAAAGGAAGCCGAACAGGACAGCCCAAAGACGCTTTTCGGAAGCACTTAAGGACGAAGAAGCGCAACTTACAGCGGTCGTAAGATCGGCAACTGTTAGTACAAGGCTACAATAGATACAGGGGCCACGAGTAGCTTCGTTAACGAGGAGCTGGGACGGATCAGCGTAGGTCGACGAAGCGCAGCCGAACGTCGAGTTCGTATGGCAGACGTCCATACAGCGGAGTCTGAGAACAGGTCGAGGTGATCATCAAACTCGGACGGAGGAGCATCTATATTGCCCTTTCCAGCAGTTATCGACGACTTAGTTCTGGGATGGGATTTCCTGTCTGGCATGGGCATAGTTTTTGAGTGTGCAGATTTGATAGTAAGCATCCCAAAGAACGGGAGCATCAAGAAGACAGATTGTCTGTAGCGACGACATTCGCAATATGGAAAATTAGAGTCGAGCGATGACGGCATTTACAGTCCCAGGGAAAATACTGATCCGGAGAAAGTAACTGCTGTCGTCGAATTGAATCCCCTGGAAACGTCAAAGAACTACGGCACTACCTGGGAGTAGCATCATGGTGCAGGCGTTTCGTACCAGAACCTTAAATAAGATACAAAATGGGAATGGAGTAGATTATGAAACAGCCAGTTCCCAACAAAGGTAAAGGAAAATTGGCTACTGTTTCATCTATTGATACTGGCTTGGAAACAGATCAATACAATGCAGCAAGCTTAGAGTGACCAAATATCAACACTCTTCCTTCCAAATGTAACTTTAATTCAGCCACTATTGGATAGGCCCTTAGTAAATTTACAACAAAATTCACACAGGGCGATGGGAGTACAGTGCAAGGATCTGATCAAATATAAAGCCATCCTGGAGGCACTTAAAGAGGACAATATCCATATGCACACACATCAGTTGCACAAGGAGCGAGGATATCGAATTATCATGCGCTATGTCCACCATTCTACCTCACCTGTCTAGCTAAACAGTAAATTAAGTGGTATGGTATTTGTGGTACGTTTCATTAATGTTATGAAAAACCGCTTTACTGGGAAACCTATAAATATTTTTGAAATTGAATTAGAACCGCGGATAGACTGTGATAATGAGGGAATTCTTTCTCTTACTGAAATTGGAAACCCACACATTGCTGTTGAAAAGCAATTGGGACGCCTCGATCCAGTCCAGTATCATCGTTACCAGACATTGGGGCATAGTAAAAATTATTGTCGAGGCGAAATGTGCCAATTGTGGTGGGAACCATGTTGCCAGTTACAAAGGACGCCCTGCATTAAATAATGCTCGGGAGCTAACAGGTGGTCGAGAAAAATTAGGTACACCACAGTCATTAATTCGTGCACCCAGGCACTCAAAAGGGGCAACACCAGCAACAACAACAAATTTATCCCATCAATCAGGGATGGTAGCCCATAAGCACGAGTATCAAGCAACAAATGCAGTGGCAGAAAAACCAGCAGAAGAAGCAACCCAATAACCAGCTCCCACACCTTAGCAAGCAGCAGCAGACACAACAGCACCAATCCCTGACTCATAAGCTACAACCCAGCAAACAGTTGCTTGCAAACCGCTAACCAGCAGCATAAGCAGCGCATAGATTCTACCAAGCAGCAGAATCAACAGGTGTTCTTGCACCAACCACAACAACCAAAGACTATCCAGCTCAATCCTAAACTCGGCTGTACAAGGAAAGCAAGTACATGTACGTGAATGCGTCCCGCAACAAAACACCTGTAGAAATTCTAGCAACAGATTCGAATTTAGCAGCAGTTGGAACAAGGTGACTTTATGCGTCAACAACGGCAGCTAAAACAACAGCAACAGCAGCACCAATACATAAAGCAGCATCTTTGGCAAAATACGCAAGAAGGAAGTTCTATAATGCACAACAATGCAGCATAACATTTTAATAATTAGCGAATTGGGAAAGAAAATGGTTACATTACTGAAATTGTTAAATTTGTTTCTCTCAAATCAGCAATCCATGCCAAACCTGAGCTTGGAATCAAAAAATTTAACTAGTGTTGATCATCGAGAAGTCAGTACACAAATACACAAATCAATACGGCTGTTAAAATAACTGGGGCTATTAGCAATAGCTTTCTAGCGAGAAAGACCACTCCTGCTACTTGGCTCACTGCCAACTTTAATGTCTTGAAAAAGAGTAACTTAAGTATTACTAATATCAGCGGCAACAAACCCGTCAACTCTTTTAAAAGTGCGTATTGGAATGCTGCTGGAGTTGACGTTATGACGATTATTGAAGCCCGCTTTGACCCAGAAACACAGAACCATAGAAGTGGTGGTGTTGCAATCCTATTTAAGAAAGGAATAAGACATGCAATGCGCCTCTGTAGCATTAATGCCTGCAAATACAAGCACAGATTATTGTCGTAGCTCCGATATACTGTACTGCTCAGTATAAATAGTCTACATTACGTATTTCAAAGCTTTACAACCATCTTGATAGGTTAGTTTAGGTTAAGCGGTTGTCAGCCTAAATAAGCCCATTTTTGGCCTGTTGTTGTACCGTATTCAGATTTTGGTTTTCCCCGTTCCTCGTATTAGTATTTTTTATAGTTTAACCAACCGGTTGCTTTTATATAGTTTGCAATCTTGGCTGGCCCGAAGTTTGCCATCATTGACAGATTAGGCAGGAAATGAGAAAGTGGCGAAAGGTTTCCAGACAAGCGCAGGGCCGATATCGAGTTTACCGATATCGCACTAATGGATTTTATAGCCGTTTAGCTGTCAATATATAAGTTAAAATTGCCTGGACTGATATTATGTATCTTTAGACAGTTTAATGCTGCTTTAACTTTATTAATTTGTTTTTTAGTAGTTTTCTTTTTAGGAACGTACAATATTTGCGAATGGGGTATTGGAGCCTAATGGATTTCCTAAACGTGTGTAAAGCGCGTGTCGCCTTTCTTACCCCAACCTGGGTGTTTAGGTACCAATCGAGTTTTCTATCTAGCGTCAGCCCTAGGAAGTTAGCGCTGTTGCTAAATGATAGTACTATATTATTTAGTCTGGGTGGGATCAGAGGAGAGATTTTGTAATTTCTTGTGAACAGAATAAGTTTAATTTTAGTGGGATTCACACTTAGCCTAAATTCTGCCGCCCATGATGACAGCATTTTTACCTACTATCTACTTTAAATACAATTTAATTTAAACGTTACTGTGTAGTGGACTCACAACGATAGTGTGAGGAAAGTGTTGCTATGGTCTAGTGAGCGTTGCCACCTGCACCAAATTGAGCCTACCAACTGGATTGAAATTGGAGTTCTGCGGATCAGCTCCTCTTTAATATGCTACCGAGCTTGAAATCCAATTTATTATTTTATTTATTAAAATAAATTAATTAGAATAAATAAAATAAAGTAGATTTATTTTAATAAAGGAATTTTCTCGTCACGGCATATCCTCACAAGGTGGAACACCAGAGTCTCTGAGCACATTGTTCTGCAAAACTTGAATTTGGTTTACCCAAGATTTTGCAACTGTGCCCCAAAATAGACTCCCATATGACCATGTGGGCACGATGATGCTCCTGTATCCCTGCAGCTTGTTGCTCATGCTGAATTTGAGGGATAGGTTCAGCAACCAGTTGAGTTTCACCCTTTTGGATCTACACGGTGCCGCCGTGATCTGGATGTGCTTGCGCCAGGTAAGTTTCCTGTCCAGATACATACCCAGATAGAGAATGGTTTTCCTGAGGTATGACCATGCTATTGAGTCGGATAGTTCTGCAGTTACCATTCCTGAACGCAAACGTGCAGTGCTGAGACTTGCTCCCATTGACGCAGATGTTCCACCGGTTGGCCCAAGTACTAAAACCATCCAAGAAACTCTGTGTAGCCGCAGCTGCTTTCCAAGCAGTGGTGGAGTTGGCAAGGAACACAGTGTCATCTGAATACGTGGCAAGCAGCTTGTTTCTGGCTACTGGAATCGGCAAGCCCGCGGGGAGCAATGTGTACAGGGCAAGTCCAAGGACACTACCCTGCGGTACATCCGCTCCAATGCGCCGGATGTTTGATCGCTCGTCCCTAACTTCCACCATAAAAGAACGGCCAATCAGGTAAGATCTGAGCAGTAAATACTGCGCCGATGGTAGTAGGAACTTAAGCTTAAAAATCAGGTCGTCATGCCTTACGCGATCAAACGCTTGCTGGATATCCAGGAAGACGTCAGAGCTGTACTGCTTATTTTCCAAGGCATCGAGGACATGTTGTACTACTCGATGAAATTGCTCTGGTGTACCATGGTAATGCCGAAAGCCAAACTGATGATCAGGTATGGCACTCTGGAAGACACTTATTGCCGACAATCTTCCAAGATATATTTTTTCAAATATTTTGGAGAAAGTGGACAGCAAGCTTATCATTCGATATGACGAGACAAGATAATCCGGCTTGCCAGGTTACGGAATTATCGCTATCACATCACACATCCACTGAGTGGGCAAGTGGTGGATGCGAACCATGGAGCTAAAAAGCAGCACCAAGAACATCACCCCTTCTCTGGGACGGCCTTAGCAACTTTGCCGTCGTCACCATCATATCCAGGGGCTTTAGTGGACTTCAGCTTACGAATCTGCAAGCGGACCTCATTGGGGGTGTGATCGGTTATACGGGATCGAGATCAGCATTTAAAACTGATTCAATATCCTGTACCTGGCTGGATGATAAACCGGCCTTGCAGCTCATCCGCAAATGCCGATGCAATCTCTGCAGACGATCGACACCAGGTGTTATCTCGTCGCATTATGGAGGTCCGTCTGAGTGGCTGTCGCTTGAGACACTGGATTGCCTTCCACAAATTGAATCCACAATTTTTATTGGAATCGTCAATGCGGAGCTTGTCTTGAAAATATTGGCTCTTAATGTCAAACAGCAACGTTCGGAGTTCGCAAAATTGGTTGCCAGACGAGTAGTGCGTTGTGCCTCCCGTCGCAAGTACTTGAAGGTCTCGCAGTAAATCCACAAGTGCAATCCCACTGTAGGGGCTACTGATGTTGCTGGTGCTGTGCCTGCTGGTGTTGTTGTTGATGACGTTGTTGCTTTTGACGTTGTTGCTTTATGTGCTCTTGCTGCTGGTTTTGCTTCTGCTGCTCTGCTCTGCTCTGGATGCCTAAGAATCTGGCGAACTTTGTGTCGGCGCTTTTATCTTGTCCTCTGTTCCTCAGGAACCTGCGGTGCAACTTGCTAAAGCGGCAAAAGTCGTTGTTGTTGCTGCTGCGGCTGCTGGATGGATGTTATTCATGTTGTCCAAGTTGCTGTAGGCTCTGAGGAGCCGTTTGAAGTTTGGCCGGGTTCATTGGGCGCGACTTCCATAAGTCTTGAGCAGACCTTTTTGACTGCGCCACAAACATCCGTTCCTTGGCAACGCATTGATAAGCTGGGCATCTCTTACAGCTTGCTGGTTGTTGTTGCTGATTGCCGAAGCGAGCGCAGATTATAACGGCGTTCACGAGTATCAAAAAACTGCAGCGCATCGCCGGCAGTGCCGGACACACCAGTAGCAAGTACTCTAGCAAAGTGGCGGCGATACACGCACAAATCACTCGTATTTAAGGCCTCGAGAGAATCACAGCTTGATTCATCGTGATTGAATCATCCTGATCTTCCGATGGTGCGGACAACAACAAGCAAGACAAGAAAGGGCAACGCACTGAGCGAGGGCATATGCAATTTGTTTTAGTTGTTTGTAATTGTTTTGGATAAGTCAACAATCAGAGTTAGGCGTGAGTTCAAAGATTAAAATTTGCACGAATTTAATACAACTTATTATGTTTATCAATTAACACATTTATCATGTTGTAATTTGTATTACAATAATATTATTAATGTTGCCACTAATTAAAGTGGTCTTATCCATTAAAAAGGCTTATTGAACACAAATTGTCGCAGTCACCAAAAAAAAAAACCCGTAAAATGAGACTTCATAAAAATTTTCTAACAAATATATTAGTACTGAAGTTTTAAAATTTTCTACTTATTCTACCTTATTGAAACCTGTTCGGCGGGACTTCAACTCTCCGGATTACAGTATAAATCACCTGAATGTCTCATTCATTTCGGCTTCCTGCGATATCGAAATCTCTCGAATGAGGCTCTTAAGGAAAACAAAAGACTTCGTAGGAATGGAACTTCCAGGCATTTCGAGAATATCTCAACGAGAATGGAGGATATTAAACGCCAATTCTCCTCCTAACACACTCTTTGATATCGCTTCGCTTATTCTGTCGTTTAGCTTTCGCACTAATATTTGTTATACTTTGATACTGAAGGTGTCATAGTATATTGGTTTCGTGCAATGTCCATCATGCTGTCCGTCTGTATGAACGCAACTTTTTCCGACACCCTTAGAAATAGGGACTTGAAACTTGGCACAATACTGGTCTTTGTCCGCGTCAGACAAAGTGTGAAAATTGGACTGCTACGTCCACCAGGTGGCTAAGAAATCGATAAAATCGATAAAGCTACATATCTCCCACAATTTTAAGGCTACAGTTGCTAAATTTGGTTGGGATGTTGTTGGCGGTATCCATCAAAGATCGGCATATGCCACGCCCACCTCCGCCGCCCCATGGACCCCACCCCTAAAAATTTCAAATGGCTATATCTTCCACGGTTTTTGAGTTACAGCCGTCAAATTTGGTTATTACTGGTATAGCCACGCCCACACCTGCGCCCATAATCGCCAAAGCCGATATTTCGGAAAGTGCAAATCGATAAGTCCGCATATCTCCACAATTGAAGATAGAGTGACTTGGAAACTTGGAAGGTAACTTGCTGGGCAGACCACACCCACACTCGCTGCCCCTGGGACCTTCGGCCCTAGAAATCTGAAATGCGCATAGCTTCCGCAATGTGTAAGCTAGTCACCAAATTTTAAAAGTATGTTTCTGGTAACTCGCCTAAGATATAGATAAAAAAAAAATTGTATGGCCACGCCCAGTGTGCCTCCCTAAATCGATACACTTGTTAATGTAAATCGATAAGACCATTTTTCGCACACAATTTCAACACACACAATTTTCACATGCTATCAGCCTTTATCACGTATGGTATCAAAGTATTTCACAGTCGGTTCCGCCCGACTGCTACGTTCTCTCTTGTTATTTATTAAAATCTATATTTATTGTTCGATTTTGATGAAATTTCTACTAACTAATCCAAAATATATGAAGGTATACACCCGATATCCGCATGATATATATTTATAATTTCGACCTTAAATAGAATTATGAGAATGGTAGTAATGTTTTCCGAACCTGTCTAAAATTAATATTCTGTAGATGCGTCGGAATTTATTCGTGATGCTTTTTTTAATACATTTTTGATCAGCGCGTTTGCTATTATGTCTGAGGTGTAGATTAATCCTGTGTTATATGCTGTCTTGATAGACGTCGTCTCTATCTGCTTTCAGAGATTTTGCAGCTCCTAAATGGCCTGCGTAGTCAGCATGATCATTTTATCAGTTATGTTCGTAATTAGTTAGTTAGTTAAAGACAAAACTAAATTAATGGAATAAAATGTATGTCATAAAAGTTTTTCGAACAATGTTGAGCTAACATAATTAATTTTCGATTTTATTCAAGACAATAAATAAAAATATAATTTATTTTAAAGTTCTCTTTCCTTTGACAACAGTTGGTCGATTTCTAATTAATCCCTTGCGCCTTTTCAAGTTCTGAAAAGAATCAATAGTAGAATATCATTAGTCTTTAATATTTCATATTTAATAGTATGATATTACCTTTCTGGATATAAAGTTCGTTGGTGGAATAAGCCTATCTTTTATCTTTAAAGACGGACGATTGAACTCATAAGGCTTTTTAACTCTGTAGATTCGAACCAGCCAGTGCTCTGTGGTATACGCTTCTTCCAAGTAAGTCAAATCAAAATCTTTATTGCCTATTACAGCATTACGAGTCCGATCATATCCAGAAGGACCCCTACAAATATATGAAAATTTAAAAGGTTTTAGATCTATTTTGTAGGAAGTCCTAAAATATTGTTATTATATTTTTTTACACACACATAGAGAAAAATGCTTATTTGCTAAATTATATTAATTGGACAACAAATTTAACAGTGGGACAGTCAAGATTATTCGACTTGGAGATACTCAGATTTATTTCGAATTTCGAGACAATAATAATAAAAAATATAAATTGAAATCGCTCGGTTTGTAAGTCATTGTATGAACATTTGGTTATATATAGTAGACGTAAGCTGTTTCAAATTAAATAAAACTCGACAAATAAGTTGAGCAGATACAGAACTGAATGTGACGCAAATAATAATGAATAAATAAATTATTAATATTTATTCATTTAGAACTTTTCCATTTTAGTAAATAAGCATATCAATTCATATGAATTAAATTACTGCTCTCTATCAGAAAGCTCTTCCAAATTCGGTGTTTACATTAAATTTACACTAATGTCGATTAATCTTTATCCTTCTCTATCTTTGAAAAGGGTTAACAGCAATCTGCCCTAAACATTTTGTGACTAGATTATGGAAAAAACTCTTCATTGTGTATTGGCTTTTGCCATCTATGAAAATGAAAGAAAATCTAAAAAAGTTATAGTGCAAATTGGTTAACCTTTGGATTAATCTTTCTTAATTTATAGTGTTTTTTTCTTTTTAGTATTTTTTTCAGGCGTTGCCAGTAAAATACATTTTAAGTTTAGGATTTTAACTCTTAAACTGTGAAAGTGACTAGGAAATATATTGAAATCTTCGAAGAATCTAGCTTTTAATCTACATTTCAAATGTGGAGAATTATATCATAAGTTGTGGGACATATTATTTTTCGCTAGGATATCGGCTGACCTGAACGCTTATCAAAAATCTGAATTTCTATTTAAAATATTGAAATTTTTGATAGAATGGCAGCTACCAAATATGTATATTTCATACGATCAGACGTTTCATGTGTGACACTTATTATAAGGAATGTGTAATACCATATCTAATCGGAACTGCAAAACAACCTTAGCAAATTAATTCGGAGAAATTAATTTCGCCACTTATTGGTTTATGTAAGAAGATTATAGCAAGCATGGTTCCACTATCAGAAAGAGAAGGAAGATATATGATTAAAAGTCTATTACGGTAAGTAGGTAAGTTGATATTAGAATTCCAGTTAAGACCCCGAAGGGAAAATTGCAGAAATGCTTTTTGAATGCATTCTATCTTATCCTGATGACCCTTGTAATCGGCAGACCATACAAAAGATCCACATTCATGAATATGACGCAGGACTAAATGAAACCCAGGACACCAAAAGCTATATTAGTGGCAAAAAAAATGTAGCTTGTCGAACTTAAATTTTGGATCTAAACATTTACACAACTTTAAAATACCCATTTTACTCAATTTTAATAAAATATATTATATAAATAAAAAATCTTATACAATGTCGGTTGAAAATATATTCTTACCTGTAGTCCAGTTTCAAGTCTCCAAAGCGATAGTAGCTCAACTTGTACATAAGACAGTTAAGTAGGGCAGGAGCCCCCTCGGCGTCTACCCTAAATTCACCGCGGTCCGTAAAGAAATCAGATTCTTTAATATCTTTCGGATGTTCTCCTTCCGCAATGCGCACCATCCAGAGGAACTTATTGATATCATCACCCGAATAACCAATGACTCCTCCAAATATAACTAATACATAGTCCACATCCAGAGACGTCATTATTGAATACGATTTCTCTTCAGTTGATGACATTGCTTTGCCGACTAAAGCTATATGGCTATTATTCCATGTATTATTATCAACTAGCGTTGTTCGATTGGCCATCCCGGCTATTTGGTATCCGTAATCCCACCACGACATTATGCGAGCATCATCGGCAGTGTTTTGGGACAGCCAGTAATACGCCTCCCTAAAATCATCCAATATGTTTCGCGATCTGAAAAACAAAATATAAATAGTTTAAAAGTTGAAATTTACAACGTGTTTCTTCCAAGTCAAAAGTTGAAAACCAATAAAACAAATTAACAAATTCAAAATATTATTTTCGTATTGGGATCTTTGTATCAAAATTAAATTAGTACTTACCCATCCTGGCTATTGTGGAAAGCAAGAACGATTGAAGGACTTGAATACGCATTGCTTGTGACCCATGTGCAATGCACCGCAAACATCATTAAAATCATCAGAACCGCCAAAATGACAATGCTCTTCAAATTGGAGCTCATGCCACCCTCATGTGTGGGATCGTGTTTGGTGCGATGCCTCAATTTGCCGGCCTGTAAATATCAGATATTTATATTATTATATACTCGTGGCAAAGGTAAAATATACATATTTCACTATAGTAAAGAGGTCCGAAACAAATAAACATATAAAATAACATATGAACATCAGAAAGCTGCATCGATCATGATGGATCACCGCTCTAAAAACTCAGGGTAAGCCAGCAGCAGCATGATAAGCAAAAAAAAAAAAAAAGGCGAAGCAAAACGATCGAATTCAATTTTATCTTTGCACACTAATGGCCTTCAACCTAAAAAGAGTTTGGATGGCCGACTCTGGTATAAATCAATTCAGCGTTTAGCAATTATTTAATGGCTAAAATTCGCTCACGAATTCATAATGATTATTCGACGCAAATGATCATCCAAAAGAATCGATCAAAGCGATCATACCAGTAGAATATAATTAATGTAATGCTAAGATGCATTTCATTGCTTTTATTATTCAACTTTATCATGAAACCACCAAGCCAAACGCGATCAAACGGATGTTGAATATGAAAACAGTTTGACTTGCATTAGCTTTTTTTCAAAAGTTTCAAAAATATAATTATCAACTTTTAGAAACCGTTTGTGAGTATCATGACCGTTACGGAAAGCCATTTTAAAGTCAGGAATGGCATACATTAAAGATGAATAAAAAAAAATAAAAAAAACCCGATAGTTTCCACATAACAAATTGAGATTCATGGATTTTTGATACACAAAAATTTAGAAATTGAGTTTGCTCATTGCTTTGATGCCTTTCAAAATTGATGAAATGTTATTTGAATGGTAAAACTTAATAAAAGTACATTAATAATTGACAATTTTCAAATCTTTATATCCAATAAATTGCGCTTAGAATTTTGCAATTTACATTAATGCGAGAGAATACTTTAAATTAATTAATTTAGCTGTTTTCTAATAGTTTGGATGCAAATTAGTATTAAGTTATACATCGGAGTTTTATCAATGGTTTAATTAACAAGTTTCTAAATTATATATTTAGCATTTGCACTTAATAAACAGAATCATTGTTTCGAGTATGAGTAAAAAGCATAAGATCGGTTTCAACCTGTGTTTTAAAATCACGAGTATGTTTTTGGGAGTGATTATTGCAGCTCTCTGATATATCTATATTGATTTATTAACTATGCATAGGTAGCAAAATATTGTATTTACCTTATCGTATAAGCTTTTCTTCTCCAGTGATTCATCGAGGTCATCCGTTTCCGAGACGGAGTTCATAACATTTCCGGTTCGCTTCGATGCATCCTCCTGCAGGAAGACATCCAATAGTCCGGAGAAGGCGACACCAGCAAGCATGCACACAACTGGCGTTAGGGTCAACATCAGGCGGACCATGACGCCGGCAAAGTAGACAGCACTTATGGCGTAGAGCACAACAAAGACGCGCTCATCGTTGATTTGCTTGATGCAATACCAGAGACCCACGGGGAAGGCGCAGACCAAGATATGCAGGTCAAAGAAGAACGAGAACCAGGTGGTGGGCTGATGCTCCGAGACTGAAGCAATAATGGGTATGTGAATCTTTGCATAGCCTGTATCCCAAAGCGAGTAAAATCGTCCACTCCATGGCGCGACAACGCCCATCATGGTCAATCCAACGACGGCAACAAAGACAACGGCCGCCGCCAGCAGGCCGCCAACAATGAAGAGTTTCTTGAACTCATTCCGGGATAGCACGGATTGCAAGTGTCGCAGCACGGCGACAGCCATGAGCAGCACAAAGACACCCATCGCAGCCATGTGCTCACTTGTGCGTATCGGCTGGAATCCCACGAAGGGTATTTGCATCGAGAACAGCAGACCCAGGATGTAGAAGGTGCTGTAGCTGGTCAGCAATCGGGGCGAGTAACGGCCCATTATGAGCAGGACAAAGACATGCAATGGTATCAGATTAATGATAAACACATATCCGCCCCACGCGGACACCATGTAAAAATAGGAAATCGCTGCACCCGCTGACCAGAAAACCGAACCCGTTTTCACGGAACGCACCCAGAGGAAGTAGGTGAATTGCAGGGCAAAGATGGCGATGCCTTCATTATCATAGGAGCCAGCCACAGAGCGACTAATATATCCAGGCACAATGGCAATAAAGCTAGCTGCAAAAAGTCCAGCGCCCGGTGACCAAAGCTCCTTCGTGAGCAGATAAGTGGAGATTGATGTGAGCCCACTGAAGACTGGAGCCAAAAATACACAGATGTCTCGAATGTGCACCGGAATATTGAGAACATGCAAGATGTAATGGATGCTGCCGGAGGTGATCATCAGGCCGGGGTAAACTGTGCCGCCGACAATGCGGCCGAGGGGATACCAGGCGCGCTCATCGAACCAATTAAGAAACTTGTACCAGCCATGCTGCACCATGTAAGCAGTCGCTCGATAATTGAACCATGGGTCGAATTCGTGGATGATCGACTCGAATCGGATGACGGCAAAGAGGCGTGACGAGAAGCCGGCGATCCATGCAATGAGTAGGACTGCAAATGTTATCAGGCTGCTGTAGCCAGCAACCTTACTATTTAATATCCTTGAACTACGATTCATTTTAAATGCCTCCACACCTAAATTTTTAACACTATTGGAGACAACTGAGACACGTAGCCTAAAAAATAATACCGGCGATTACAGTGTGGCCATCACACGTCATTTTTTTATCGTGCATGAGGGGTTTTACACGTTACAACTGCAGTCACATGCACCTTCACAAAAGTAAAATTAGGGATATTCCCGCAGGAAAAAATTTTTAATGTAATTTTTATGGACACATGAAAATAGAATTTTATTAATTTAAATTGAAAAATTAAATTATATACAAAATGAATTACCAAAATTATTTCTATATATTTATATATATATAAATTTATAAATTTTATAATAAATATATAACATATATAAATATATTAAATAAATAAATATATTGAATATACATAATAGTAATAATAATAAAGTGGAAACAAAATTAAAATTGCATACTATTTTAAATGGCAAAATTCAAGACTGTGCGACGTACCCTAAAAAATTTAAGAACGAAGCAAATATTCGTAAATAGTTTAAACTTTAACTTAAAAAATTCAGATTTTGGCATTGATATTAAGCTGTTGACCAAATATGCCTCAATAAGCAAAATGAGTTCAAATATGCATTTAAGTTAAGAATAAGCAGATATAACATGAAAATACGTTATGTATATGTATAGCACTAGAAAATGTTCCGTTTTGCGCATTAATCGTTTCTGTTTTTTGGTTACCGACGAAAGTTTCATTTTCAATTTGATTTAAATAGAATGCACTTCACTGCAACAGCTGTTTTAATTGTTATGCTAAATTTTTACAGCCAAAATAACCAAAGAAGTATACGAGCATCTGGACCCATTCCATTAATGAATCCATAACTATTAACTTTCTTAAAAACAGAAGATTCCCAGATATTTTTTTTTGTGGCAAACGTCTCTATCGCCAGTTGCATGGTTGAATCTTAAAAAGTAGTTTGTTTTACTTCAAAAGCCAGTACATTGTTCCACAGGCTTTGACATTGGCTTGGCGCCAAAATATTATTAGAATAGTAAATATTAATAAAAATACTTTATTATCATTATGATTGGGGCACCTGCACTGCAACTCATTAGATTCTGAGCGCTTCTTCATCAACCCCAGCTCCTGCAGAAATGTAATTATCTTTGTTGTGTTGAGGGCATGTCCGTGAAGCTCACAACATGCATTCCCAGGATGCTGCATATTTTCCTAGTTAAGGCGACACACTCTGCTAGGATGTGCATTGAGGGTTCCCCCTCGCTTTCACAAAACCTGCATAGTTCGCTGCTATAAGTACCTAGTTTTGTTAGGTGACTTCTTAGTCTACAATGTCCTGACAGTAGACTGGTGAGTTTCTTAAGCATGTTCCTCCCCATGGTTATTACTTGCTTCGAAAAGACGTCTGGCTTGTCGGAGTCCTGGTGTCTCTGTCCAGCTTCGTTGTCGCCTGTCTTTCTTCCTATGTCACAAAACGGTTCTGGCCCTGTTAGGGGCCTCTCTGCGCCCATTCTCGCTTGCTCCTCAGCCGCTTCGTTCCCGCTATATCCCTGTGGCCCGGGACCCATCTTAGGGTAAGCCAATTATGAGTCCCGAGTTGGTCAAGCTTAGATTGTATAATAGTACATTAATAATTGAAATTTTTTAAATTGCCCATAGAATTACTCAATTCACATTTATTGCAAGAGAACAAGAGAATGATTAAATATTTTTTTTTTATAATAGTTTGGTTGGCTGCCTAAATGAATATTAAGTTCTTCATCGGTGTTTTATAACTTCTTTATTTAACAAATGTTTTTAAATCAGAAATTTTTAATTTTAGTATTTGATTATAGACTAGAAAAATAATTTATAAACTATTTGTGAACACTTTTAATTCTCCAATCTAATAAATCGTCAACACTGCATTCTTCTTCAGAGCTGGACGCCGCATCGACGAACTCAATTGGTCTTTTTTCAGAACGTTGCTTTTTGAATATGCAGTTTTTTCTGTCGTTGATTTTGATGAATCTCTTCCAGTTTTCAATTTGTTCGTCTATTTCCTTCAAATGTCTCTTATTATTTAAGCTATCCTGCTCCTCCGATACTATATTATTCGATATTGTAGCAGCTTCTCTGATTTCACGTTGAAATTTAATCCATTCCGTTTCCAGATCACGATCGCTCCCAGCCACAGTCACCGATTTCTCCTGATCAAAGAACTTTTCGGGCAATACCTGAGGCGTATTTAATTGTACTACTTGAGGTGCGGGCTCAGAACTTCCACCAGTTTGCAGCTTAAGACTTTGTACAATGCTCTCTGAGACTACAGGTTTGGCTTTTGGTGGTATTTGCTCAGAGTTTGCTGTGCTCAAGGTATCTGAATTTTTCGCATCGGAGTCGATTCGCTGTCGTTTGGCAAGTTCCAAATTTTGCTTGTGTTGCTTTGAGTTCAAATGCACTTTCCACACACTCTGTTTGATGGGGATCCTGCAAATAACGCATGACAATTGACCTGAAGAATCATACGTATAATATCTGTTAAGAAACCAACAGAAATAGTCAAATTCTTGCTTAATCTAAGTGAGTTTCATAGCCTGAGCAATATAAGAGTAGGCGAAACGATGCCGAATAATAATCAGAAACAACACAAACAAAAACAGCTCGGATTATAATGTGATTACATTATAACGTTATTTAAAAAGGATATTTGGCAATGGGTGAGTCCACTTTTATGAATTTGCATTTTACTTCCGTCTTTCGTCGACTTTTGCCATTAAGTTTGAATAATTCTTTACTCTGGTCCATTATTTATTTTATATTATTATTGAGAAGTTAGAGATGAGCGTATTTGTTATTTTTTGGTCAGTGTGACAACAATTGCAAATATCGATATTTTTTCTTCGGATTTTACTATTTTTAATCGTCAACATCTGGAAACTGTTGTCTGATACCGGCTTGTTTATACGGCTCGGATGTTGATGTTGATCAAGAAAATGATTCAAGCAAATTTATTTTTATTTTTTAACCATTTTTAATGGTATAAAACGCGCAATTAATTTCAAGTAAACAAAAGCAGAGGAATTCCTTAAAAACATTGCGCATACTTAGGATTCCATAGAAAAGTCAACCGGGACTACAATTTAAAATGCTTATAAGCAAACAGATTGTTCATGTGTAAAAAAAATGTCAAAATTATAATAATTTTTTGTCTTGCAAATTATTGCAGTTGATAATTCAGGGAAATTGTTTTGAAAGGTGCAAAAGTTTTTTTTCTTACTTAATATTTTCTGCGTATCTTTGTTAAGGTTCCGATCTATTTAAAAAAAATATTTGTTATATTTGATTGTAAACATTATCCCTTTCATATTTATTCTTATATAGTTAATTAAATAATTTGTTGACATAATTTTTGATAAAAATAAAGTTCTATTGGGTAACATACACATGTATGTATGTACATAAGTTTGAGTGCTGTACATTCATACATACATATGTTCATATGTACGAATGCATCACTATCTCTCGTTATTACTCTTGACTTAGTTAAAGGTGATATTACAAGGCATTTTAAAATCAGTTTAGAGCAAAAGTTTTACTTTGCGACATGGCGTTGAAATTTGCTGCGAATTTAAACTTCCTTTTCACTGAAACTGCTGCAGCTATTTCTGAAAGAATTCGATTAGCGCATCGGCATGGTTTCCAGGCGGTGGAAATACCATATCCTAGTGGCGAACTTCAGGAAGTCAAGGAGGCCATCAATGAGACCGGAATATTAATCAGTCTGATGAACATTGCATTGGGTGAGTCTCAATTTCTATACATACATCTGTATATATGTATGTATGTACATGTCAGTGTTGGTAACGGTCGAAAACAAATCACTCAAAGATCAAAATACGAGAAAAACTACGAAAAAATATCTTAATCAAAAGCCCAAACATTTAAAAAAAAAAATGTTTTATTTGACATAACGACAAAATATAAATATAAGATTAAGTATTAATCGATGCATATTTTTATGAAATTGCAGAGGGTATTTTTTCGTGATTAAAAATTAAATATATTATTGATAATTATCACTGGCCGAGTAGATATAGCCTTGACCGTTTGTCTGTTTCTATGCGAATCAGTCTCTTAATTGTAAATGTATCTTGATAAAACTTAAAACATTTCCTGGGAAATATCGGTTGAAGAATGATTTCTTGTATGAATAATTCTTTGGTTAATACAGAGAACTGGTGACGTTAAAAAAAAACTGCTTATATATTTGGCCCACTCGCATGATAAGCAATCCAATAAATCCATCATAGGAAATGGATATACTGTACCTTTATATGCTCCAAATGGAAACCGTAAAATTGTTCCACTTTGAAAATGGAGGCGATTGAGCTACCGATTTTTAAAGTTTACTGAGTTTTTTATATGAAAAAACATCGGTTTTTAATCGCTTTTGTAGAGTTTAAGAATTATTTTTCCATTTTAATTAATTCAAAATAGTTTATGAATTTATTTTAAATAAATATTTTGTGAGCGTGTGTAAAATTTGTCAGCGAATATTTAATGAAGAATTTTAAGCACACTTGTGTTGAACAATATAATCCATTATTATTATTACTATTCTTATTGCTATTATTATTATTATTATTGAACATTTTGCAAGAAAATTAATATAGTCAAGTTAATAAAAATTTAATTTCAGATGGTACAAGGGAAGAGCTAAAGTTTGGATCTACAAGCATTCCAGGGGAGGAAAATAATTTTAAAACGCAGTTGGATAAATCAATCGCATATGCGAAAACTATTAATTGCAAAAAGTGAGTGTGATCCAAAATCTCAAAAAATGATATGTGAGCGATTATTATTCGTGAATGAGCACTGTAATTGGATATATTGTGTATCTCCCTAATAGACGACATGTAATCCTCAGCTGAGAGAATCTCAGCCTTCTAATTGCTGAAAACAGGAATCTGATTTTTATCTGGATTCTTTTTTCATTTTTTAATCAATTTGTTTGCTGTTTGTCTGAAGATGCTTGAAGAATTCTTCTTTTCCATATGTGATGAGAAGTTGCCTTCAGGATAGGTTTTTACATTTGGGAGATGTGCAACCAGCCGCTCCTAGGTATTCTCCTAATATTATCATACCTCGCATATCGTTTATTATTTTTGATAACCTGAAGAATTTTGCATCACTGGCTTGGGACACCTTTTTGCTTTTGAGCACTCTTACTAATTTGCTAAGATTCTATATTAAAGATATTTTTATTTCCTTCCAGAATTCACTTGATGGCAGGCACAGTTGATAGCAAACTGGAATGTGACCATTTTAAAACATATGTATCAAACTTAAAGAAAGCATCTGAGGACTTGCAATTGAACAACATGATTGGAGTAATAGAACCTATAAATAAATATGCCATTCCATCATACTTTATGAACTCTTACGAAAAAGGTAAAACAATATATTAAATATTTGATTTGATACATTTTTGAAATAGAGTTATCTCTTCTTGTAACAAGAATGAACAGATAGCTGTTTAAATCCGCATAGAATAAGTTGGCCGACTGACCCATGATGTAATACTTTCCGTAGAGGGTAAGGGAATTAAAAAAGGCCGATCGGGAGCCACTTAGAAATATGCCGAAAAAATTTTTATAGCTGGCTTTACCCACTTTACGCCGAGTACTCTAAATATTTGACTGACTGACGGAATAAATCCTTACTCTTTTACTTTTTTAATATGATCTGAAATCAATCATGCGTCTTCTATAATCAACCACATTACCTGATATTGAGTAGCATAAATTAATATTTTTAGTTTGCAATTAATTTCTTTGACATCAAAATGAATAACTTTTAATGTAAATTTTCTTTGACAGCATCAAATGTTTTGAGGGAAATCAACAGCGATAATATTAAACTAATGGTGGACATATACCATCTTCAACACATTTGTGGAAACTTCACTAAGACCTTGGAAGAAAATAAAAATGTAATTGGGCATTTTCAAATTGCTCAAGTACCAAATCGAAATGAGCCAGATACGCCAGGTGAAATAAATTACGACTATGTTTTTGAAACACTGAAAATGTTTGGCTATAATGATTGGATTGGATGTGAATACAAGCCAAAAACGACGACCGTCGAAGGTTTAAATTGGATTTCGAAATACAATGTTAAATCTTAAGTATATTAAAATATACATTTTGAAAATTATTTATGGTTATTTTTGAAAAATATGGGAATATTCTTTAAAAAATACATTTTGCATTCAAGCGCCTAAAAGAAAATATTCTTAAAATTTTTATGAACAATATGAAAACTGAATTTTAAGGAATAAAGTAATTTACAGATTTTGTAAAAATAAAAGTGTTTTTATTATTATTATTGGGGGTGTTATGCACTGCGACCAGGCCGGAATACGTTGCCCATTTTAGTCTTTCCAAGTGTTAGATCAGATCTCTGTTATGATGTTCCCTGGGAGCATCTGCACGACAATTGGGTCACCAGTCCTTGGTGAGAAGTTCTGAAAGGATAGTCAAGTTAATATATTTCCTTACCATTACAACTATTTTCGGTGCTGGATTTCTCTGATCCCCAAGTTGGAGTCCTTGGAGTCTAGCCCCACATTTTGTTTGGTTAACATTCTGACAGGGGCGTCAAGGGCGGGCCTATTGAAGGCTATGAAATCTACTAAAGCGACTCCGGTTGGCCAATCTAACGATTAGAGTATTCAGCAGTCGGTCATGACCGACAATTTGGTTCTTCTTAGTAACTAAGTTATTAACCTATATCATTTTCGTTGACTTTTTTTGCACAATTTAATTTAATTTTTAATATATTAAGTAACTTACATATATTATTTATTTTATTTTATCTATTTCACATTTTACTCCTCTTTAATTTTTAATATGTAATATTGTTTTTATATTCCATTTATTTTTTGTAGTTTTATATATTTTTAAATTTTAAGCTTGTGGACTGTAAATATGTAAATAAAACAGATATAATAAAATAATAAATAAAAACACAGCATACAGCTTTCTATCTATTAGCGAATGTGAAAAATTTTCTTTTTCAGATATCGCAACAGCTTTCTGCTGGATTCGTGGCGGTTAGTTTGTAATATATCCCGACCAACAATGATTTTTGAAAAAGCGAATATTTTGACAATTTTAACCAACAAACCTGCACAGAAGACTTACATATCCAAGTGTGCAAGCAGTTTCTTTAATCTTTAACTTTTAATTATAAAATTAATATAACATTTTATCGGCAAAATGTTAAAAAAAAATAGTTTAAATGGCAACTTTATGGTTATCGTAGTGTTCTATTCTATTGTTTCAAAAGTCTGCAAACTATATGTGTATGAGTTATTCGATAACTGTCGCAAAAGATATCGATTGTTAATAGATGTTTATTGAACAAACGGGAACGGGAGCGTCACAGCTTGCATATGTATCTTAAATGTACGGCCATTAATCTGTGTAAATGTTGTGAGAGTGATAAAGAAAATTGCATTGAAATGATGATGTTATCAAAGGCATTCACATTAAATTAGTAAATATTTGATGCAGTTGCTGAAGTAATTGAACTCCTAATTATATTAAGTTTCAATTGGCGTGTGACAGTCGTTTTTTATTATATTTTTAGTTCAGCAGAAGTGTGAAGTGTGTTTTAGCAAAATAAAAATCAAAATCTGAAGAACATAACATTCCCTTGTGTGTGGCAAGAAACGACGAGTCGATTATGTTTAGTATAAGTGAATTGTGCTGCATGTTTTGCTGCCCACCCTGCCCCGGACCGATAGCTGCCAAACTTGCTTTCCAGCCACCTGAGCCGACCTACAAACTGACGCCAGCTGATGACACAAATATCAAATACAATTTACAGCTCTACGATCGTGCCGAATGGCAATACTCGGAACGTGAAAAATCAAAAATCGAAGCGTTCTTCACGCGAACATCGCGTGGCAATTTGATAACGTGCACTTATGTCCGTTGCAGCAAAAATGCAAAATATACTCTTCTATTTTCACACGGAAACGCTGTTGATTTGGGTCAGATGAGCAGTTTTTATTTGACCCTCGGCTCACAGATCAATTGCAATATATTTGGCTATGACTATTCGGGTTATGGGATGAGTGGTGGGAAACCCTCCGAGAAAAACCTCTACGCAGATATCGAAGCTGCTTGGCAAGCAATGCGGACAAGGTGATTAATTGTTTTCAACACGAATAAAATAAACAATACTTATGCGATTGAGTCTTGTCTTTAAAGGTTAAATATTAGTCCAGAAACCATTATTTTATATGGCCAAAGTATAGGAACTGTTCCAACTGTTGATCTCGCCTCTCGTCACGAAGTTGGCGCAGTTATTCTTCATTCGCCGTTGATGTCGGGCCTGAGAGTCGTATTTAGGAATACGAAAAGAACCTGGTTTTTTGACGCTTTCCCAAGGTAAATTGAAACAAACAAAATAAAAGATTATCATCTAATAATTATTTATTTACGAAACACATAGTATCGATAAGGTCGCTAAAGTAAAGTCACCAGTTTTGGTTATTCACGGAACGGATGACGAGGTCATTGACTTTTCCCACGGAATTGGTATTTACGAGCGGTGTCCGAAGACTGTGGAACCCTTTTGGGTAGAGGTAATTTTGTGCTGAATTTTTATTTAAATTCTACTCTATTCTAGAAGGTGGAAATTTTTCTCTTTTTTCTTATTTCTTAAGCAGTGTATTTCCTTACTCATTTCAAATGATCGCACGTTTGAGCTTAACTCGTTGGAATTGTTTTAGAATGCGTTGTCTTGCTTTTGTTTTATCGTTATTGTTTAATCTATTTGTTATCGATCTTTAGTTGCATCGAGCGATTACATTTACATCCAACTGCGAGATGCAACCGTGTTTGCTTCTTGCATTGTGTCATTTGCTCATTGCTATGTGTTTACTTTGCCCACACCAAAAATAATTTGATTTAATTATTTCATTGTTCAATTCGTATACCCTTGCAGAGGATATGAAATACATAGAATGACGATACATTGTACCCATTTCAGTCTGCTTGGATATATTGGGGAAAAAGAATAATATTGTATAATATATATACTCATACTACTGCTATTAAATTACCATTATTTAATTGTAATTAAATTTAGATGCGAGCAGGTGATCTTTTCTTGTTCTGTTTTTCTTTTCTTAATTTTTTTGAAAGGTAAGTTCAGACTATTCTTTTTTTCAAATTATTTTGTATGTAAATGATTAAACTCCTTCAAATATCGGCTAGTAAAACTTTTCCCGCGAAAGCTTCAGTTTTACAACTGAAGTCACCAAATGCTATCCTCGCCCCGAAAATGCTGAAATTCCGTAAATCACAATCTAAAAATATATATATATATATATTTCCACCCACACAAATTGCGAAAGCTTTTACTTATTCTTAAGCTGGATAGATTACTGATCGATTAGGTTGATTACTGACAACCTTTTTTCCTGGAGTTGGCGCCAGCAATTATAATGTCGCTTTGACTTCTTGTATCTTTTATGATCTTTTGAGATAACAGCCTTATGGCCAGGTATTGCCTATATTTGCCGGATGACCTGTTTTATACGATTAGGTTGGCTCACTTGTCGCTATATCCCAACGACATCTCGAGTACTCTTAATTGATTTAATGATGCCAGACAAGAATTCATTTTAAGCTGTGAGATTTTCAATACTGTTCTTTCTTTTATCAGATTATTCCAGCTTATATCTTTTTAATATAAGCAAATTCGCCAATAGAAGAAGATAGGGTTTATTTTGTCCCCGCATCTGCCGCAACCAGTTGCCGCAGTCTACCAATCTGTTATAGCTAAACTCTAAAAATGTATAGCTGTCTGGTTTCTCGGATTTTGATTCTGCATCTTGTCCATTCCCTTATCAGCATCCAAGGAGGCTATATTGGGGGCAGAGATAACCCTAGTAGAACCACAGAGGCCGCTATGGAAAAGCACACAACTAAGAATCGAAGAAAGAATCATCTGCGACAATTGAGCAGATCAGAGGTATCAGGTTTCAGTGTTCAAGCCATATATTTCTTAGATATATTTAATTAAGAAATATGAATAACCATGGAGCAGAATAAATATTTAAAATACTCACCAGTATCCAGAACAATTAGCAGAACCTGTCGATTTTGTAAAAATTAGGATAATTCTGCAGATATATCATAGCAGCACGTCGCACATTAGCAAGCAAAATATCTAGTATCCTAGGCATATCTGTTATCAACTAGAGGGACTTAGGCGCCCTCAACGTGGTAAAAATGATTGGATAATAATCATAAATCCCTGCAGTTAGCAGTTGGTTTGCCTTGCTTTGCTTTGATTTTCGGTTCTCTGATAAAAATTTCGCATTGCTCGCTTTTAAAGCTTAACCTGGCCTAGCCTAGTGAAAAATTGAATACATCCTTTTTGTTTTCGAATTGCACTCTGCTAGACTTCAGTTTCAGATGTGAAATTTGAAATTTAATAAAATTATTTCTATCTTTTCAGGGAGCTGGTCATAATGATGTTGAACTGCATCCCCAATACTATGAGCGGTTGAGAAAATTTCTGTCTGTGGAATTGATCAAATGACAATTAAAGATCAATGTCGAGGGATGTGCTTTTAATAATACTTCAGAAGGAGCAACAAGTTCCAATCCTTTGGCAGCCAGCTTGAAACTCACTCAAAAACCTCAGACGACATCAACAGCAACAGAACATGAATCTAATAACAAAAATAAAAAGCCTGATGATAACGATGGTTAGTAGCACATAAAGAAAAACAAATAAAACTAAAAACAACAAATACTTATGTTAGTATTTTTTTTCAATATCATTGATGATTGCCACGCCCAGATAGCTAAATAAAGCATGAATTGAATATCAAAAAAATAAAATAAAACACTTAATTTGACACAGTTTTGAAGTGTTGCCAAATTTAAAAATTAAATGGCTGATCAGTGTAATAAATTTGGAAAAAAAATTGCTGACGATCTCTTGGAGATGTTGAGCAAAACATTTTCGAATCGTCTTTCCCCTGTGATAATCTGTTATTGCACTAGTGTCAAAGTTAGACTGAATCTTAAGAAAAGTGCATTTCACACACTTCAAACAAATTGTAAAAATATTTTTACCTCTGACTAGTTTTAATCGCGGATCGAGCGATGACGAACAGCTTTCTTGAAACCATGTCTAATGCTAAGAACAAGTTAAATCTAAAACTCGAAATTTGTTTAAAAACCTTTCTTAGTTCAAAATGCAGCTCTCCAGCAAATTATGTAAAGTTATGAATTTTGTATGATTTTTGGCAAACTTAAAAGTTATCGATAAATAAACATACATATCGATAAATATAAATCTAATATTTATCAAATCTTTACAGGTCTTTCAGCATCCAGTTCGACATCAATTAAAGATCTGGCCGAAAAGTTTCTCTAGCAAAAAAAATTGGGCCTAACCTCTTCGGCCCAAAAAAAGTGTTCTTTGCAACTATCAAATATCAGTTATTCAAAGCGACATGAAAACATAGAAACCAGCCGAAACCAACCTGAAAATAGCTCTCCTCAATACAATATTATAAAATCCGATGAGATGATTGTGGCCACATTTAAACAAATAAATAACCCTGCTCCCACACTCCCCGTACACTCTCCTCATTCACCTGTGCATCCGAATTCAAATTCCAGTATACAGCAAAATAAACTTTCTGGTCGGTATATAAATAATAAAATAGTTCAACAAAAGTCTGCTAACAAATTACTTAGTGCTAAACAATTGACTGAACACAAAACACCATTTTTCAGTGTAAATGAAAATGCAAATGCAAATGAAAGATTATCATCAATCACTACTCACTCAAGTATAACATGTAGTTGTATCAAATCACCCAAGTACGATAAGACATTTATCCAAAAGGAGCCCAAATGTGTTGACTTTAACAACGTTTCGGCAACAAATTTTACAGTTAAGGATCAGAAGTCGCCGAAACAGAAAAGAAATACGCATCAGCAGCAGCAGCAGCAGCTACTCAATATAACACCATCTATAAAAAAAACATCAACGAATGATTTCAATTTGAAAATCATTGCACCAATTGCTGCATCAGATGTTAACCAACAACAAAAACAACAACAATTGAGGCCTTCCTTCGGAGTTCAAGACAATCATAATGCCAGTCATCAGTTCACAATCAAAACAAGTAAATCGGAACAGACTTCGCCAAATATGATGGGCGGCATTAATCAAAAAAAGACGACTGCTTCGCATGGCAACAATAAAAGAAGTACCGATTCCTTGCACTATGTTTCATCAATGGATCCGTGGATAAAGAAAAATAATGATTTGCAAATGAATAGTTTCAGCGAGACTGGCTGGGAAATTGCAGCGGATCCTTGGATTAAGCGTCCAATCGATTCGCTTGTAACAGATAAAACAGCACACTCTAAGGAAAGAACACAAGAAAATGCTTGTACTAAAGATGATTTTATGATGGAGGCAACAAGCAAACGATCTTATTTGAAACCAAATATGCACAAACAGAAACTGTACAGAAATGAAGAATCCATACTCTCTGCGCCACCATCTCCCCATTTAATTACCACTTCAAATAATAGTTGTACTATCAATCATTTGCCACAACAAAAGAATTTACCAACGAAGTCTGCCAGTTTTTCACCGGCTCGGGGTAAACAATTTCTAAATCCATTCGAGGACACATTATTCACCTATGGCAATATCAAAACCCTTTCCGTTCCATCCGATTATGATGACGATCAGTCCAAACTCAATAAAAATTTAACTGTGAATAGTTGCAATAAATTGCAGAATAGGCATAGCTTCTCCTCAATCTCGAAGCAGTCGCGCGAGGAGCTCCAGTTAAACATTCGTCGTCTATCCGAGCAGATGGCTCAATCAAATCTTGTACAATTCTCATTGGACGATTGCAATGTAAATAATATGGTAGATGATACAGAAAGTTTCTACCAGGAAATACCCGCGTCAACGACAGAATTGCATACAGTGGAAAAGACAGGTTATAAGACGATATTGAAATTCAAGGAAAGTTTTCAAACATTTAAGCACAACAATCCCAAAGTTTCCACAGTTCTGGGAAAGACAAAAGTCTACATTAGACATCAAAAGCCGAAACCAATGCCAGAAACCACCTGTTAAAAACTATTGTTCAACATTCAACAAACAAACAAAATAATACAAATGAAAGAAAAAGAAAAGAAAGAAAATTGAGAACTTGGATATTCGTGTCCTTATATTCGAATCAAAATAAGCTACATAAGTATACATACAAAAGAATGAATGAGAAGCAAGCAAGTTTATCAAACATTTTTTATTTGAGCCTGCAAGTAAATATGCATTTATATTAAACAATAGGAATGCTCTTCTACATTCCCAAAAAATAAAAAAATAAAATACAAACGTGTTGTTTTTAAGTTGTAGGCTGAAATATATTTGCAAACAAAATGTTCTAATGTATTATTTTATTGTATTAATATAATTTCGTGTAAATCCCTTAAATTGATTGTAATAAAATCATATATACATATATATAATTATAAAATTCACTTTCCGTAGATTTCAATTAGCATCATTTTGTTTCTTCGGAATGCGAATGTGTTAATTGTTCCATCGGGATTAATTGCTTGACTTTTTTCTTTTTTTCTTAGTTCCGAAACTTTATATAGCTGTTCAAATTATAAGTCGAAGTAAAATACCCGATATCTGCCTTCAAAATGTGAAACTTATTTATAAATTAGCAGTCAGAAATGTGGCAGCTTTAACAGAGTAGTTGAAATTATCATATTTGCTTACAGTTTGACATTCGTTTTACATTCCCTATGTTAATGCTTAAGCAGCATGAGAGGGGGAGACGGAATGTTACCTTCGCTAGTATTTTTCACACTATTATTAACAACTTGTTACTTGTAATGATAGTATATTTTTCACAATTAAAATTGCAGTTATTCATTTTATTTAACAGAGGCAGTATTAGCATTCTACATTCATTTATGTTAATATTTGAACGGCATGTACGCAAACAAACATTTATACGAGATCGGATGTCATCTTCGTTATAAAGCTTGCCTCTTTTATTGAATACAACAATCTTATTTTCTGATTTGCTTGTATATTGGTATAATGATCGGCAATTGCAGCAAGTGTTGCTGTTAATATATTATTTTTTAACAGATAACTTGAAGTAACATACATATTTAAAGTTTGACATTCGACTTACATTAATTTATGGTAATGTTTTTTTCTGTTAAGCAGGTGCATGCCCTGTTATTCATCTTACACATTAGCGGCAGTTTTAAAATAGCATTCACAGTTAAGATACATATCTACAGTTTGCATTCGTCTCACAATAATTTAAGTTAATGCTAAAGCGACATTTGAGCAAAAACAAAATTCAAATTCACAATATTAGAAAATTAATATTAGCTTAACTATAATGAATTTTATTGAACATTCGGCGTCGTTGAATCAGCTTCAATATCAAGTATAGAGAGAGGAAATCGTCGCTCAATCCGTTTTTCAACTCATTTACGCATTAGCCGTGTTTCCAAATCGAAATATGAATTAACTTACAAAATTTAAATATATACTTTTTGTGTAACTTAAAACCAAAAAGATCTGTTGACAGGCAAAAAATAATCAAATAATTTTTCTTGCTGCGAAATTTTGAACTTAAAATCTACAATGTTAACTCACTGGTAAACGGTGTGGACTCTGTGAACAGCTGTTCGACGGTGTGAAAATAATTAACTGACATATTTTGACTTAGTTATCGGCTATAGAAGCGACAAGTGCATCGAAATGGAAATAGTAAATTATGAATGATAAATGTTTTTAATCTTCGAGAAAAAAGTGTGCTTATTAACGCCGTAAGGCGAGATAATTAATTCATGACATATTTGCCTCTAATCAAACCTTTTTGTTTTTAGTCACACAAACGAGTTTGACTTTTTTCGATGATCTGTAAACTGGGCTTTAACTTATGCATTTCGATTTGGAACCGATAACCACCGTCAAAATATATCGAACAGCTGTTCACAAAATTCACACAGGTTAACAGTAAGTTTACAGACTTGATTTCAGTTTTGCCGTTCGTAAACTATAAAAAAATGAAAAATCACGCGAGCTGTTTTACACCATATTTATCTGGAATTTTTCATTATCGATAACCAACAGATCAGCGATCTTTGACTTTTGAAACTTCGGTAATGAAATATTTAATCACATCCACTTTGCCTACCTTGCTGCAAACCACCAAAACCACTTAATTGATGTTCGGCGACAGAGCCTCCAATAACAGTTATTTAATTTCGTTTAAGAAAATCCCATGAACGCCTTAAAAAAATTGACCATTATTCACATCACATTTACTCTGCATGCAAAGCAGTGAAGAGTACTAAGAATTGCAAATTGCAATGTATAATTCTGCCTACAAATTTATTTTTATTATATTTTTTGCACAAAAATTTTTCAATCAACTAACAGGTGCAGCTGATACTGATGCTGATTTTGTCTATGCGAACAGCGTTTCAACTTTGAAAACTTCCAATGCGACCATCAAGACGTCGCTCTGTGCGATTGGCATATTACCATCAGCAGTACATTTACTAATGTTTCCAGTAAGAGCAGTGTTTCACTTCAATGAAAAAATTCCATGCGTTCCGCCTGTTGCTGTGTGCATATGAGACTATACTACATAGTAAAATGTGCCCTTTGGTTGGTTTCGATAATGAATAAATGACATTCAATCGATACTTGATGCCGACGAACAGCTCAAATTAAAAAAGAACAGATCTGTCCGTTAACTTATATAAATATTGACAAATGTTACATAAGCTGAGGACGCAAAGTATTTTTATTTTAAAGTTAAATAATTCTTACAGCAAATTAGAAATAGCAGGTACAGTATAAAATAAATAATTAATATTGTTCAAACAAATACTATGACAGGGAACTGCAAATCAAAAAATTTTCCGGCTCTAGGCCTAATAAAGTTTAAATAGCCAAATTGGCATCACTTGCATCTGCATAACATTCGATAATTTATCGAAATCGTGTCTAGTTACTATCGGTGAGTGTGATTTGTATGTGTTCCATCCATATGCGTGTACGAAAATATACAGATTTGGAAAAAACGAGGAATTGCTAAACAATTTGTAAATACTCCGATTTAAAATGGGAGTACCCGCATTCTTCCGATGGCTGAGCAAAAAGTATCCGTGCGTCATTATCGAATGTAATGAGAACAAGGTATAGTTATTTGTTAACGAGCATAAATACGATTTCCACTAACCGGGAAAAATTCAGCAAGTAGATCCGGACACGGGAAAGAATATCTACGAGGATGCAACGTTGCCCAATCCCAATGGGGTCGAGTTCGATAACCTCTATCTCGATATGAACGGCATTATACATCCATGCACACATCCCGAGGACAAACCGGCACCCAAAAATGAGGAGGAAATGATGATCGCTATTTTCGAGTGCATTGATCGACTTTTCGGCATTGTTCGCCCAAGAAAACTCCTCTATATGGCCATTGACGGCGTTGCGCCCAGAGCGAAAATGAATCAACAGAGATCCCGAAGATTTCGCGCTGCAAAAGAAGCAACAGAAAAGCGTTTGGAAATTGAGCGCATTCGAGACGAACTTTTAACACGAGGTAAGCATTTAATGTGTATGTGTGTGTTTGTGTATGTGTATGTGTATGTGTATGTTATGTATGTGTTTGTTACATATCCCAGCAGCGGAAAAACGCATTACGAATTCGATTCGAGAGCTGTACTAAAGTAATCAATGCCTGCTGAATGCTGTCGTAAATGGAATACTATTCAAATTCATATACAAAGATATACTTTTGTAATCCAAAATGTATTTATAAATATATATTCAAAATATTGACAATTTACCACACAAATTGCATAGCACATAAAAAACACTACGACTACAATTAAAGGAGACACTAAAAGAGATAAGAAAAGGCAAGTTTGTGCTTGACTTAAAAGCTACCGCATGCAACTCGTCATTACTAGGTAATGAATTACAACGTGTGCACACAGAATACATTCTGTAATGAGAAGTGTCATTCATCGCTGATAGGTGTGTATGTCTATGCAGTTTTCATAACACACATAAATTATCTGCGACGAGAAAGAATGGTGAAATATCCTTTCATCTCCTTATCTTTCTATGGAAGCATTAGATAAATTTATTAGATTTTGATAATTTATTGCTGGAAGCATGATAATGCAAATAAGATATCTTGTGAGATATCTTGGTAATTACAAAACTTTATTATTCAAACCATTACTTCTTAAGACTAAGTTATAGTAATTCGATCCTGCTGACTTTAAGTCTGTTTGACTAGTGATGCTGATAAAGAGTATATTTAATTCATTAATATAATTAGTAATGACAAAAGTATAACTACCGAAACCAAGCTTTGACAACTTCGTATGTACTTACAAAAAATGTCAAGAAAGGTTTTTGATACAGAAAAAAATAATTATTTCCTCATTTTTTTTAAATGTACTTTATACTTGATATTTTTTTCTTCTTATTTATCTACCATTAAATTAAGCTCTTAAAAGAAGTTAATAAAAAAATTTGGAATATTCATTAACTTAAATTATTTTGAAATACAAGTAGAATAGCCAATTTCAAATGAGAAAACCTTCAAAAACTTTAAATTATTTACTTAAAATTATAGATTTAAATTTAAAATTAAAATATTCACAAAAAAAAAAGAAAAGATTTTATTAGATATTTGAAACCCAAAACATTTTCTTTAACTAAAATCAAATATTTGTATTCTTTGGAGCGCTACGTCCACAAGGAGACTAGGAAATCGATAAAATTGATACAGCCACATATATTCACAAAATTTGGTATAAAAGCTGTTGGCGATGTTCTTCAAAGATCGACAAGACCCTCCACATCTAAAAATTGTAAATGGTTATATCTTCTCCCACAATTTTAAAAGTAGGGTAACCAAACGTGGAAGGTAATTTGCTGGTAACCCCTTCAACGATCGCCGTATACACTATCAGACCCCCAAAATTCACAAAAGCCCATATCTTCTGTAATTTAAGAGCTACCGTTATCAATATAGGAAGGAAGATTATTGGGTAACTATTCCCGCCCCCAAAATTCAGCGAAGCTTGTATCTACCGCTCTTTTAAAGGCAAACTTTGACGGTAGATTACTAAAAATCTCCTCAACGATCGGCAAATCTCGGCTACACCCACCCTGTTCTGTTGTAATTATTTCTTCGAAGTGAATAACGAGTAATATAAATTCTAATTTAAGGACAGCAGTTGTTGTCATGGACACTTTTAAAACGTTTGTGTTTTTTTTTTCAGGCTGCAAACTGCCGCCGGAAAAGGAGAAGGGCGAACATTTCGACTCGAACTGTATAACACCGGGAACACCTTTTATGGATAGATTGAGTAAATGCCTGCATTACTATATACATGATCGCCTGAACAATAACCCGGCATGGAAAGGAGTAAAAATTATATTATCTGATGCTAACGTGCCCGGAGAAGGAGAACACAAAATAATGGACTACATACGGAAGCAGCGTGCACAGGCGGATCATGATCCCAACACGCACCATGTGCTTTGTGGGGCTGATGCAGATCTGATAATGCTTGGGCTGGCGACTCACGAGCCAAACTTTACCATAATTCGTGAGGAGTTTCTGCCCAATAAGCCACGACCATGTGACGTATGTAATCAATTTGGTCACGAAATGGACAAGTGTGTTGGTCTGAGTGCCGTTGGCTCCAATAATATAAATAGTCCACCCGATGTTCCAATTGGAGCCGAAGTGAAATTCATATTTGTCCGTTTGAGTGTGTTGCGAGAATATCTACGGAAAACTCTTGAAATGCCCAATTTACCGTTTGGCTATGACTTTGAGAAAGCTCTAGACGATTGGGTATTCATGTGTTTCTTTGTGGGCAACGATTTCTTACCTCATCTACCCAGTTTGGAGATCCGGGAAGGTGCCGTCGATCGATTGGTTGAGTTGTACAAGAAATGCGTGTATAAAACCAGAGGATATTTAACCGACTCAGGAGACGTCAATTTGGACAGGGTTCAATTAATAATGACCGACTTGGGCAATGTGGAGGATCAAATATTCAAGGATAGACAACGAAGGGAACAGCAATACAAGGCCAGACAGAAACGGGAAAATCACAAAGCTTTGGAACAGAGTGCTTTTGGACCGATGGCAGTTGGACGAAATAACGCCGCTGTAGATAAGATAATAACGAATTATAAACAGGAAGCATCTGCTGTACGAATGGGATCGAATGATTCGCAGGGCACCAAACGTTCGAGTACAACTGCAAATTTAGATGATGCGGACGAGGAGGAGAATAACGATGAAGTGCGACTTTGGGAGGATGGATTCAAAAACAGATATTACGAATCGAAATTTGATGTGGCTTCGGGCAATCTTCAATTTCGTTATGCTGTCGCACTTCAATATGTCCGGGGACTCTGTTGGGTTCTCAAGTACTATTATCAAGGCTGTGCTTCCTGGAATTGGTATTTTCCCTACCATTATGCGCCGTTTGCGTCCGATTTTGTAAATATACAGGGCCTGTCGACGACATTCGAAAAAGGCACAAAACCGGTAAGCTTAAAGAAAAGAATAATTTTCTTGTTTACTGTATAGAAAAATGTATTCCTTATGCTTGGATAAGTTTTTGTTTTGTATTAAATTAATGTTTTAATTCATTTATTCTAGTTCAATCCTTTGGAACAGCTAATGGGTGTTTTCCCAGCAGCTAGCAGCTCACATGTTCCGGAACCGTGGGCGCAGCTAATGTCCAAACCCGTAAGTAATAAACATCAATGACTTTTAAAGAACTGACAAAATCGGATGTTTTAATCTGTTATATGCTGTGATATCACATAAAAAACATACATTTCTTATCCCAATGAGGTTATATTATTTTTTCAGGAATCAACCATAATTGATTTCTATCCAGAAGATTTCAAAATTGATCTTAATGGAAAAAAGTTTGCGTGGCAAGGAGTTGCCCTGCTACCATTTGTTGATGAAAATAGGCTTTTTAAGGCGCTCGGACCTCTCCACACCAAGTTAACCGACGAGGAAGGTAAGTTACATTTTTTGAACCGATTCACAAGAAATATATATAATATCTTCAACTGATCACACACTCGATGAAGACTCTTTCTAAAGCATATTAGTGTATAACTTAATAGCTTTGAATAATTAATTTTTTAAACTTTCTACTTATTCTATTATTCTACATCTTTCGGTCACGAAATTGCAAGAGATTTTGTTTTTGATTTCGAAGAAATCCAATAATAATCAATCTACAAAATAAATAGATTTTGTTCTTTTAATACAGAAGGTTAACAGTATGGATTTCACTTTTTTCGTCTCAAATCCGTAAAAATTATAAATTTCATGAGCGGTTTTACAATCTCTTTTTATGTGAAGTTTTTCGTTATCGTTAACTTTTTTTCAATCGGAAAACAGGCTTTAAGATAATACCGATGTACAAGTATCTCGATCTGATGGGAGTATCGCAACACTTTCTCATTTCTTACATATATTTGCTGAGCATTTTCTTTCGTAATGCCAGAGGATTGAGTCCCGTCGAAGTAAAGCACCCATAAGTGGACTCGGTTGTTCCGGGTTACGAGGTATATCAATAAACTCACTGCGATGATTATAGATTTTCTTCTGATAGCTTTGATAGTCGCCAAACTTGGCGATCGCTTTAGAAGTAAAATTAATATTAGTTTCTCATCGTCCGCATGGGCATTTTTGGATAAGAGGGTCCCGCATTGAGTCACTAACTATCGTGTGGTATGCAGCAACAGAAATCGACTAATTAAAATGATTTCGTTAAATTTAATTTGTTAATTTAATTATTAATAATGATTTTAATTTTTATACATATATGTGTGTTTTCCTTTTTTAGTACAACGTAACAAAAGAGGGGATAATAATTTGTACATAAGTAAATGTAGTCCTCATTTCAAGACTATAAATAAACTCTACGAAACTGGCGGCAATTCCCAATTGAAGAACAGTCCTTCATCATTCGATGGAATGAGTGGGACAATTTCCAAATCAGAGATCAACACAGCGTTAAACGGGTACGTACGTAAAACAATGTAGGATAATGATCAAATCATATATTATGCAGAGCTTTCCAAATGAGTTCTCTTAACCCCTAACATACAAAGTACACATAAATTTAAATAAATTAATAAGTAAATACAAAATATTTGTTTTGTTTGTAGAATGCATAAAAAGTTTTCTTCACAAAAGTAATTTTGCAATTGTTCAGCGTATTTCGTATTTGTTTTTTTTTTTAGTTTTATAATTTATTCTCAATATCATTAGTGGAACTGTGAACGATCTCATTGAACTCATAGAAAAAATAAGTCGTTATAATTTTACAAATCAGAAATATTGTATTGTAGAACCATCAATTAAAAAAATATACATTTTTTTCTACAAATACATTCCAATGGCACTTACATGATTTTAAGTTTTATGACGATCGAATTTTATTTTATGAACGTCTATTGAAATGGAACATGCAAGTTATTCTGCTAGTGTGTTAGCGGATGCCTGGTTTTTGTTTCGGATATTTGGCACAACTTGCTTCTACATTTTTTACCTTTCGAACCACCTTGAGTGAGGCTTGCACATATAGTACAAACTGACCTTATAATTGAATCAATTATCAAACAATTGTAAAACAAGCATTAAATATAATAAATCCTAGTTGGAGCAGAGTTAAACATTCTTTGAATACGTTTGGGAGTGTCCTTAAAAGAGGAATTTATGGAGTGAGGGCTAGTTGCGGTTCGCTATAGTTAAGTCGTCTTAAGTCACAAGAATATTTACCCTTCTTTTACATTAGATTTTTGAATGTTTTAATGTTTAGTGAAAGTGAAAAAATTTAAGCCACTTCAATACAATACGTTTTACAATAAATGTTGTGCTATGAAAAATGTGAAGAGAAATACTATAATAAATGGAGTTACTAAATATCATTTGAAATATTTATAGCAATTCCAATGCATTACAAAATTGCCAAATTATTTAAAATAACAATTGTCAACAGCATATTTAACATTTAGCACGGGTGGATTATGAGCATTATTGGGTATCGTAAACTTTTACACTCTCTATATATTGTCATAAAAATAGCTTATTTTATTTTTGCACACACAACTTAATTAAATTATTTACTCAAAAAAAATTAAATTGATTTTTTATTTTAAATTTTAGCCAGTTGAAGTCGCCAATTCCTGGTTTGCCTGATATTATGAATAATGAAGTTGTAACAACTGTTTTCATGGACCCGCAGTACGATGAGAACCACATCTTTCTAGCTAAGAGGCTGCCCGACGCCGTGGATCCTCCACAAGTTATACAAGCGAACGATCATAAAAATGGACCTGTCATCGGTATAATAAAATTATAATTTAACAATATACATTTCTATATAAATATGTATACATATTTTTGCTGACTACGAACGGACTAAAAACTTATCAGTGCTCTTTTTTATGTTAAGCTACTTGGCATAAGTTATCAGCATTTGTTTTTTTGCTGGTACGATAAGTACGAGCGTAGTGCAGAAGCAATAACTACTGAACCCAAACTTTATTGTATTGACACTTTAAGAAACTATTATTTTCTTGTATATCTGTGCAATTAGATTGGATGTATCTTATATAACTAACTATAGTGTAACGAAACCTTTTTATATTATATTTTAAATTTTATAAGGGAAAACCATGTGAATGTATTCTCTTATATTCTTCTCATCCCAAACACTATATGGATATTACTTAAAAAAGATAAAAAAGCAGTAGACAATCCCATTAAAAACATGCACTCAAATCAAATCAATCGATTCAAAATCACAAATTCTTTTATGACTGCATATTTTAATCGATGCTAATCAACTTTTTCACATTCACATGTTAAACATTGCTGAGACTTTAACCAATGACATTATTTCATGGAGTATTGTTTCGACGCACTCGACACATAAGGTGTAATTTCTGAAAGTCTTTCTAACTTAAATATCCATCATCCAAGTTACGAAAAGGTGATAAGCAAAGCACTGCCAAAATATATAATTATATTTAAATATGTATTGCAGTACTAGAATAACATTAGATTTTTTAAATTCATATATATTTTTCCCCTTATTCCTTATATTTTTTTATTCAAAAGTTGAAAAAATATTAATTTAAAAAAAAAATATGCAAAGCTCAAATAATAAAGTCAATCGAACTGACCTTTATAACTTTTTCAGTAAACTTTATTTTCAAAATATAAAATAATACATTTTCTTCTGACCTAGGCTTCGGAAACAATTCGCAAAGGGCATACATTCCTCCGGGCGGTCAACGGCTATTATCGTCCAGCATGAGAACGCAAAGATTCGACAATGGATATCAAAATAATGGAAGAAATGGTGGAAATTACAATTATCCCCCACCCCAAGGTAAATTAGAAACACTGCACACTAAATATGGAATGCTAGGGAATATATCTTAGTTAATCACGGAGCCAGACCTATTATACAAATTTCAAGTAAAAATTATAAGAATCGAACAACAATTTCGTTAATCGTTAAAAGAAAAATTTTAATTTTTTGATAAACTAACTCGGTTAATTTTGTATATTTCAGGCAACTATTCAAATCAAAGCTACAATAGGCCGTACAATCAAAGATACCAGGATAATAATTATCAACAACGTAATAATTATAATGGGCCAAGACATGCTCCATACCGACACCCAAATAGAGGAAATAATTCGCAGCATTCAAATTATCGACGATTTTAAACGTTCATGTAATTGTAATAGAAATATATATTGCCATCATGTATAAAAATCTATTCAATTATTTGTATCCAAACACAAACAAAATTTACTACAGACATTTTATATAAAGCTGATAAATAAACAGATTAAAATCGGTACAAAAAGTATTTATAACTTTATTTATGTATGTTTCGAAACATTTTTATTTCCTTGCTCAGGTTATTTTAATTTGGTCCCGACCTTATCAAATATAATCGAGCTCTTATTGTAACTAAATTTTCGACCGATTGGAGAAGTTCGTTGTAATGTTTCCCAACTTGATGACTGAAGCCCACTTTTCTTACGGAATATGTTGATTCGGGTTAGCGAAGTTTTATTTTACTGCAGATTATATATTAAAAGATACTCAAGTAGCAGTACGGCTTGGATCTTATTCTATTTAGTATTAAACTATTATTTGTTTTTGTGGTCGACTTTATTTATTTAATCACGACTAATATCAGACAAAACAGAAAAAACCAAAAAGAAGGTAAACAATAATAAATAAAATTAATATATAAATTTAAAATTTGAACAAACATAAATGCTTATAAGATTTATGGGAGTTTATAAATGCAAAATTGTCCAGTATTTCTGCATTTGTTGGTAACAACATTTTTTTTTATTATGGTATTACGAATGTAATTTACCTAGATACAAAATAGTGTCTATATAAAATACAATTCAAATTTTTGGTGTACAATGGGAAAGTGGATTTCGGCTCAATGTAAGTGACCTTGTTAAGTTGATTCATTAAAAGAATCCAATAGCCCTCTCGTGGTCTATCCCTCAGGGTAATCAAAACAGTTTTTTGAGAAGGAATTTTTGTGGAACATTTTCACAGTTTGGGTTTATATTTGAGCAAAATATTTGGAAGTTGAGCTTATCTTGTACATATCGTTTCACATCAAATTTCCATGGGTTTGTTGCTAGTAAATATCGGGCAGGAGCCGATTATGGTCAGTAAGGCCAATTTCAACTTGATAGATGACAGCATCTTTCTGTGGGAGACGCTCCCATTGAAGCGGTTTCTTTTAACGCTGTTCTATAGACTCGACTATTTTTCTGCACACTTCTGCTCGTCATATTCTCGACGAATGCAGTCTTCCTGAATTCAAAAATCATCTCGATTTTTTTCGTTAAGGTAGGGATTTTTCCGATATTCTTTTCTTTCAAAAATGCTTTTCACCTGCGAGCTATATCTCCTGGATGAGTGCCTCAACCATTATCTCCTTACCCATGAACGGCAATAGATATACAACTAGTAGCCTAATTATATTAATATAAGTTAAATTTAAAAAAAAACTTTTTTTTCTGAATTTCAGGTTTCACAATGTGAAACCGATTATAATCGGATACAGGTTGCCCTATTTAGGGAGATTTAAAGCTTCTGACGAAAAAAACACTATCCACAAAAAATTCAACATATTCTTTAAAAAATATTTATTTAACAAAAATATCTATATAGGGCACTGAGGAAGCTATTTTGAAGCTATTTTCTATTTATTGATTTATTTATATATATTATTAATGTGTACTAAGATCATGTCAATATTAAAAATAAAGCAGCTTAAAAAAGTTGTGTTTTGTTCGGTGGCCGGTTTTTTCAAGTGTTTTTTATTTTTACTTGTTTCGAATTCCTGCTAACGAATCCCGACGGCATTCTAAATATTTTGGACTTGACCAGTTGACTGCAAAAGACATAATTAAAAAACCGAACATTAAATTTAAATTGATTTTTTCATAATGGATTATTTTATTATTTCATTCAAAATTTATAGGTTAAACAGATCTCTAAAAATAAGCATTTGCGATTGGGCAAAACTTAATTAACTTAACTAATTCTTACTGAACATTTTTATTTGGCTGGATTGGATTTTTTTAAAATTAAATTAAATTAAAATAAAATAAAATTTTTACTTTATTTTGCCGTGTCGATTGATATTATTTATTACATTTAATAGTTTGCGCCCATTTGCATTGGAGATGCATTATTTTATGTTTTATTTTGTATAAGGATTCATGAATGGATATGTGTGTATTTAGCCTAAAGATTTTTCTTTCAATTTTGCTTGTCACTCAGATTTTTACATATATAGGAATGGAAAATAATCAAAAATTGATAAGTGTTATTTCGAATTTTCGTCTTAGTTAAACACGAAGTATCCAAAAATTAGCTACATTTTTAAAGCAATTTCACAGCAAAAAGAAATCACGTTGCCAGATTGTTGGCAGCTAACCAGCCAGTCTCGCAGCGATGTGCATAACAAGCGCCGCGAATTTTGCGCTAACTGAAATAGGCGTTAACACAGCGCTGTGAATTAACAAAATTCATTTGACGCTAACGGAAAGCAGTCGTCTGCCCATGTGGAAGAAATTAATTCGACATCTAAGCTATCAAAGTAAGGTAGCTCAAAATCGTGAGGGCGCCCGATTAATTGTGCGCCGTCTTCAAAAAACTGTTTTGCAAACATTGCGAGATCCCTACTTAAAGATGTCCGAAACCACATTTAAGCCAAAGCCAAAGCCATCCGAGCCAGAGCCGCCGCTAAATGATAGGCAATTCACAACGCACAGAAGCAGCAAACAGGATAGCAATTGTCGCACCTGCAACGACTTCAAGTCCTGGTCCAAGCAACAGCGTCTCATCTCCAGCACGCAGGCAGCAAAGGTAAATGCGACAACGCTCTCTCTCTCTCTCTCTCTCTCTCTCTCTCGCTCTCTCTCTGCTCTCTTTGCACTCACATACTGAAGGGATTAAGAGTAAATTGGTCTGTCCATTTGTATGAACGCAACACCCTTAAAGCTATAGCCTTGAAATTTGGAACATATACTTGTCTGTGCCCGCTTCAGACAAAGTGTTAAAATTATGGAGCTACGAATACTAGGAGACTAGGAAATCGATAAAAATCGATCATCGCAAATATCCAACAATTTAAGAGTGTTACTAAGTTGGAAAATCAGCTTGCTGGTAACCAATACATTTTAAGATCACGCCCACATCCACCGTCACCGGGAACTACGGCCTTGCAAGTCTGAAATGCGTATTCCATAATTTGTAAGATAGGGTCACCATATTATGAAAGTATTTTACCGGTATCTGCCTTAAAATATTGATAAATAAAATACGGTAAAAACCTACATCTTCCGCTATGTAAGAGCTATGGGTACCAAACTTGAAGGTTACTAAGAATGTCTTAAACTCCCAAAAGACCTATATCTACCACAATTTTCAAGCCAAACTTGGATGTTAGATTACTGGGAAACTCCTTCAAAGATCGCTATTTGTTGGCCACACTCACCCTTGGTGTGCCCCACCTGTTATCAACTGCCACAACTTATTGGTCGGTTACGCCCGACTGCAACGTTGTCACTTGTTTTTTTTTTTACATGCTTGCCTTTTATGACTAGGAAAAACATATGGCTGCCAACGAGAAGCTTAATGTTCAGGTAGCAGCGCCGAGGGATGACTGCCCCCTGGACAAGGTGCGTCTGGGCATATCCACTTGGAGTCTACTACACACAATGGCTGCATTTTATGCGGACAATCCCACCGACACTGAGAAGCGGGATATGCGAAAATTCTTTGAGGTGCTCTCGCGCTTATATCCATGCGAGTATTGTGCCAAGGACTTTCGTTCAGAGTATTTGTGCCTATTAAATATTAAATATCTAACTATGACTTTAATTATTATTTTTTATTTTTAGAATTGAGGTGAATCCAGTCAATGTGAATTCACAAAAGGATCTGGCGATGTGGCTGTGCAAGTTCCATAATCGAGTGAATGACAAGCTCGGTAAACCACTGTTCAATTGCAGCAAAGTAAATGAGAGGTGGCGTGACGGCTGGCTTGATGGATCCTGTGATTAGCTACTTGCAGTTAGCTATATAACTCAAGTCCAGCCCATACTTCCACTAAGCTCTCTACACAGATTTATAACGGCGGAAGCGGTGTTTGCAAAATTTAAATCATATATTGTACCTATTCGGAAAACGTATTAACTTATAATACTTTAACGATGCAGATTCTATTCTGCTCCTGTCCCCGTCATTTAACGTTTTGTAATTTGCACATGTTTTAAACGATTATCTTGCTATTTATGTTGTTTAACAAAATTCATAAATTTCTGTATATATTATAATACTACTAATCGATTTAGAATGGTACAACTTGTGTTCTGTTTTGGCACGGAGGAAGTCTAAAATATTCCTACTGTAGAAAACATTCATAATTCAAAATTAGTTAATTTAATGCCATTAAAATAAACTTTCTTCAATAAACTTTCTTCAATTGACATAACCCCTTAATTTCCATCCAGTGGAAGGAGTATTTTCTAGAAATTTGTGTGCAGTCGTTTTTAAATAAAAAAATAAAATTATTTCATGGACATTTTCTAATCCCGCTGGTGGATTTTCCAAAATTTAAATAAATGTTTAAAAATGTTTGCTTAATTCTTCTAAATGTGGTGTCTTTTAAATGAGCTTGAAGACAATCACACGGAATTTAAAAATACACAGCTCATGAATTTAAAGTTAGTCGGCTAAAGAACATTTATTTTATAATTTTTGTTTGAATGGAGCTTTAAACATGAGTTTGAAGCTAATTGATTTCCATTTTCTTAAATACAAACATCGCGCAATTAATATTGCAAGTAGGTGAAACTATGAAAATAAGTTTGGCTCGAAAACTGAACATTCTCCCATAAATATTTGGTCCCCCATTAAAAAAATATATGAAATGTATATTTGAGGCATGCCGGATATTATTTGGCTTTTGCAAATCAGAAAAAAAAAACAAATGAAAAACCAATTACGTAAATTCAATGTAGCAAACATTCACACCATGTTTACACAATGACAACTGACGTTTCTCGCATTGTCAATCAGTTGTCACACTAGGATTGACTAATAACCTGATTCCACTATCAACATTTTTGAATGTCTACAGTTGACTGTACGTTTCCCATAAGGGATTACATTATGTACATTTGAAAATTATGTTGCGAATGTTAGAAAGACGCTATAAGTTTTTGTTGTTCTTTTTTTTTCAATGATTATTTGATTTGGTAAATATCCGTCAATTATCAAAAAGTATCAGTCAAGGGCAAAATTAGCTTTCATATTAAAAAAGTTAAGCGCTAAATGTAGAAATGTCGAAATGAAATATTTTTATTTATTGCCTGTCTTATATTTAAATTAATTTTTTTTTTTCATTTCGGAAAGATAAATAAAATTAGCCGATCAGCCGATTTAGTTTAATTTTAGCGACAATGTTTTTATCCGATCAATTTTGATTTTCATTGAAATAGTTACATTTTGAAGCATGAATAAAATTATGGGTAGTGTTAAATTCGTATGACAAGAAGAGCTAGCTCAAGTGGAAGTTGGTCAATGTTGGGTTTTTATTGCAAAATATATTAGGTCCAAAAGGAAATTAAAGTCATCTATATTGTATTAAATATGTTTGACTCTATATACATTTATTTATTTAATGCCTCCAAGTTAACTTTGGATTACAACTGTCTAAATATTCGCTGAAAATATGAAAACTATTTTATGACTTTTTATGAAGCAATTAAAAATATATAATCTTAACAATGTGAAAGATGTGTTTTTTTGATCATTATATTGTTAAAATGTTCAGCTTTTTACCCGGCTTAATTTATCTACCGGTGTTTTTTTTTCGATTTTGTTCTAATGCATAGCTTTGAAAATGCTAAAAATTTGTTTTATGGGCTGGAAAATCTATTTGGGAATTTACGGAAAGCTATATTTATGTTTACAATGTCAAATAAGAACAAAAAGAATATTTTGTCAGTTAATTATTAAAATTAAATGTTATAAGTCAAGGATATTTATTCTGCGGGGGAACTATTTAGATTGCTTTATATTCATATTTAATCTTTTTATACCCCAGCAGAAGGAATCTGAATCAAAATCATTTGCAAATATTTATATAAATATTTAGTCAAATTTGTATAACATTTCTAATTTCTGTCGAATATTGCTTTGTTAATTCAACTAATATTAAATCTAGTCCGCACATTTACAGAAAGATTTTATCAATGCAAATTTTAATTTACAATTAAAATTGAAAGATAAATAAAAACTAACAATTAATTTGAAATGAAAAACATAATAATACATAAAGTAGAAAATATATTCGAGGGTGTTAAAATGTAAAACTATCAAAAAAATACAACATGAACTTTATAATATAGTTTGGTCTGCATATTTGGATAAGCAACAAATCTTCCCAGTGATAGTTACTGTTTTTAAAGTTATCTTAAGCCAAAATTTATTTATTTATTTTTTTTTATTTTATTTTATTTATATATTTTTGTAAATCCCCTATAATATCTGAATATAAGTCCACTCAACTTTATATATTTATATATATATAACTATGTTCATATACAGGTGTACATATACTAACGTCAATTTTTTTGTGGCAGATGGTGATTCGAATTAGGAGAGTTTGACTCACTACCTAACCTAACCTAAATCGCCTCTTCTAACACATTTTTTGCGGTTCAGTGCCGAATTACAGGCGTGCCGCTGTGCTGTCGGCAAGTAAAAAGTGAGAAAATGTGCGCCCCTACAGCTCAAAGCCAATATGTATCTCTAATTACATATCTTTACACCTCTGACATCAAACATAACAGTTTGCTCTTGAAATTTATGGTTTGGAAATTATGAGCAAAGGTAATCTTCTCGCCCTTATGCGACAGGTGGTGCAACAGCAGGCCACCGACACAGTTTAAATGTGTAAACATATAAAAAAGGTAAGAAGTGTAAATACTCGATCATTCAAAAATAAGAATAGAATAACACCAATGTATACTATACAATAAAAACGTATAATTGGTGAACACATTCTAGTAAACACAAATGTGGCATGATTGGAAGCGATACGATTATTATGTGATGCTGTCAAATTGACACTCTCTTCCACATCATTAAGAATACAAGTTGTTATGTATATATATATATACATATATATATATATATATTCTTTATTAGCGTTAATAGCCGAATCGATACAGACCTTTGCAGTTATACTTGTACTCAACTTCAAAGCTAAATATTCTTAAAAATATTAGTTTATTATTCAAAATGGTAAGAATAAAAAACAATTGAGAGTAATTGTCATTCTATGACTACCTGCTTACATTTGAAAATCTATTATTATAATTTGTTGTTATTAGAAGCTGTTTTTCGCTAAAGTTCTAATTTTAATATGCATAATAAGAAAATAATAATAATTTGTATTTTTCCGTGTCGACTTATATTAGTCAATATTAAATAAATAAATATCAACTAAAATGGTCACACAAAGAAAAATCACCCGCAATAGTTAATAACAGATTAACATATATAATAGTATGTAAATTTGTAATTAATAATTGTATACATAGTGATGAAACTTTGTTATACACTTTGTGTATAAGACAATACGTTTTGTATAAAACAGTACTGTAATTTTTGTATATCTTAATATAACTTAATTATACAAAGAAACATAAATCCAGCCCAGCTATTACACTCAATGGAGTACTTGTGGTTTATGAACACACACAGATTGCCTTCTTATGTGAATCAGAACTAGAAAAGGAAAATTACAGAGGCTTATCAAGTACAGATATTAATACTCTTAAGTAAACTCCTACTTTTTGCATTCATGATTCTCCGGACATTTGCATAGTGCAGCAAAACTCAATTCCATAATTAGACCTATTAGGCCGTTCGTTAGTCGGATACACAATTATACATAGAGACCTGAACATTAAATCTCTCATGGACATAATTAATTCAATTTTAAGCAAACAAGTTTATCTGCATCATCATTCCAGCTCACTTGTTGAAGAAGACAAGCGATTTTACCCAAACCAGACTGCCTTCACGCTGCCCTGTTCTTAGACGATCACTCACTGCCCCGCTCCCATAAAAAAGAACCCAAGCTACCATAAAAACTTAATTAAAGAACCAACGAACAAGTTCTTGCTATTTACATATTTATTTAACGTCGAGTAACATCAGCTGACACAGAAAAATGCAAATAGTAGAAAATAAATTAAATTCAATTAAAAATAGAATTAAATAATTAAATTTAAGTCAAAAATATGAGAAATATTTATGGTGTTTCTGGGAAATGGAAAAAAAAACCTAATCAGAAAAAAATATTTAAAATTAATTTTTAGATGCTCAACCACAAATACATTCAAGAGAGTACAAGTAAAATATTAAATTTACATATTTTAAAACTAATCAGTTAGTTCGCATTCATCCCCACATCCTTAAAAATTTAAGTATTTCGCTTAGCATCTCCAAAGAATACGTCACACAAGCGAATTATATTTACAATGCGAAATTAATTACACAATATAAAAAAAAGAATTGATACATTTTTCAATAGAATCAAATAATTCAGAAATCATCGAATGATGAAATGTAATTAATTTGCTTAATAAATTTGGAAACAAATAATTTTACTGAGGTGCAATATCTCAGCGCATTAAGGAATTAAATAAGGAATTGGATCAGTTTTGGAAAATTCGAATAAGAAAGCAGTTTTGATTCACTGCATTGTTGTGCGTCACTGAAACGACACGTTTCCGAGTCAGTTGCATTATGGTTCAGTTTCAGTTTCATTTTCCATTGTATGCTCGTTGCATACTCCGAGCATGAAGTTCTCAACATGACTTGCAGTATTCAATGCAGCTCAAGCCAACTAAGAAGTAGATTAATGTTTTGCGTACAAATAAGCAGGTATTCAAGTGCAAATGCACGTCAAATGTTATGAAAGGTTTTATGACTGGCGCCTATGTTAACAGGTTCACGTTTTGTGTAATGTTTTCTCTAACAAACACAAATACAACAAAGCAAACTATTCTTACCTGTGTGTGTGTGTATGCATTCATAGATCATGAGCTCAATTAGAGCGTTCTGTGAAAACATACACTCAAAAGACCGTCCTGAATTTTAGAAATTCGCTACACCATTATTCAGTAAGTGTATTTTAAAAACAGAAGGTTGAGTTTTTCTAAAAATTAATATTTTTCTCTTCTTAATTAATTAGAGTATCATGTGTAGAATATAATAAAGGTTTTTCTAATTTTAGCACATTTTTTTCGTATATTTAAAAAATTTTTCTAGTTTTCTGGGCAATAATCATAATAATCAGCATTTCGCGTCGCTTGTTTTCTACGTTTTCTTGAATAACTTCTGTGTTTCCTATTCAATCTTGATGAATTATTATCTCAATTAAACCAAGTTGATTTTTATTGATATCGGTAATTAAATTTGGGTCGATATTAGTGATTTAGCCTCTCCTGGCTACCGATCAATTGAAATGAATAAACCCACGTCATATTTAGGGAATGCAATTTGATAGCTTGACTTCGTTTTTATGTCTCCTTGATACAAGAAATGTAGTATTGCTTTTATAATACTTCAGAATAAAAAATAAATAACATGACAACAGTAGGATACTACAGCAATAGAATTCCTGTAAATCAAAATTGCTCTGCAAATTTCTGAATTAATTGTATAATGCTATTGTCTGAAATCCTGCCGAATCCTGAGTTTGTACAACTCAGTAGCTTCGGAGGTGCAGGGTATCTGCTTCAAGGCGTTCATCTAAATTCTAAAAAGCAAAAGTTTATATTTCTGACCCCAAATAGTATATGGATTTATGTTCACGGCGACGAAGTGAGTCGTTATTGCTATGGAAACCTCTCCGACCCCATAAAGTATATGCATTTGTATGTATGCATATTTTTGTTGTCATCATCAACCACCGAGAAATAAAGTCATGCTCGATATTAACTATGTTTACTTGTCTCTCACTCTTCATACTCTGATACCAAAGATATTCACACGCATTCATACATATATGGGTATGGGCAGGGGGAACTGCCCATTTATTGCCACGCCCAACTGTCACCCTCATCCAATATGCTGTTGAGCTGAAGTCATCAAATTTATTGGTACTCTCCTGTCAAATTTTTTAAAAAATAGACTAATATGCCACAATTTTAGAGCTGGTCTCCCCCAAATTTATGAGGTTGATTATCCCAAGATTAGTGATGTATTTCTCCCAAAAATAATGAAAACCAAAATCTTCCACAATTTTAGAGCTAGAGTTGTTCTTCTTTCCAGAGCTCCACACTGTGTGTACTTCTGACCTTACAGTCTGATTAAACTTATTTGAATATAACAGTTGATTAAAATATTTTATAATTATATAATCTTTCTGCTTTTCTTTTATCTAAAATATTGTAAATAAGTTAAATTTTTCTGTTCCCTTTTGATCTACCCGTCATTTCTTAATACTTTCTCTTAACTGCTGTACTTCTTTATGGGTTTTCAAAAATCCATGCAACAAATTTTGTACCAATTCTGCAATTATATTCCCTATTTATGTTTTTTCATATTTGTTAATTTAATTTTACTTTTTTGTCAATTTAATAAACATTTTTTTAGTTTTTGAATTGTATAAAATACATGTTTATTAAGTCACGTTCGACTTCACACAACATTTAAGGAGAATCCACAATCCTCGTCGTCTCATCAAGTAAAATTGTTAATCAAATTTTTTAAATACTGTCCATATCTGCAGACCTCTAAATAAATTTTTTTTTTCAAATTCACATTTCAAATTGAAAGATAAGTATTAGAAAGTTTATGTTTTAATTTAGTAAACTCCGTTTACAATATCAGAAATTGGGTTTTTGATTGATTTTTTTTAGTTTTTTATCCAATACAATAATTGTTATGCTGGAGAACTGCATACATTTTCCTTAGCAAGATTTATTTACTGATGAATTTAAATGCATACAAAATATTTGGAAGCGCTTGCGAACCCAAAAGCTCCCAATTAAAACTGTCAAGCGTGATGTATTTTGATACGGATATTTATCATTATCCACAGACATTCATTAAAACGAAATTTAAGAAACAGCAAACATTCATACAAGCTAGTATATAGACTTTATAATTCTCATTTGTACATAAATATTTGTTTATGCAGCCGTTTAAATAAAGGGCGCTGCACCGTTGCTAACAAAAACATGCAAATATTTGTATACAAATATGTCTGAATGCATTTAATAGATGCAACTAAATGCAACTAAATTTCGATGAGCTTATTAATAATAATCAGGGATGCTCCTCGTTTTCGCTTTAATTCTCAAAGTGGACGTGTGGATGCTCCAATTTGAGAAAACCGATATAGATGCTATTGAACATTTACAAGTAAATATCAATTTTCATATGAAACGAAAAAAAAACATCGACTGGCAATTATTTTAAATCTTTCTCGTGTGGTTTTTCAATTATTTTGCCTGACCCATTCAACATAAACAAATAAGTTATTTGGGGATAAATCTCTCTCTCTCTATATATATAGACATATTCACAAATAGAATTCAATGTTCTCGTACCAAACAGAATATGGTATGAATATGAATTATGAATATGAAATGCGTTGAAAAATCTTCAATACATAATTATTCAATCAATTGTTCAATAGTATTGTATGGAATTTTTGTATTGATATCGCTTTTAAAATACTTGCTGTTTTGCCTTTCTTTTGTCGCTACTGTCCCGGCGTAACCAGCCTTTGAAAACGTGGCTTTTTAGCCACGATTCACAATTCTTGTTTATTAACTTGATTTGGCATCTTGTTGTTCTGTGAGTTACCGCTAAATATACAGCAATGAAAAATTCACATAATCGATTGTACGAATTGCAACTTTCATTTGTTTCTATTGCCAGCTATGTATACAAAAATGAATGGCTTATATTTATTTGATTCTCAATAAGGACTGATAAATCAACAGTAGCGGGTGTTGGTACAACTATTAATATGATTAAGTGCTTAAATTAGTTTGTTTTGATTGTCAGAATCGCAAATGCCAAAAATTGAGACACAATGGGTGTAGAATGAAGGCATCAGTAATTAATTGGCTGTAAAAATATGTGATTGATTTTAATAATTTAGTTTTTATATTTAGATTGTATATTAACGCTTAACAAAATATGTATTTCCAAAAAAATAGGAGCTAAGATTACTTGTCCTAACTTTCATTGTGTAAACTTTACAATACTATTTAACTTTTCACCTGAAATTGTAACTGTATTTGCTTTTAATTGTTTAATTAATTTAATAGTTTAAGAATAAATTGATCGATTTTAAGCTAAAATTATTAAATGTAGTTTGAGTATTCAATATACATAGTTTGATTTGTATTTATAGGTTTGTCGTGTGTTGACTATATTAATTTTAAGGTATGGATGCAAGTATTTTTGGCTTGGCAAATTAATAACTTATTTTATACTGGAACATTTAGCTAATGAAACTTAATTCAAATGCTTAGATTCTTGTAGTACTATGTAGTAAACAGAAGGTAGTTTCGAATTTAAATATATGGCTTTTAGAATGTAAAATCCTACATTTTTTAATGGCCATATCTTGGTTTAGTTTACTCCTTCACATACCTTATATTTTTAAATGTTTTATTTTGGACTTTCTGTAAAGTACCCTTCTTTCGAGGGGGTTTAAATAATTTTAGTGCTAGCGAAAAGACTCGAAATAGTTCAGTTACTGTTCATTGAGTAAATTGATACAATGTGAGCTTATATGCTTATAAGTCATTTCATATAAAAATTCAGAAATGTATGGTATCACAGAGGGACGTGGCGAAAATTGATTGTTTGATTGAAAATGATTCCAAATGAATATCATGGTAGACTATAATGTTGTCAAAAATATCTGCTGATCTTATTTTGAACCATTCTTACATTCTAATGTTATACAATACTTTCCATAGTAACAAAAAAAAAATGCTGCGAAAAGATTAAAGTCTGCCGATTAACATTTGAATTGACCATTCAAGAAACATTTGTGGTCGGAAGAATCCAAAATTACAAGTTGATGAAATGGTCAGAACAGTGTTCCGGACTCAATCCGATATACAGCTTGCGGTGCAACGTTGAAAATCCTGTTTTTAAATAAATCCAACCTATAATTTCATGCAATTAAAATCTAAACCTTGAATAATACATTAATTCATCATGTCTAGTTTAAAGAAATATTACTTTAATTTCAATATCATTCCACTACAAATTGTTTTATTATTGTAAATTTAGAGACATTAATTTTTTCTGTTAACATTCAGCAAAATATGCTTATGCCTACAAAATATATTTATAATTTTTATATTTTATTTAAGTTATTTTAAATTAAATTTCGCAAAACATATGTCTGCTCTACTGTTATGGTGACCGCAACTGTAGATGATATTTTAAATTGTGACAGTAATTGCAGTGGCAGGCATCCAAGTTAGTCGCCGAAGGGGCTGAATTTACCAATTACCAATTATTTGTATTTCTTTTGGCCAAATCATCAGCTCAATCGAACCACAATTCAAATGCCGTCACCAAATAATGATTCTTTCTACCCAATAACCATTAAAAACCAAAAAATTGTCTTTACCCAAAATATAAATCCCGTCAGGATACAATAATAAATTATGTTAATACAAATAATAACTCCTACTTAATAAATAACAACGAAAACAATTTAATAAATTTAAATTATAGTACAAATTCAATTCTTAATGAACACTAATATGATTAAACCATTAATCTACTTAAGGATCCGAATTATTATTATTTTATTAAAAATACACATAACATAAGTTATTATCAAAAGGTGTGAATAGCTTGCTGGTGAAGAAGATTTGTATTGAAGAATCCTAAGAATTCCTAGAAAGGTTGCCAATGGTGGAGTGTATTACTAAATACCACTCTGTCCAAGTCCGAGGAACATATATGAAGCGGATTATGATGTAGAAACTGTTACACCTACAAATCGAAGCACCACAATCCTGGATTTTCTCCTCTTCCATGATTTTATCAGTTGTCAAAGAAGCGCTTTAGCCTGCTCGGTCTTAAGGAGTCTGGCAAATAGATTGACGTGAGTTGAAAGTTTCAATGACTGTTTGGAGGTCAATCCATTAACGACCTCATTACACGTTGGAATGTCGAGGTCTCTTCTGATTATGGAATTTCACACCAACGGGGGCTCCCAACGATTTAACGCATGATATTGTTACACTTTAATCAAGTCAATAATACAAGAGAATAACTACTTGCTTGAAAGACATATAATTTATATACATATATATATTTTGTAGAACCAACAAGCATTGTAATTTTTAACTTTTCAGTAAACAAAAAACAATTTAATATATATTTAGATTGAGTAGAGTACTGTGAGATTATTTATTATTATAATTTTATTATTACAAATGTATTGCGTATAAGGGAAACGTCAGATGAAAATTGAAATAAATTGTAGGCTGAAAGAGAAGAGGACAAAGGATTCCATCAAAGTTATATCAAGCCTTAAACAGAGACGGACGGACAGAATGAAATATATTTATGGAATATGCAGAAACATGTATATGGTTGTAATGGAAAATGAGTTTTAAATTAAAAATTTAACGGTATTTGTATTTTACTTCCGATCGAGGTTTAAGTTGTGTTTACTTGCACGGGGTTATTTCGGGCCTGCGCTACTGACTCGCCCAAACAATGGATAATTGTAACAACTGTAAACTGTGTACCGCACCGAATGGCATTAAAGCGTTTATTTCCATGTCTGTGTATGTTCACACAGAATCGGAAATCCCGATTATTACAAGCAAATGTCAAAACGACTGGGTGGGTCGCCACTGTATGTACAGTAAGTGTAACAATAAGGCGGTAAATACGAAAGAGATTTATGACTCCAGCTAGCTCAACCCCGAGCGAACAAATTTCTCGTGTTGTGTTAAAACTGTTTACCGTGAAATTTGTTGTGATTGCGGTTGTGATTACGTTATGTTGCCATAGAAGATATAATACAATTAATGAAGCATAACTCATTGGCAATAACAATTTTACCAAAATGCATTTCCCACAAAAAGGAATTCCGTGTTAAGCATTTGTTAGGCGCTCCACACAAATTAAAAACAACAACATATTGCAGAAATTAAACAATTTTTAATTTGTCAAATTAATATTGTGTGTGGGGTGCATTCGTCTTTTTATGATTGAATAATAAATGCCGCTGGCTAGTTTATCTGCACAGATTTTAGGTTTGTTGCTCATATTATATACTATATACAATAAACAAAATAAACAAAACTGAATTAACTGAGTTAAGATTACATACCCGAATATATTCGAAAAGAAAATAATTCACACAAGAGTGCAACTTTCGACCGATAGTTCCGTCTTTCCAATATTCATCAATATAATTTTAAGAGTGGGAGTCAAGGTTGCATTTAAAAAGGTAGCCGCATAAATGATTATTGCTATACCGACTCGGCTAGTGTTGTTGATCAAGAATATAGATAGTCTTTGTGTTCGGGATTACACATTACCTTCTGCAAGGGAATAAATATCTACTGATTATTCAGTTTAGAGATATGAGATATAGAAGTCTGCTTCCTAAGGCACCAAACAATGTGTTAAAAGCGACTGGAGTAAAAATCAGCTAAATATAATTATAAAAAGTCGAGAAACCACATTTATTTTGCAATTTATAAATTAATTCCTCCGTTTCCAGATAATCTTCGGTAATATCGGATCCTGATAGTAAAATAACCCATTATTTAAAAGATATAGCTGTCATATTAAATAAAAAACTTGGCATATCTCGAAAGTTGTTAATGAAATCGTTTAAAAATATTTATTTTATCTAAGGATAACGCTTAGACGAGTTCTTCTTTTTACCACGTTCTGAATAATTTTCCTCTGATATGGAAAGCATGATCTAAGTTCCATTTACTCGTTCGATGAAGTATACAAAACATCTGTGAATTTGTCTATCATCTCGATAATCTGACAATAAACCAATCTTGTAAATAAGTAAGCAGATATTTTGGTAAGCTCCTTATAAACATCAATAAAACGCGTGGGGTAAAGTGAACAGCGTCGGAGGATTTGTGGATTAAAAAAAGACTAATCAATCAAATCGTAATTATACGTTTCTTACAATAGGTCATGTTTTGACATGTGGCATCAGCACTTTGATTTTGATAGTCGGACAGACTTATCGGCTGAAGGGTATCGGTTAGCAGTTAGCTACAACCAACTAAGTAGCAGCAACTAATTTTAGTAACCGGAATATCAACATGTCGAATGCTGTTAACTGGGCACATTAGGAAAACAGCTTTGAAGGCTCTTGTTGGTTTATTAATAACGAGATGTGAGAAGTCATCACAAGAATATTTACAAAGCTTTGTATAAATAAGCACATTAAGTGTGGAGTTTTTTATTTTAATTTAAGCGAACTGTCTTAAAATCATGGCAAATTATAGTAACAATTATAGGAGGCATCTTTATTTTATCTTTGTTGTATACGTTTCAAAGTAAATTGGGTCAGATAGCATAATCATAAAGCTGCTTTAGAAACAATCTGTTTGAAGATAGGTTCTACGATGTGGGACGAGATAGGCGGAGACATATGTAACTCTTATATCTCCTGATGTAATATAATTTCAAATAATGCACTCATTTAAAAAATAGCACACAATAAAAATAATATTAACTTCAATTTCCGACTAAAATTTAATATTATGAGGAAAAGTTAGATGCAGTTCTTCTCGCTCTTCTGTATTTTACGTATTTTTTTGTTTTCAGGAATTTAAATAAAAGTTTTATTGGTATTCTTCCTTGATTCCTTCCAATAAAATTTTCTAACGATTCTAATTTTTATTTCAAAGTTCCAAGGATCTCAGCATAAATTACCAGCATATGTCGGGCTTAGTACAAATATATTATTGCCATGTAATAAAAATGGCAGCATTGTCAAATGATATCCGTAATATGGCGAATTTGTGGGCAATATGCGAAATATGCGAAAAATCTCTAACAAAAATGAGCTGTGATAAATCACTCCGCAAAGCCAAAAAAAAAATTGTCATCGGTTTGTAAAGCGATAAAATGGTTTACAGAACAGCAGGGAAGCCGCAACTAATTCTTCGAATATTTTAAATCTACTTTACAAGCTGGATCAAATAAGCAGTGATGGTAAATTGGTGAACTTTGTTTTGTTTTAATATCTGCGATAATTCATGAAATAATCAATAAATAATAATTCGTGGAAGTTTAAATGATATCTCTTTTTGTTGAAAAGATTTACTCTTTAAAATTCGTTATTGTTGTACTTATTTTAATTTTCAATATTGTTTTGTACAATCTCTGGTCATTCCTGTAAATTCGTCTCAATATCAGATGCCAACTTACAATGGTATCATAGAATTTTAGATCAACACAAATGCTCAAAATTACATTTATATCACAGACTTTGATAGCATTAATACATTTCTATATCATTTAAAAATTGATCTCATGTCTAGATTCTTCCCTTGGGAACAAAAAAATGTACCAAATGCTAATTAAATCAGGTTTTATTTGATCACGTATTTGTAATTTTTTGGAAGCACAATTTTAAAGTTATAAAATTGTATATAAAAAAATGATAATAAATGCATAGAAATTGATATGAAAGGTTTCAACCAAAATCATTTTGATTGAGAGACTGACATACATAATTTAGAAATAGTTTTATTTAAATTTATATATAGATAAAAAGCATTGTATGTCAATTTTCCTGATTTCCATATACATAGCTAAAGCAAATAAACAAGTCCCTTGCGTTAATCACTGCTTATAAAAATTTGCCAAGCTTTGCCAAAACATAGTAAAGTTTTCGGGTAGAATGGAAATTTATTAGAAATTTGAAGCTCAGAAATGAAATGTAGATGTGAGCAGGGTATATAATGTTCGACGTGCCGGACAGATCTGATCATTCTTGTTATTGCCCAATTATTGTCATTTTATATATATGTAATTAATTTGATAATGTGCTTGACTAAAATTCATTTTCTCATTGTTAAAATACAATGCCAAAGATCCGCCCAACAACAAATAAATGAGTGCACGCCATACGACGACCAATCAAATCGAGCATTTATTTTGGGCAAATGAGAGGCGAGCAAAGCTCGATTGATATTTCAGCGCCAAGCAGCATGTTGCTGTCCTTGTTTAATTTTACAGCATGTACATAGTGCTGGTCCTGCTGTCGAGTTGCTTCTGTGTATCTCTTTTCCACCCAGTTGCTTTCTCTCTCTCTCCCTCTCTGACACTCTCTGCCTCTGTCTGGCAGTCACTGAGCGCATTCCCAGAGAGTGTGAGAGAGAGAGAGAGAGAGAGAGAGAGGCTCTCTCTCATATTAACACCACATTCGTTGTGTACTTTTCTTGGTCTATAGAATACTGCATTGCCTTTGCTCACTTTTGCATGATGAGTACCTTGTTATCTCTACGAACACTTGAATTACTTAGCAATTGAATTTATTTGTATTTACAATAAGGAAAAGAGACAAAAACCGAAATGTACATATGCACATAATGGTACATATAAATGTTGACTCTGTATTATTATATTTATCTCAACTATTAAATTGAGGATAATTTATGAGAATATATTTTTAATTACAAGCTAAATTGTTAGTACACAATTAGTAATATTATTAATGTAAATGACTCACTAGATTAGAAAAGGCATGCATATATGCATATTCTATACATATGTATATATATACATATATATATATATATATACATACATATGCACATACGTAAGCTGTCTAAGAGAAGTTGCTTTTGGACTGTATTTGTAAGCTGCTCAGCTCAGGTCGGCTCAGCTCTCAGCTAAAGTTTGCTCTCAGCCATCCAAATTAACTAACAAGATTATGAAAACGTAAAATCAGTAAATCGCTAAAGTGGATGTAATTTTCTTTTTCAACACCTCGCGTTCATATTGGGTCGTCAGCTGCCGGGCGGCTGGCTCTTTTGTCGATTGCGGAGTGTAGTCAGTCCAGTCAGTCCACTCAGTCCGTCCGTCAGTCAGTCAGTCAGTCAGTCAGTCGTTTATTGTAGTCGCTGCTGCTAAGCCATGTGTCTGTAGACACTCCCAACTACTATACTATCGTCTTGTTTGCCAAAGTGTGTGTGTTGTATGTGTGTGTGTGAGTGTGTGTGGAGTGGGGTCTGCTATGGTATCGTATCGTATGATATGGTATGGTATGGTATGGTATAGTTTGGTTTGGTTTGGTATGGTATGGTATGGTATAGTATGGTATGGTCTGGCCAAACTGGTTTGGCTCGTTTAGTAAATCTCTGACTCTTTTTCTCGGCTCTCGCTCTTTGAAGTTTTGCCGTTTTAGAGGGATGATACATTGGCATGGCGGTGATTGGGAGAGAGCACGGGGGCAATGATGTGAGTGATTATATTTTGATTGCATTGCTCACTGTGGTTGGTTGCTTGTTGTACTGCATTGCTCACTTAGTACAATAACCGACAGACAGAGCGACACAACGACAGACAGACAGACAGACAGACAGGGAGACAGACAGACAGACAGACCGAACGAACGAACGAACGAACGAACGAGCGAGCGAACAAATGAACGAACGAACGACAGACACGCCGTCTGTTAGTCTCCCGGTGCAAGAGTGATTTTGTTTTATGTGAGTCTGGTTCTTCCTTCGTTTGTTTTGCTTCGGGTCTGTCGTTATCTTCGCTTCACCCTCGCTGCAGCCACAGTTGCCACTGCTGCTCACTGCTCAGCACTGCTGCTCAGCACTGCTCACGTATTCGTATTCAGCTTTTTGATGGTAATTCGCCAGACCGGTCAAACCCCGCTTGGAGAGCGCTTTTCGCTTTTCACATTCACACTCGCTGTTGTTTCTCTGTTTCTCTGCTCTGCTCTGCTTAAGCTTATCAGAAGCGTAGTATTTGTGCGGCGATTACTGACGTGAGCTCGCGCGCTTATTTTTACCGTCGCCTGTGACACATTTGCTATGTCAAATCACCGACTATTTACATAACATTAATAACAAACAAATAAGCAAACAAAAAGAAAAAAAAAAATAATAATAAAAAATATATAATGTCGCTACTTTATACTTGTCTTTTTTTGTGTTTACCAGCTTGAGTAAAAGAAAAAGTTGTAATTACTAAAATGGTGTTTGTCATCACAAGACATTCAATAATAATAATAATAATAATAACAACGATAATAATAATAATATTAACATAGAGAACACAGTTAATAATACAATACAACCATACCGATATCAAAATCATCACAATACAAAAATAATGCCTAGGCCCTCACGTGAATCGTACGGTGATCAAAAACCTCCCTATTCATACATTTCGCTGACGGCAATGGCCATTTGGAGTTCACCGGAGAAAATGCTACCTCTAAGCGATATATATAAATTTATAACCGACAGGTTTCCATACTATCGAAAAAACACACAGCGCTGGCAAAACTCACTGAGACATAATCTCAGTTTCAACGATTGCTTCATCAAAGTGCCCCGACGACCGGACAGACCCGGAAAGGGGGCCTATTGGGCACTGCACCCACAGGCGTTCGATATGTTCGAGAACGGGAGCTTGTTGCGACGAAGAAAACGCTTCAAATTGCATAAAAATGATAAGAACCTCCTCAATGAGGAGCTTACCGCCTTGGCGAACATCAATCGATTTTTCTTCACGGCCCGTTCGGGGAGCACAATAACGCCAATGCCGACGTTGGATGTCAACAGTGCCACTATGAATGTGGTAGAGTCTACGGCGATTTTGTCACACCACGCCACAAATCGTGTTTCGCCCGCCGCCATGGTGCAACATTGCCCCTTGCCACATATGGCACATAGGCCTAGGCAGAATGCGGAGAGCAATTTGACCGAAATGACATTGCTCAATCTGCGCTCGTCCACAAATAATAGTGGAGCTCTCGAGCTGGAGCACGGCACAAATAGTTATCGGCCAAAGCGATCGTTTACAATCGAAAGTCTTATCACGCCCGATAGGCAGCCGGACCAGGTCTCCGAGGAGGACGAGGAAGATGACGATCGCACCGACATCGATGTGGTGGAGTGCGGCGGTGGCAATAACAACACATTTACGAATATATCCGATTACCCGCGAACATCATCCGCCGAGATGAGTCCATCGATACCACTGCCCGCCGCACATCCCGAGGATCAACGACAGCGCCCACTACCTCCACTGCATACGATAACAGCTTCGGCGCATTTACCGTTCCTGCATTATGCGGCTGGGGTCAACGTATCCGGCAATATTCAGGCGTCCTCGGGCATTTCGTCCATGACATATGACTTGGCGATGGCACATCCGCTCCTGATGATGTCGGCAGCACCAATTGGGAATATACACAGTAGCTATTGCAACACATTTTCGATAATACCACCGCCGCAAACGTACCGAGGACCCGAAACTCAGAATAGAATAAGCTCTGGTATGCGAACGATATAAACATATGCTTCTATTGGATGAAGCTATTCCAGTGTGTATATGTGAGAATTCAATGCTGTTGATGTGTATGTACATAAACGTAGTTCCTTTCTTTATAAGAGTTAAAGCTTGATCAGTAAATGCTAGCATATATATATATATATATATATATATATAGACTATGTTCATAGACCCACATAAACTTACATTTAGCCAAAGTGAACTTCAACTAACTAATACGAGTAAATTTCAAATATATTTTCAAATCTTTATCGCGTAAATATTTATTTAAAATACAAATTTAATGAATTATCACATCTTTACTGCGTATATATTTATTTAAAATAAATTAAATTTTCACTCGTTGTTTTTTGATATTTTCGTTCTATCCACATATTCTGTACTAGTAAAATCCTAATTTAATTTGTAAAAATATCTGTATATAGGTAGAAGAATTATTGCGCAAAAATACTTTTTTACAATGTCAAAAGTACTCGCACTCTAAGTACATATGTATTAAAAGGAAGATACGTAAAATAGATTGTGTCAACTTTGCAATGAATAATTAGAAAAAACAAAACAATTAATAAAAAACTCTAAAAGTATTAATAAAAAACAAGCACATTATTGCTCTTACAAGTATACTTACAAAAAATTCGAAATTAAATGAATTACTTATTTCTACTGACATAGGCGGGAGGCTTAATTATATTGACAAATATTTGACCTAAAAGAACCCATTCAAAATTTGTTAAATAGTATCATGGCGTTGTAATAACCCTTAAGATTTACCTCCGACCCCTTAAGGTATATACATTCTTGAACAGCATCAAGAGACGAGCTGATCTATCTGTCTGCCTTTCCTGCAGTCTTTCTCTTTCTCTTTCTCGCTTTCTCTCTTTCTCTCTCCCTCTCTCTCTCTCTCTCTCTTTCTCTCTCTGTCAGTTCGTTTGAATAAGAGACAGAGGCAGTATTTCATCGATAGCTTCCTCAATTTCCTAAATATCGATTAAAATTGATTACCTATACTCATGAAAGCCCCAATTGGAATATACCTTGAAGTGGTTAAACAAATCGTAAATTAACCTGCCCCAAACAGGAAAAAGCAAGCTTTTTCTGTGTACATGCGTATTATATTTTAATTACTGTCTTCAATCACTGAATTTAGATTTATGCAAAGAGTGAAAATTAATCACAGTGTGTCTCTCAAGAGCAACGTTGATTCTCGATCGAATTATAAAAGACACACTTATTGACACCCTTTGTATTTGGTACGATTTATAGATTTAGACAACAAGTGTGTTGGCGGATGTTTTTTTTTCGAGCATCCTTTCACTTGTAGTAGATTATATGGTCATTTTTAATAACGTCCACCTGGCTGTCTGTCTGGACTCATACAACTTGGAATGTAAGATCGTGCACATCTGCCACGATTTCGTGTATAATGAAGTGTTAATTGATATAGAAAAATAAATACAATTCCTGGCCACGGAAAGACCATAGTCCTATATATTTCACACAGTTTCACAGATAGAGTTACTAAATTTAAAAATTTTTTTTTTTTCTTATTCGATTACGAATCGCAGCAGTGTATGCAATACTTTTTTATACGATTAAAAATACATAAATTAAATCAATCAATCAACTATCGATTACTAAAATAGGACAAATAGACACTAAAAAGGCAAAAAATATAATTAAAAGAATGGAGAAAAGCTAAAATTATAATCAAGTTTATTGGTGATTGCGATGGCAATTATTTTAAATCGTTTATTAATAATTTAATTATTAAACTAACGTATTGTGTTATCTTCTATGTGGTTCATGTTTACATAATTTTTAATCGGCTTATAGAAATGCAGAAATAACCATGATGTTATCAATCTTTATATTTTTTTAAATACACACATCAATTGTGGACAAAAAATATCATTAGGCGTCAAGAAGGAGTTTGCAGTATTTTTGGGCTTTTTAATATTGGCAGTATGCCAATCAGGGATCGCTTCCTTTCCGGCTTAGCCAGCCGTTGAAATCGGTTTGGTTCTTTAAGGCATATTGTTACTCTGTAATTCTTCGGTGAATATACAGCAAATTTATAACAACATAATCAATTGTTCGAATTAAAACTTTGACTTGCTTCCATTGCTGAAAAAAGGCTGAAACGGCAGTCCTGGTAATGTTGATATTGAAATTATGATTATAGCAAAGTATATTCCAAAAGAGGATGTGACCGATAATATGAAGTAACTTAATCCATCTCAGTTAAAACGAATTTTTATTTCAAGTTAAAATTGCCTCAAAGTTAATGTCTTGCAGTTATTTCACTTTGGTAAAATTAGCTTTTAGTGAGAAGCGAAAAGGTTTTGATTGTAATTTGATTTTTCCACAATTATCAATTAATAACCCATGGATTTTTATGTATTAGTTAAAAATTTCAGATTTACAAAGTTTCCTTCAGTGGATGTAAAAAATTTGAATTTTGGGAAAATAATTAGACTGTTAGAAATATTAAAAAAAAGCATTTTTTTGATGATTTCTTAATAGGCATAATATTAATCATATAAATTCAGATTGAATAAACAACCAGAGATTTATGGTTTGTCTTCATTTCGATATGCAAAAGATATCAATATTTCGACGGGGCTTCTGTCATTCTTAACAATGGTAAGCCACACAAATCCAAGAAAGAATAGCAACCTTAAATACTTTCAAAATATAGAATTTATTGCGGTAGATCTTCAATTCAACAAATTATGAAAATAAATATAGTTTATAGTACTATAACTATTTTTCTGTCAATTTTGAAAATCAGTTATAATATACGCAAGTTTTGTTGATTTAAAGCAATTTTTCATTCAAAGTCCCAGATAATAAAAATATATTATCGCTTGGGCCTTCTAAGCTTATCGACGTGCAGTCGATTTAAATTCTAGTAAAGCATGGTCTGCACCAAAACAGGGATTCTGCGATTAATACCAACAAATAGTTCTCTTATCAGTTAAACCAGTGAACTATGCATTACAAAAGCTGAATTGCTTATTTTTTTCTCTTAATTTTCGTATTAAATGTACAAATGTATCAATCTAAATTTATTACGAAAGTTTAGAAATGGAATACAGTTGTTATTTATCACTGATTTAAATATGAGCTAATGAAACAAATTACCTTTTTCCTAGAAATCAATTGAATAATATTTTAGCCCTGGATTGTATAAACAATCTGAATATTTTGAACAATAATGCTTAACAAATATTTATTACAACTGCAAAATAAACTTTGAATGAATAATCATTCGATAATCATCATCAATACACTTATTTTTGATTTAAATTAAGTGAAATAAATTCCAAGATAAATATTTCCAGGTGTCTTAAGAACGCCGAAGATTAACTAACATATCTTGTGAACATTTTTATTACAAACGTGAAACAGAAAACGTACTAAAATAGAATATTATTTAAAACTCTCAGCAAAAATATATACATCAGCAGATTTGCTCCTGTTTAACAAGATATGTATTTTCGGATAGCCTAAAATGAACGTTTTTTTCCTGTTTATTTTATGATCCTTTATACCATTATAATGAATCAACTATAACAATATAATGGCAACTGAAACAAAAGTGATATGTGTCGTATGACAACTTTTCCATTCCAGTTAAGATTTGATATTCCGAGAATAGTAAATATTTATATCTGTCGGTATAAATCTATTAGTTCGGATGCAATAAACGAATAGACAATATGTGTTCTGTTTAAAAAAATAAACTTTTAAATAAATTGAAAATATACAAAGAACGTCCATCTTAGGTAAATTTCATTCTAAGCTTTAAAAACCAACTTATTATTTCTAACAAAATGGTCCGCTGTTGATGATTTTTGTCCTCAATTAATTAACTGATGAGTTTTGTACTTATAATTGGAAAAACAAATGCCATTTTTAAGCAAGAACTCATCTTTTGACCTGTTGTCAGGACCTGTTGAAGGAAATGTTCCAAGGTTCCTTAAAAAGCTTTAAAACTGAGAAACTAGTTCGCTTAGAAACAGACAGACGGATAGAAGGACTCTGATATATCGACTCTCATTTTGATACTGATCAATAATATTTATACGTTATGGGGTCACTTCCTTCAAGACGTTTCATATTTTCAAATTTTTTAAATTAAAAAAAAAAGAAATCATGATACTCTTTCCTTAAACAGAAAAATCCACCACGGGCTTTTAGTCTCGACTTGGTAGTGCATTTAGATTTCGCGTGCATATTCAATTATGAGTTACCATTAAAAATTAACAGAAGCTAAATAAAATGAAAGTGAATAAAATAGGAAATGAGTCCAGTACTAAAATGGAAAATTCTAAATAAATGTTGACCCTCTAAATGTTATAAATCTGCCGTTTAAGGCTTTAATCAATATATGTGGTATTCAAAACCGTCAAACTATACAACTTTAAACTGTCTGTGTTTTTTCTCGATTAATGCAAAATACAAATTTTGTATTTACTATTTATTTGGTAGCTCTATGTAATTGTAAAGCTTTTTAAATTCTCTAAAAAAATATAATATAAAGTAATAGATTTAAAAAATAGTTGGCTACAAAATTTCTATCTGGATAAATTTGAAATTAATATCAGGAATATTTTGTGGGTTCGGCTAAGAAATCTTGGTAGTATAAAAATAATAGAATTATATAAAATACAAAAAAACGATTTACCAATGTTTCTTATGATATCTATTTAGATAAAGAGGGATATAAAGAAAATGTTATCAAGATATCTAAAAAAGTGAGGAGTTTTGCGTATGTAAGACTACAAAAGTCGGACATACACACATGGCTATATCGATTCCGCTGGTGATGTTGATCAAGAATACATTTAATTGTATCAGATACGTCTTCTTCAATGCATTGTAAACTTGAAAACAATGTTATAGTACCTTCTATAAGGGTAAGGTATTATAAATAAATTAAAACATTACCATTAAATAAATGAAAGGTATAAGAATCGCAAATTTGTAAAGTAATGTCTAAAACATTATGTCTTACAAGTTCAAATGCCATAAAAAATAATATAATGAGCATTTCTATTAAGATTTAAACGAACATTTTAACAAGTTAGATAATTTGACCGTCCAATTCTCTTGATTCTACGGAATCTTTTTGGTAAAGTAGTAATATGTTGTTAATGGTGGTCAAAAATATAGAATATATGTATATACCCAATGGGTTGGGATATGTCTACTTCAAAGTCATTACAGATGTCGTGACAAAACTATAATACCGCCTGCAAGAGTATAAAAAGTAATCTATGTATGTATGTAGAGGAAACGTAAACGTTCCATGCTTAATATCTGCACCATAATTGACTTTTATAGCTGCACCCAACACCTTAGCGAAACAATGAGCAAGTTAGGTTAAACTCAAGAAGCCGTCAGCGATAACCAGCCTTATTCACCAAATTGCTTTAACCGAAAGACTTTCCGTCGCCACTCAGCAGAAATACACAGAGCCTCTTTCGATATTAATCTCATATGAACACATCCATACATACATACAAATACTCTTCTCGGAGTGCCGTAATCGGATTTGGTTTCTTGTTACGGTTGGTGCAATGATGTTATCGAGTAGGGCTGATTCCATAATTTATGCATATCTAATATAAATAAATGTTTATGTAAAGTCAACATCTAAGAGTTTGTTTACTCTTACTCCTCAAATTATTCAAAGTCTCATCTAATTACCTAATAAGATCTTTAAACAATATTTCTTAGCTTCAATTTCTCATCTCCTAAGATTAAGCCCCTTGTTGCTCGAAAGCACTCGCTAATCGGTCAGTTAACGGATTCATTATATATCCATTTGTATATGGATTAATGAGAGTGATTATATATCGATGTAAGTATTTATTTAACTTTATATTAACACTCATCCACTGATAAGTAAGAGTATGTGACTTTCGGTGCAACGAAAAGGGTTTTTTTTATTTCTTTCGCTCTTCTACTTTGTTTTCAGCTTTCCTTAAACACCTCCCAATTTGGTGATGTTGGAAAAAAAAAACCAGACTTCGCATGAGCGTTGTTTTGCCTCTTCTTCAAAACAGCCGAAATATGTTATTACTGCCCCGGTCCAATTATATGTGTTCATCTGCATCACACACACCGCAAAGAACGTTCTTAACGCTTAAAACCGACCATACCATAAACAAACTATCATACAAGTAATATTCGGCATTATACAGGTTTTCAAGCTCTTTAAATCAATATCTTGTAATAGTAAACAAGGGAGCTCTTCTCGAAAAAGTTCGACTGGGAGATACTCTGTGCTAAACTTTTGATTATCATAAACCATCAGCTAATTGATCTTTATCGTTTTATTTCATTTCTTAAACTTCATAGATATTCAAACTTATATACTACATATGTATAATAATATGTTGCTACATACGTTTTTTTTATTTTTTTTATTTTTTTAATTTTTGTGTTTATTATCCGATTGTTATGAAAACTCTACTGTTGATCAATGCCAAGGTAAATTATGCTGCCATTTGGGTGGCAGAATCCAGGGATCAATTATTTTTTAAATATCTTCATAAAATGCAATACCCATTTAAATGGTACTGATTTTAATTCATTCCTTCAACATATCACACAGAACAAATAAATTCAACCAATTCTATGGTTAAGACTGTTGCAACCATATATCATGGGTCAGTAACACATTACTTATTGATAACAATATCTACAATATCTAAATTGCAACATAAATTGAACTGCAACTCAAAGATAAATTCAAATTGGTTTGTTTTTTAAAGCAAATATTAAATATATAATATAAATGTAGCAACAATCGGTAAAAAAAAGAAAACCATAATAACAATCTGTCTTTATACATGCATGAAAAAGACTATATAATATATTTATAGTTCCAAATATAAAATAGCGAAAAGGCAATTCGCAATTCATTAGTTCTTAATTGGTAATTGCGATATTATTAATGCCAGCACCAAGAAGTAAGTATTTAATTTGCATATGAGAAAATTGTATATATACATACATATATCTATTAAAGTTTACTTTACTAAATACCAACGATATACATACATATATCTATTAAAGTTTACTTTACTAAATACCAACGAATGAATAACAATTATGTAATAGCATTATTCCCCTCTGACATAACATAGATAACATATCCAAAAATATCAACATATGTTTCTATATAATTTACATTTGTTTGTAGTGCACTAACTGACATATCAACTATATCGAATTTTTAGTCGATCGTTTTGGGGTCTATGCAAAGGTGCGAAAATCAGATAAGGACGTGAACATGGTTCAAGGATGAAAGCAGCACTCTACCTTCAAAACTTGGTAGATCTATTTTTTATATATGTATTATGTGTTTGCTCAAATTAGCTGTAAGCCAGTGCAATAGATTTGATTGATTATTACGCTCAGGTATAATGATTTCGGAATCTAGCTCAAATGGCGATTTCGATATTTGGGGGCTGTTCGAAATAAAGAGGTCTTATCGACTTTCAACTTAAAAACATATCGACGCTTTATCGATTTAACACGTGAGCGAGTAAATATTTCAAGTCTGTATCTTGCAAAAAGATTGCAAGCCGAAAATCCTGGAATTTAGTGCTCCGAAAATATGGTAGTTGGTAATGAATTACTTTGGTAATCTTGTCTTATATTTCAAGAAATATATATTTTTTAACAATATTATGTAAAATGCAACCGGATAACCACCCAACCCTTTGGCCACTCAAGCTAACTGCAATTTTAATATTGCATATATTGATATTAATTGAACACATTTTGATTTAGATGACCCCAAAATAAAAACCTGTTTCATGGAAAGCCTACCAAGAAGGTAAGCTTTGAACAGTTGGCCCAGCAAAGCACTTGCAGTCATACAGAAGAAAGACCTAAAGAAGACGGCATTCAAGAATTAGAGTAGATGAATGAATCCATTGACTCAATCGTCCACTTTCTGTTGGGTTATGACTTGCCCATTCAATTACCAGTGCCCAAGTATCCGCTGCACTTCGCTGTATAAATCCAGACGGATCTTGCCCACCAATCACTAAACGTTCTAAGTGTTGTATTGCAGTATTTTCTAATTACGCTTAAAATAGTTGTTTTTCTATTTTTATCGATTTGTTTTTTTACAATTTAAATATAATGTAAAACATAATTATTCTTGATGTTCCCTGTTTATGTAAATATTCAATATCAACATAATACGGTACATGAATGAGCTTTGCTTATTGTTGCGTTATATGTTTTATATTGATACAAACTTAACAGGAGCGCAGAAGTTTTTTTCCCCTTTTTTTGCAACACATTCTTTGCACTAGGAAATTCGAGTAAGTTGCAAATATTAAGCAAATTAAGTCAAATCCATAAATTAAAACATATTGTATTATATTATATATTATATTATTATATTATATACAAACAAAATTGTAAGCTGAATTTAATTTTGACGCGCACTACACCACTACACAGCACCGTTATTGGCATCCAGCTGATAATTCGTTACATTTTACAACACTTATATGAAAGCTACGTATCAATATAAAACTTATAGGAAAAATCGTATAAAAATTAAATCCGGTGAAGATCGTTTTAAAAAAGTTCGTTTAATTTCGGATAAAGTATATATCTCTATTGGCTTAAATTATTGAATTCAATTTATTCAGACCTCTAACTGGGTCTTTAAATATTACATATTTGTGTAAATATATAATTCCAAAGGGGGTTATACATGTTAAAGAGATGGATATTTACCAAGTGTAAGATTAAACAATTCGGACAGACTGCCGTGGGTATATAAACTCGGCTGATGATGATCAAGAATATATCTACAAAAATATATATACTTCGTTGCAAAAAGCAAAAAAGCAATTCAAATATCTTTATCAAGAGTATAAAAATAAAATCGTCTTACTTTTTTCAAATGAAAACAAAATTTAAAAATATGATTAAAGTAAAAAGTACCGTCGGCCGAAGTATTTTTCATTAGCTACTTCTGTTCATTTATTTTTAAGTTGCGTTTTTATATTCTGATATCGAAGACTGATCAAATCGAAATACTCAATAAAAGTCAATACAACTCTAAATACAATTCGATAAGTGTCATATATTTTCAATAATTTGAAAGCTAGAGTTCTGAAATTACTACCAGACAATCCAATACCTCCCCACTGCCACCCCCGAAAAAGTATATTTTCAAACCTGTATTATGCTCGAATAAGAAAACCAGTTTGGTTATAATCTAAACGATTTGTCAATCAAGAATTCTTTGCTACTGCATTCGAATGATACTTTTTAAGCTCAGACAGTAGTTGTGGTAGTCTTGAGTTACAAGAATTATTTTGAACTTATCTGTAAGACAAAGAATAGATCAGTTGCTTGAGTTGCCTTCTATTGAAAACTTAATATGACAATTTGAGAACATTTTCTGATAGAGATGCTCTTTTGCGACCAAATTGTTTCACACATACGTCATCTAATATTAATCTGCTTCCTTATTTTATACTTTTTCTTCCATTTTGATACAGGTGTACACTTATAATGAATTACGTAAGTCACAATGTTGCTTAAAACTAGTTTAATATGAATAATAAACTTTTAATTCGGAAAAAGATTTTTAATAATTAGATGTTGAGTTTAGTAATACTAATAATCCATAATTAGTTTCAGTTGAATTTGATTTAGTTTATTAACTCTATTAAAATATAATTTTCCAAAAATAATTTGCAGCATTGACTCGATATGAGTCGCACTAAAAATAAGGTTTTTCATAACAATATAGCTATCAAAGTAGGTATCAAAGTTTTTGTCCTTGTCGAGATTGAAAAATTAAGTTTGTCAAACAAATATGTGTGCAGCTACGACGGATAACGGCGTATGTTACCACTTTTGCAATTGTATTTTTTTTTTAAGTTAACATCACAGCATAACTTCTAAGTGTTGGATATTTTCATATTCTAAATAACTTACCCACCCACTCCCACAAGAAGGATCTCTGCCACCTGCAGTCAGCTGCTATAATATAGGAATTAGAGTATTCAGCAGTCAGCTACGACCGACTGCAACATTCAATTTTGTTCAAACTGCATTTTTAGCAGCTTTTGCTTGACACGCATATTTTAATACCCAGCACCCATCTAAAATTTAATTAAATGAGTATTATGAGTATTATATATATAAATATATATGAACGAGCGAAGGAAGCATCCCCAACCTTATAAAATGTATATATTCTTAATCAGCATGAAAAGCTAGATCGACCTAGCCATGTCCGTTTGTCTGACAGGCCGCCCGTTCGTCTATATAAGCAAGGATCTTCTTTTGGTTGATAAATTCCATTGTTTCCTATATGTAGATAACAATTGGTAAATGCCAAGAATATGGCTTAATTTTTTATTCGTGCTTATTCATTTAAATTTGCAAAGCACATAGCATTAAGATTAGGCTGGTGGCGAAAGCCTCTGCCTGGAAATACTAAGAGAATGGTCCCAAAACTTACCTTCTTGAGTCAAAAAAATGGATGATTCGGTGCCAAATCGATGTTTTTGTTTTTGGGTATAAACAAATCTGTTGTCTTAAAAAACAACTAAGTGCATTTCCACATCGGTTTTCTAAAATTTGTTATATTTGAATGCAATGCCTTTAATTTAATTTCGCAGAGTGTATGTGCTTACAGTGAGTACGCGCATTTTTCAACAAGTTAGTTTTTTTTTTTACATATCGAAAACGTGCACATCTTTTGATAGGTGTTGGGTTGGGGTATCTTTTAATTGAGCTTTCTTGATAAAGCATTTTTACTTGTCTTGTATTTAAGTAAGCGGACAATATATGTATGTAGACAAAGAAAGAACGAACTGTTTTAATTTGTACAGATTGCTGACTTAATTGCAGATTGCTCGACAATTCCATTTTTAAATTGAGTCTGTATTTGTGAATCCTCCGTTTTCCTATCTGCAAAATAAACTTGCATTTTCTAAATTAATAACTTCGGATAAGCAATTAGTGATATTGATTTCTAAATACATATTTGTTGTTTATTTAGTTGGTATTAAAACTTTAACATCGTTTTTATCCCTGCATAGGGTAATTTAATTTTGTCGCAAAGTGCGTCCTTTAGAGGAGACCTCTCCGACCAAATAGGACATAAAAAACATGTATTACACATTCTAGATCACCATCAATAGTCGTGTCGATAAGGTCATGTCATCTGTCTGGTTCTTTGCTAATTAGTCACTTAGTGGTTTAACTTCATGAAACTTTAATTATATTTTTCATCATATTAGTCAGCACAACATCAGCCGGATATTCATGTCAAACATATTAGTTAGTAGCACAATTTTGGGAAAAATATAATTATTATGCAAATACAATAATTTATCGATGTTTTCTAGTATGGAAAGCTTTTTGCTTACCAAGATATTTCCATCCAAGGACCCTCTTATTTTTAGAGTTAAACTTTGTCTTATTCCCTTTGATGCTCCTAAATGTGGAATATATATTTTTGTGCATGCCCGAAAACTACAATTTTCTATTGAATTTTCATACTCTGATAACGAATGGACAAAGATTGAAGCTTAAACCTTCAAACTTGGAATTTATATTCTTGAGCAATCTCTGCACCCTGCCACTCATACTGGAAGATTGATAAATTCAATATTCATAATATCTCAACGAACATGTAGGTAACCTACTTCAAAGATTGGTCGAAAAACTTTCAGTCTGCGTCCTCTTCATCACCACAAAATGTAGAAATCTATGTCTCCTTAAGACGTTAAAAGCTATGGCACCCAAGATAATTGCATACACCCGAGTTGAAAATTAATTTGATGCCAATCGGACGAATCGGCTCTAAAAGTTGACACCTCATTAGAATATGATGTCCACGTCAAAATTTTGCAAAAATTTATAGATTTATTGATTATTTAAAAAAGATTTTTTGAGTTGATAAAAGAAAATGAAATGCAGTGGTTTTGCCACCAATCTTAGGGGCGAATTTCGGAATAAAGATGTAATATATATTTTTTTTAAGTTTTTAAAATAATGAGGTTAGTCCAATCGGACTAATTTATGATTTGAAACAATAATAACAGTTTTAGTCAAATTCAAAAAAAAAAAAAAAAAAAAACACTTCTTCCACTATTTCCGAATTTTATAATATTTCACATAATCAATTCGGTTTTATATGGAGCTTTGAAAATGAGCTTGAAGTCGGTTGCACAAAAAGTAAATTTTCAACCATTTCTCACAGTTTTCGCTCATTTTGCGACTTTAGGATTAGATTTAAAATGTGAACTTTGAAAAGTAGATAAAATTAAATATTTTTCACTCATAAAAACTAGACCAAAAAATGCGTGAATTATGCAGTCATGATTAGATCTTCGAAATAAAGTTGAATGAAAATACAGAAAACACATGGTCAACGGATTTTAATGGTCGAATTTTCCAATATTGCATCTAAACTAAATTAAATTATTAACTTGGTGCGCTCGCTGATTACCTACGCCCAAATCCTGGTCAGACTTGACTCTTTTGTATAAATAAATTAGTTAACACATTCCGAAGAAGAACAGAACAATTAAGAAACAAGTTGCAATATCGGGTTAATCTCGTCAACCTACAAGAGAATTAAACATCCCACTGAGGTCTATTATTCCGTTTAAGCCTATTCCCAACCAAATATGTATTTTTTTAAATTGAGTTAAGAATAAAATAATGTCTCTTTGCTTCATATTTTGCGTTAACTACAGAGTAACGAGATGCCAAAAGATGTTTATAAACAAGTTTTGTGAATCGTAGCCAAAATTAACCCGATTTCAAATGCAGGTTAAGCCGGACAGTATCCACTGTACAGTGACATACGAGTACAGTAAGTATTATTTTAATATATGCATTTTTTCGTTAATTTATTAATTAATTAAATTTAATTTCAAATAGATTTGGAAATCTCGCCATGGATATTGCTAAGCTGCTTCTATAAGCTGCTTGAAAGATATTTATTATAAAATGACTAAGAGGATAATAAAATATATCATTTTAATAGTTAGATTCATAATAAACTATTTCAAATATTTGCCATCCCAATCACAAATAAACTTAATTATAAAATATAGCCTGTTTTCATGTTAAAAGTATATTTATATTCTCCCTTTTTAGGCCTTTTTCCCGGTCTATTTGTCCTGTGTTAGCAATCGATAGTTGCCAGCAGCATGAGACACACATGCAAAGTTAAGACTATTATCGCAGTTTAAGCATGTACGAATTCTGTTATCGAGTGAGCTCGACTATGATATACCCTGCACCTAGCTGTTAAATATATCTTAGTTTTACTGCCAAATTTCCCTACGCGCATTTTTATGCATACAGACGATGATTGCGCCTGCTAATAGTAATGAGGTCAATATGAGAATACGATTTCGACTATAAATTGGATGTTTCTTAAAATTTCATCCGTTCTTGATTTAATTTTGAGAGTTGATCAATAATATGTATATGCAATTTATATACTACTTAGACTTTAGAACCTAGAGCTTAGTCTGCATTTAGATTGGCAGCATTTATTGCTATCGGAAATCAAAAGTGTCGATATTCGACAAACGGAGGCAGTTATCGATAAAATGAAGCAAACTTGATCCATATATTTTATATTTCAACTCTCTAACTCTCTAGCTCTTATAGTGTCTGAGAACAGCGAGTTCATAAAGACTTCCTGATTAAGAATACATATATATAATTTATGGAGATGCTTCCTTCTATCTATAACATACATTTGCACAAAACCATTTATACCCTTTTTATCCATTTTCATTGGGTATTAGGTTAGTGTTCACATATGTGGTTCACAGTAGAGACGGTATTTCTTAGGTATTCAAGTACACTAGAATGTACAAATTGTTTGTTTAAATAATTAAAGTTAATTGCACATTGAAGTAATTTGGGTTACTGTTTCCCAGCGCAAATACTCTTAATTCCTCTTTGGTTGACATTCAAGCGGGGTTCGCGTCGTGTTTTGTGATGAAATATTAATTTGTTGAAGTTGCATATATTTAAGCTTTAATATAATGCACATATTTAAGCTTTAATAGAATCAATTGAGTTGCTTTAATCTAATTATTCCCCTTTAATTTCTAATTAAATAATTTGGAATATATGAAAAAAATTATCTAGCAATGTGATATAACCCAAATTTCAGGTAAACATATGGCATAATCATTTCAATTGACAAGCAACTAAAATTTTTATTTTCAATAAAGTTTTGAGCCCAATGAGAGCTATTTTTTTATGAGCTTTATCTTTTTATGGGATATAAGTTATTGAATGCCATACAAAAATCAAGTTTGGTTAATTTTATTCATAACATCCTCCGTTTCCGAGATATAGATGAAAATCGATTAAGGTTTCATCAATTGATCACTAATCAATGATCCAATTTATCACTATACCATATCGATTGGTTGGTCTTTTTAATTTATAATGAAATTGGGAGTTAGATGCAAGGATATTTAATCTTCGGCGTTTCTTTTTTCTGCGTTTGATTTGCTTTGTATCTAAAGGTTTTTATTTTAAGCAAAAACTCAAACTCAATGTAAAATATCACTTAGGATTTTGTAAAAGTTGTATTTTTCCAAATCCTAAAGGTTGGTGTAGATGTGACACGAATATTGCGAACACGATCCTTAAAGGATATAATCAACAATATGTCTTCAAGCGTAGGTGTTAAGTTGTTGGATATAAAAATATTATTGTATCAATACAAAGTAGACTAAAGCAATTCGTTTCAATAAAAGTATATATGAGAAAATAAATAATATGCCCAGCCATATCTACTTAAAAGGAAACGACTTTGCCGACACAAATGCCAAAACAGCAATCAACTATCCTCTTACGACCACAAAACAACACTAACATACAAAAACCAGCAAGCTTTTATAATGCAGTACGACTACACAAACTGGTTTAAAAAGGTAAATCATAATAACACAAACCTCATAAGCTTTTTAAACAGGATGAAATAACCAGATTAAACCAAACAGAAATAATTACAGAAAAGACTAGAGCATACAAGGATCACAAATAGACACAATCTTTCAATTCTCCATAATAAACATCGAACCAATCTAAACTCAATGCCATTTCTTACAACAACAACCCGAAGTCAATACAAAATAATAAACTTAATTAACAGCTCAACAATTGACACCCTAAAAAGGGGCTACTTTCACTGAAAAAAGCGCTTAAGTATTTAAGTACATGGCTGAAAGCCGAAGCAGCCATCCTATTATATGTTTTAGACTATGGATAGTCTCTTAAAAAAAGTAAATACGATATATAACAAAAAATGGTTTTCGTTTTTAAAAACCCATAGAAAACTGGTTAAGTTATATGATTTTTTTAATTTTAAAGTTAATATCTGGTTAAGTATTATTGTAATGGCACATTGAAAAAAAAATATATATAAATGTATATATATATATAAATATATATGTGTATATATATTTGGAATCAAACAAGTTGTTTACCTGGCATACTCACTTACAAACTCGCTCTCTTCATGTAGGTTTACTGGTTAGTCAAAACATTCTCTTTTGTTTGTATTAAGTTTGGTTTGTGACTTGGGATCTCATGTTTATATTTTATATATACGTGTATTTACTATTCATACAAATACATATAAATGAATGTCCAAATTCTGTTTAAATCGTTTTGTCGGCGTTCAAATCTAATTTGATAAATTATGATGAAAGAAGCCGCACACAAATTAATTCCGTTTTTAACGCTTCATTATTTAATTGTATTTGTTTTGGCATACACACTATTAATTCATCCATAACCATTATAACCAGTTGGATATTAGCGGTAAGATGAAAGATTTGAGAGCAGCAGCTAAGTTACCCCCCGTCAGGAATGGAAGTGATGTTTCTCTTTTGTTTGTTATAATTGCTGGAACTCATACCTTTATAATTCCCCGTCGTTTCGAAAGGGAATGTATTTGTTTGTTTGCTCATAAAATCTTACAGGTATAGGAACTTGTACACCACACGCCCACAAAACATATTTAAACGAAATTGTAATAAGGATGGATCTTCAACCGCATAAAATATATATTTATATATTACGCATATTTTTTAAAATAAAACATGACTTTAACCTGCCTTGAAAATTAACAAAATATGTTCCATTAAATGCAAAAGTTTCACAAAGATCATTATGTGTATTTGTAAACATAGTTTTGACATCTATCAATTATTAAAACAGCACAGATTGAGCTAAGAAACTCCAAAACCGGCCAAATAATATTGAAATAATAAAAAACAGGCCAACTTTATGTATTAAGTTTATTTCTTATCGAAAGGATAAATATTTTAAGCATAATTATAAAGTAACTATAAAATTAACATATTTTATCACCCTCGGTGTCTCTTAAGTTTTTTGATTCTATGATGTTTAATTATTATAGGAATTGCAGCAATGTCCATGAATACGTTATCTAAATATGTTTAAAAAAATTGTTTAACTTAATATATACACAAATTAAAATAATATTCCTTTCGTTATTGTCCCAGCTTAGCCAGCCGTTGAAATCGGAATGGTTTCGCCACTATTCACAAAACGTTGATTTATTTGCATGCTGTTTACCTGCAAGTTGCCGTGCAATATAAGAAAGTGTCAAATTCACATAATTTATTCAAAAATGGCAGTGACTGTTTGCTAACATATCCAACAAGCTAATTAAAAATGGTTAAGCTGTCTGAAAAATGCTAAAACGGCAGCACTGCTGCCTAATTGGATTTCAATTAATTTTTGGTGCACTTTTTTCCTTGCTGAGTTTGTTTTCCAATTTTATTGTTATGCATGTTTATATTATGAGTAGTATAGAATACTTCCTGCATCCATTCAAATATGTACACACACAAGCGAGCACAAAGTAATCTGACCCCAATTACTAGGTAACCAGAGTTCACCACTTGAGTACTACAAAGTCTAATATGTAACAACATAGAGCCCAGATACTCTGATGAGGAAGTTATTTAATTTTCTAAAGAAGGTTATCCGCAATGTACTTCATTTCTGAAAGTATTGCTTCTTAAATTTTAAATAAAATTTGTATTTTGCTGATTTGTAGAAATGATTTTAAATATAATCAACAAAATTGTAGCGTTTTGCGTTACAGAAAAATTATTCACGTTTTTTTAATTGAGTTAATTACTTTCCTTTTAAAATCGAAATTTGTATTTACTGAAACTGAATGAATTTCTTTGCTAAGTTACGGGATCAGGTAACTGAATAATTTGTTTGGGATATCTTGAAAGACAAAAAAAGGTCTTAGTGCAAGGCACTTCTCTCGGGTTCCTTAACTATAAATTAATCATCGATTGCGAAAGCGCAAGGTGGAGTTATTTATTACACAGTCCGGATTTGTCACATAATAATTATTAATTTTCTTTATTTCGAAATTTCAAAAAAAAAAGAGGAAAGAGAGATACGCTAAAAGTTAGATAGACAGACAAACGGACAGTCGGCTACAGCGGCTCCTTTTTTCAACCAATCAATGAATTTTATTTGGCCGTTTATTTGCCCAAATAAAAATGCCGCTCTCTTGAAAAGCAAGCAAGGAATCAACAGTCCTTTATTTCTTTATACAATATGAAATCAGATGAAACGCAAGACGAACAAATTTCTAAATTGTAATGGTATAATAAATCAAAACAAGCATTCCGATTTGTGCCTTCTAAAAGGGTCGTTATGACGGGGTAGCTTTTGTGTGTCATTAATGAAATGATTGCTCTATATAAATACAATAGGGGTGGATGCTGAGCAGTGTCCAAGTCACGAGGTCTACCATTGTTATTTATGCATAAGAACACACTTTTAAAAATGCGATACACTTCAGTGTGGAAACATTCTTCTCTATTTGCCATCAAATTTCCATCAAGAGTTAATGAGCCGCAATAGGTCTAACCAATTTGTTATTGGTGTTGGCATTATTAAGGCATTCCGTTGAATAATTCATAACCGCAAGTGTCACGTGTTCTCTTTATTGTTGTTGATTATTAAGGCATTACTTGCACATATGTTGTAAAGTGGTAATTATCAGATGAATGTTTACCCTAAAATAATATTCTTGGTATGAGTAAAGCAAAATGTGTGCATACAAGCAAGAAACAACTCGAAAACAAGATTAGAAGCAGAAGGCAGAAGGTGGCCTCTCCTCTTCGCCGAATTAACTTATCATAATTTATATACATAAACGTGTTTAAATATCATGTAAATACATTTTATACATGACATAATTGCATCTATCTGCTTGGAAAAGTGGTCACATGCTGTTTATTTATATTTTGTAAGGCTAAGCAGCACTGTGTGACATGAAGCCTCGCTGCTATTTCAAGATTTATTCATGACATGAAATTCGGCTAAATTAGTGCCAAACACGACAAATTTGAATACGCAACAAACAGAGAGAAGAACATAGAAACGACGGCAACGGACAGCTGTTTCTTTGTTTTCTTCTTTCTCGTTTTTTCTTTGTTTTTTTTTTCCTTTTTCTTTGCTATGGGCGACTCCATTTTATTAAATTTCAAGAGCGAGGCTTTTGTGTAAAGTATTTTTCGTTGGCGCAAATAAGTAAGAATATATATTATTAAAGCATAAAAATATCGTATTTAAAAGTTCAAATTCTACGTCAAATGTGATCCGATGTCCGAGTTATATCCAATCTATATTGATTCGCCATTAAAGCTTTAAAATATTTGATTTTTATAAATTTCGAGAAAATTTCGATTCTTAAGAAGTTAAAAGGTTAAAATTATCTGATCCACAAGTTAAATAACGAAATTAGAGGGAAACTAATGGAGGATTAAACAATATATATTATACATTAAACAATATTATACATTCTTAAAGCAGCTATATTCTAGTATGCAAATACAACAACGAACTCTTCATTTCAGAGCAAATATCGTCTAATTCATGATCTACCCAATAGGAATGTTCGAAATGATCGATTGTGCTTGAAAATGATCGGAGCTCGATTATCCAAACTCAAAGAGCTTTTCGCGCCAAACACGGTTGTCATTTTACGCCTAATGAGCGTTCTGTACGCCGTTTTGTGGATAAGTTGGAATTTTAATTTGCTCTCGACAACCAGAAGCCAGCAACTCGTGCACGAACTGCGCGCATTAATGAGAATATTGCAGCTGTTGAGGCCAACCAACCAACCGAAATGTATCTCTGTTTCTCGCCATGACAACCTGACGTATTTTGTGGCATGATTTGGGTCGACATCCATGCAAGATGGTATCGGCACAAGATTGGTCAGCAGCGAAACTAAAATCCGTGGTGTCATTCCTGTTCCATATCACCCGAAATGTGTTACCGGGTCAAATGGGATGGACTGAATTACCAATAGGATAAATAAACAGCGACCGAAATTTATTTATTTATGTATTTATCTTAGTTATAATAGTTGAAAACTTATAAATGATAGGCACAAGGGAGATAAATATAGTTAAGACACAAATAGAAGTCAAAATATACAAATAATTTTATGCTAAACAGACAATTTAACGGATTTTTTATTTGTCTCGTCTTTGCAATAGAATCAACAGCTATCATTAGCAAAATTTCATTTTCAAAGTACATGATTTACATATCTTTTGCGAAGAATTCATTCAGCGAAAATCAAATCTTCGCAACTCACAATTACAACTGGCGAAACAAACAAAATACAAAACAGGTATCTTTTGAATAAAAAATAAAATGTTAAATTATCACTCTTTTTTAAAACCTAACCGATTTTATTTTTAAAGAGGTATGGTTTATTTCGGGTTAAGGTTCGTCAGGTAATTAGTTTAGAGGGTTCCGTAGCTGGTGCTGTTCTGATGTTCGGTGGTTTACCTTCGAACCGGGTAGCAGTCTTAAATATTTTATTGCATACTTACCCAAAACCTATTTCAAAAAATCTGAAAATTATTACATTAAACATTTAATAGTTCATTTAGTTTCAATTATAAATATACTTTAATCTTAACACTAATTTTTTACTATAATGCAGATTCTTCCGAATCTTCTGTTATTATGTTCTGCAGAACATATGTATGTGATAATTTATTATAATAAACCATATAATAAAAAATCACACATTAAATACAATAGAAAAACCAATACGAAAATTTGAATGGCGTTTACCGTTTATTCCTAAAATATACAAAAACGAAGAGAATAAATTATGGGCATTGATCAAATGAGCAAACAAATACAGTTACATTCAGAAAAAAAAACTAACCTGAAAATCGCATTAAACTCTTGTTTTTAGAGATAATTTCCAAATATAAGACACAAAATTTCTAAAAATTAGAAAGTATGGAGTTTATTTTTATATTTTAGAAATATAACAAATACATTTGTGAAAAGTAGAAATGCTCACAAAAACTCTGTCTGTACAAATATACATTCTGATTAATAAGGTGAGTTAGCCCTCAATGCTACTTTTTTCTGAGTGTACCAAAAACGCAAGCCAGCCTTACTGAAATGACTGGCGATTTTGAAATTTTTTACGAATGTTTAGCGATAATGGTAATTTAGTTTTGATATAGGAAATTAAATGGTTCGATCTTCGAAACAAATTATCAGTAATCTTGGCAAAAAAGAAATACAAAAGCCAATAATGCTAACGAATACTAGCTGTACAACTATAGTCGATATAGGATTTACATAAAACTCCTTTCTGTTGTCAATTTAGCTCTGCAGTTTTGAGCCATATTTGCTTGAGTTAAATGTCGACGGGATCAAGAAATGTTCTCACTAATCTCAGGTGGTGCTTTCCAGTATCTACCTTCCTAGTTTGGTAATTTTATCTCCTAAGCTGTAGGAGATATCGGATTTCGCAATTTTTGGGATCTTATCGACTTATTTTATTAGGTATATCGGGTTTGAATGAATTTGACATTGACATGACACCCACCCATAAAATGTTTGATACATTTTTGAAGGTATCTTCTGTTTCCGAGTAATATTTTTTGCAATTTATTAGTTTGTAAGGTAATTTTTTGATCATAAAGTAAAAGGGACACAGCATTATAATTTTTTAATTTTGAGTAGTTTATTTTGATAAATTTAATATCCTTCGTCACATAAGTTGGTATCCGAAATGTTGGAGCCTTAATATTCTTTCATTATTAGTTGATTATCTCATTTAATGTTTTTTATTTGATATTTATTTACCCAGAAATGTTTAACATCAAAAATATACATGTCAGGCATTGTCTTGCGATTTGATTCTTGTGCATAAAGTTGATCAATTTTGATTTGATAGTCAAACTGTTCAAAATTAAATTATTTAACTATCACTGGCTACTACGATTTATTACATTGACATTAAATTATCCATACGTAGCTTGGGACACGAGCCCGGATTCAGTTGCCTAAATGACTGGGTGCCTTAGACAAGTCGTCTACCAAAGACTGCAATAATAAAAGTTATTTGCCAAGTAAACTCCTAAATTATAAATTATAAGCACATTTCCTTTTATCAAAATAAAAAGAAGAGAAGAACAAAATCCAGCTTTGCTTTTCCTACTATCCCTTTGGGGTAGGCCTTTGCCTTAACCACTGCGTCAAGCCATGTTGATCGTTATAGTGTCGACGAGGTGAGAACGATCACCGTCAACGCGTCCCTGCAACGAACATCATTTACAAATCTTTTTGAAGAATATTTTAACAACGGGCCAGGACTTGACACACAGCTTAGCTTACTCACTAACGTATCTGCATAAATGCTGAATAAATGATTTGAAATCCGGATAGTCCAAGGATATGATTTTTTCTTGCTTCACTTCACATTGAATCGAAATCAAATTAAAGCTGGTGGTGTATCTTTGTATATGACGAAGGCGGAACACATTGTGTATTTTGCGATTTGAACATCCACAAGTTGCGGCATCCCGTCTTTTATGATACGTAAATGTGTGTGTGTTTTATATGAGTGGATATACTTATATATAATAAGAGGAGTGTTCGGGCCACAGACTAACAAACAGCCGACGCACAAACAGCATACAGTAAAATCGCTTCGATGGAAGCCATAATGACTTTACCTTCTTTCTACGAACTGAGAAATGACTACCAATTTGGAAATACCGCTTTTGACTTGCGAGACAGTGTGGCGATTGCTGTGGCTCGCAACGTGTGTTAACACAACCAAACATACATGTGTACTCTGTGCACTGTGTGCACTGGCGGGTATTATCCGGCTTTGCCCGGGCCAAATGGTTATTCGTGTGCAATTTATGCATTGTTTTCATCGCCAAATGCTGACACAACATGAAAACAAATTGTTTTGAATAATTTCTTACCCTCTTCATGGCTTAACTATTTATTTTTCGAATGATGCTCTTTTTGTGCAAGCTTCTACACTATGTACACCCTGTGAAATTCAATTAAAGGTTCATGCTTCGTACGTTATTAAATCGCAAATAGAGTTTTTAAGTATTGGTCAAAGTTATGAAAAATCAGCCACAAATGCTATTTTCACTGGCCTGTCTTGAATGGTTACAGGAACAGAATTTTCCATTTTTAGAGTGCTCAGCTCGATCACCGGACTTTAATCCAGTAAAGATTGGGCTGGTGACAATAGTTTCTAGCAGTTAGAGAGCTACGGAATAGAATTGCTTCTTATGTAAAAAACAAACCTGGAAGCTTTAGAGCCTTTTCTTAAAATTGGTTCCTCTTAAGCGCAATGCCTCTAACCTGACTTTGGGAAAAAATTGGCATACAAAGTTGTCTGCTAATGATAAAAATGTGATTTTTCTTATATAACTTATGAGAGCATTTTGGCAAAATATGTTGAACATCGCAGGAATAATTTCTGTGTTCTGTACGTCATTTCGATGTCCTTAAAGCGTTACGTGCCAAGCATGCCAGTAAAACCTTTATATTTAACAAAATCTTAAAGCTAAAGTGACAAAATTATCTATCAAACTGCAAAGATCGCCGCGAACATTATTAATTACCAAAATCGATATATGTATGCATCAAATGGTTATGATTCCCACAATTTTTAAGCTGTGTAAATTATTGTCAACCTCATTCAAATATCGACAAACAAATTTCTTGGCCACTTCCCTTTGTGTCAAGCAACCATTTTCAAAGAGCTATTGAGTTTTAAAGGTAGAGTCCAAAAATTTCAAAGATGGCAACAAAACTTTCGCAGACACGCCCACTCCAGCAGTTCAAGATCGCGAAAACCTTTTTGTCCTGCATTCCTGGAGCTGGAGTTACCAAATTTGGCAACTTTATTATTAGTAACCAACTTCCAAGATTTGGCAAAAATTTCTTGGTCATGTACAGAGTTAGAGTCGCCCACTTTGGTAGTGCCAACTACTAATTGCTTATTATTAAGATTTTTAAAAAGTTTCCCTGATACGCCCACTCCCACCTCCACAATTTGTTAAAGTGTAAATAGTTTTAGACCCCAAATTTAAAAGCTTGATTACTGGAAACCTTTTCTCAAAGGTCAAGCCACAATTATTACAGACGATTATTCACATCATCTTATTTTATCATATATCTCCATTAACTATTTTGAATTATTATTTCTTAAATAATAATTCATTTCAGATACGACCAGGTTGACTTCGTAATGCAAGGGTATATAAAATATATGTTAATTTCAATTCAAGATTAATTTTGCCCTTACACTGCACACTGAATCTTTGATATGCGGAAAAAATTATATATTCTTTGTCATAACAATTCTTGAATCTGTTTTCAATGGACATAATAACATTGTTCTTGGAAAAGGCAATACGATAACACTTCATTACACCTCGAATTCCAAATCGATAATACATATTCCAATATTGATTATAATTAACTATAGTAATATTAATCATATCGGAAAAGCTCAGATCGGAGCATTATTACCTATATTAGGAAAAAAATCGGTTTGGTTTTAAATATTTATATTTAGATTTGACCAGGTAAATTTCGTTCTCTAATTGAATATAAGCTACAGATAGCTATTAATTTGCGGCTAATCTTATTTTTGCCTCTATAGAAGATTGATTTCTCTACTCTATATTTATGGTTATTATGCCTGTTTGTATTTTGACTGTAATGCTGTCTGTCTTTGAACGCATCTTTTCAGATAATACCAATTTTTTACGGAGGAGATCAGCCAGATAAGGTTACAGCTCATCGTTTTGCAAGATAAAAGGCTTACTAGTTTCATAAATACGGCTAAGCAAATGCTTGCCACATAATGCACCTTTTATTATTTTTTTTTATTCTTTTTCAACAGCTAAACATTCTGAAAAATAATAGGATGAGACGAGATATCAACATGTAGTTGGACGTTTTATCCACGTTGTGCACAAGTGGTAAAGAAAAAGGCGGCAAGCTGTGTGTTATTTGTGGCATCACAAAGGGCAAGGGCAAACGTAGTCTATCTGGACGTTGTAATTGGAATAATTGAATTACGAAAGATAATCTTGAAGATCAATGTTGACTCTGTGTGACTCTGTCAGTTAGAACTGAAGTGTCTTGCGCATTGAGTTATATAGTGAGGCATCAGACAAGATTAGCAAAAGGTAACTGCAGCGTCCGAGCTAAGACCAACCAAAATTTGTCAGCCACAAGAGTCCTACCTATAATGCATTACTCAAAAAGTAAATTAAGTCTGAAAATACAACAAGAATCGTAAAGGATAGTGAAGAAAAAGCTCACTCTGGCATGCACTCTGACTTTTTTTTATATATCCCACTTAATCTTCTTTAATTATAAGCTTCGCAAACATACATAAACAAAATTAGCTGCGAATTCCAAGTGCTCGCAGATTTGAGGCTCATCCGTTAGATCCTAATGAGTTGGAAAACAAGCTGACGTGGTTTTGGAGGCGATCACAATCGTCGAAAGGACGATGTCATTTGTGCAGCTTCCGGTTGCTCACGTATGGAGACAGACTTGATGTGTTCCGAAGGACAGGACTACCCATAACTTGGCTTAGACTGATGTTATCCTGAACTTGTCAGTCGTGCTAAGTCGAGGTACATAACCAGGTAGTGCATAAAGCAGAAGACTAAATTATGTCTAGTCTAAATATGTCTAGTGGCCGTATTTTAGAACAAATTTGGAGGGCTATCAATAAAGAACCGACTTTGTTGGATCATTGCACTAGTCAAGAAACAGAACACTAAAATCTTTGTGGTATTCAACAGATTTTACAAAATAATCAGTGGAAGCAACAGAACTCGTTGATTCTTAACAGTGATCTTTCATCTAGGTCATCTGCTTCAGAGGACAGCAAAACATCGTTGCGGATGCAGTGTCGCTGCCGTCATCAACCGAGTCGGTAAAACTAATTACAAGAGCGACGTTAACAAGATAAGGATCAGCCAAAGAAATTATAGAATCATTTTATTGAAATGGACCAGCTGTACCGAGTCACCGTCCTTTGGAAGGGGGATAACTACACGCATTCGATGGCTCAAATTCGACCACTCGCACAGTGCGACTACACTCAGAAAAAGAGGGTCCCTCACCTTATTATTTACAAAATAAATTTCTAAAATTAAAGGTTGTGGCTTTCCAAAACCTAAGGATTTTTTAATGTCAACGTAGATTTTACTAAAATTTAGAAAAATTATGTCTAATTTCCAGGATGTTGCTTTCGATGTGTGTACAGAGAAAAATTCGCTTTATTGTTACTTATATTATTATCAAACATATGTATTTTGTATATGTGAGATAAACATTTTACATAGTTTATACATAGTCATACAATTTAAATTGAAAAAACTTACTGCTAGGGTAGCAGTAAGTTCCGATAGAGCTTACACGGCTTCTAAGACAATAAACAGCTAATCTCTAATATGCCAATCGAGAGAAAATATTTGGGAGTTTGCATTTCAACTTTGTAGAAATACATCAGACATAGAAAATATTTCTAAAAAAAAAACCACCATATATTTTGGATTGTATATTAAGGGTAGGCGTTTCCAAGTAAAAATATATTTGTTTCTTATATTTAAAACTTATTTCTTATCTTAAACTTAAACTTAAACTTATTTCTGTCGATTTTAGTTTTAGGTCGGTTTTTGAATGATCCATATTTTTTCTGAGTGTAGTTCGTGGAAGCGTAATCATGCTATCAAGTAACTCGCTGTAATAACTCATCGCTTTCGATTTTACATATGAACATTTTTTGCACGCGTTCAAAGCGGGCTTTGCTCGGAAACCTAAGGAGGATATTCTACATCTTAGTTTATGATTATCAGCTGGAATTACCTCGCAAGCTTATCATGCGTACAAACTTGCGTACTTTTAATTTATTTTTATTGTAATTGATATATTTCCTTCCCAACTCTACAACAATATTATTTAAGGCACTTGTTACTAATAAATAATCCATTTTATAAATGTTAAATTGATGATATTATTAATATATGGACACTAAATATGGACGATTAAAATTTTAAGATTAATTTCAAAAATATTAGACATGTTAAGTTTGATATTTGATTTAATTTAATTTTCTTATTTTTATAATTGTTGTATTTCCCTTAAGATGTGCTTTAAAATGTGTAAACTGTCATGATAAATAATCTTCTTACATTCTTACCAATCTTATTTCGAATAAGAAACCCGTTTTTTCTTATTGATGACTTTTGATCGAGTTCGGAAGGACCTGGGCACAGCTGATAACGATTATAATTACTTTATGACCTCGGAGATACTTCCCTGACACAGACTTCTTATAGTCTTTTTTGTTGTTGTTAATATTGAAGGTGTTCACTTTTCTTAAAGTTAATTATTTATAGTCCGCCAAGAACCGGATAGTCTTTTGGAATTGCCATATCTTGCAGAGCAGATTAATACTAAGCTATACTATAATATAAATATAGATAGATATAATAGATACTATAGTATTTTTGTCCGATGAAATTATTCTTTTTTTTTATTCAATCATAAAAAACAACATAGAAGACATAACAGTTATTAAGTCACCAAGCGTTAATTTATCAGAGGAGGCAGTACAAATTTTGCAGTTTCCAAAATTAAAGTGAAAGTGTCTCAGTTGATTTCTCGAATAGGGAATAGTTTATACCAATTATGAATCATCAAGTATATTTTGCGTTTTTCGCCAAATTTACAGGGAAGTGTAGATAGTAAATAGGAAACTTTTATCTTCGTAAGGAACAACTTGAACATCTGTTTACTGATTCCTTATCAAGATCTATGTGCTATATATGCACTACGATAAAAAAAACTAAACTAAATCGCACTGAAAAATACTAAAAATTCTTGTTTTTTAACAATAATTTCTTATTTTATATTTTTCAGAAATTGATTGTTTAATAATCGAAAATATTTCTAAGAAGTAGAAATGCTAACCATTATTTTTAGAAAAATTCTTTCTGAAATTCGGAAAGAAGTAATTAAATGAGAACGAAGGGTTGATAGTTGATACTGATAAACGAACTTATAAACTATTTAAGTGTTGCTACTGATAAATAATATATGTAACGAAAAAGCTATTGACTTGTGTAATATACATCCTGGAAATTAGACATATTATTATTAAATTTTAGAAAAATTTACTCTGGAATTAAGAAAAGAAATACCCTTGTTTTTAGAAATATACTTTCTTGATAATAAGGTTAGTTTCTCTTGGCGCTAAAAATTTTACTAAAATTTGTTTCAGATTGTATTTGTCGGATTTCGATTATCTGTGTCGAAATGTTGAGTGTTCAAAGTAGTGAGGTTGGTCATCATATATTAAGCAAAAAGTTTTTCATTTCTTTTTATTATTAAATAATATATATATATATATATATATAATATATATATATATATATTTATACATATATATATATATATATATATATATATATATATATATATATATATATATATGTATAAACCCACGCAGGTGGTATTAAAATTCTGCTGTGACTGTAATAATAACAGTATCTTTGTAGCTTAGCGTTATTATAATTAACTTATTTAACTAGAGATTTACATGGAATCAGAATTAAGTTGTTATTTTAACTAGGAATATAATTACTCTTGGAGGTCGTAAGTATTTTTACTGTCAGTAAAATACATTTACACAAGAATAAAAAGTGCAATCTTAATGTCTTAATAATGACTTTTGCATTTTTTATAAAATGAACATAATTATGTGCTTAACATGATGTTGTTAAGAGGTAAATGATGTTGTACAGATAATATCAGTGTCTTATAAAATATCTCAAGTCTCCAACATCCATTTCTATTTTGCCTAAGTCTTGTATGCAAAACAAAATGATTGATAATTGTGGCAAACTCATAACTTGTTTATATTTCTAAACATTACAATTTAACTATTTCTAGTAAATTAACATTAACATATAACATAAAAACGTATACTAATATTAAAGTGACTTATTACCAACGACTTATTTACCATAGCCGTTGTTTAATAACAAATCTACAAATTTAATTAAATTACTAAATTACTGACAATCACATCTTATAAAAAAATTAATTTTTGATTTGTTTGACTTGAACATATATGTATAATATAATATTCATATATTTCATTTGGGATTGGTGACCTTTCTTTCATACAACCCACTTAACAAATCCCACCCCAATTTCTTATTGGTGCAAACTGCAGAGCGAGACGGCAAACATGTCGTCGCACTTGAAAACCTGCTCACAAAAGAGCCAAGCTATAGTTCGATAGGGGCTCATCTTGCTTTCTCGCTTGGCAAAGAAAATAATGGATATGTGGTGACCATTTATTAAAACGTGTATTTGGAAGACCTTCTTGCCAGTTTCAACGCTGATGCCAACGAGAGAACACCGCTTACCCACCACCAAAGTGAAAACATTGTGAAAACAAACAAATAAAAATAAAAAAAAGAGCGGCGCAATGCCACGTCCATTAAAAACAACTTATGGTGATCAGAAACCGCCGTATTCATATATATCTCTGACTGCAATGGCTATCCTGCAGTCGCCGCAGAAAATGTTATCGCTCAGTGATATATATCGCTTTATTATGGAACAATTTCCATATTATCGTAACAACATGCAAAAATGGCAAAACTCATTGCGACATAATTTAAGTTTCAACGACTGCTTCATAAAAGTGCCCCGTAACATTAGCAAAGCCGGCAAGGGTTCTTACTGGACCCTTCATCCAAAGGCATTCGATATGTTTGAAAACGGCAGTTTGTTGAGGCGACGCAAGCGATTCCGAGTCAAACATCTTGATGAAGATTTCTTAAATTCGAAACTGACAACAACATCTGCATATATCAAATTCATCAACGATCCAAGTAAAGTTCATCAAAAATCAACAACAACTATTAGCAGTTTCCATCAAAACTGGATGCTTGAAAGTGCAGCACAAAATACTCAAAATCAACAATGCAAATTCCCTATAGGAAATGAAAGTGAATTCGTCGAAAGTATGCCAACACGTCCCAAGCGAGCATTTACCATTGAGAGTCTAATTGCTCCGGACATAGAAGCCACTAACGATGAAAGATCTTGTCAAACTTTTCACAGAAAGCATGGAGCAACAAACAGCCGATATCCACAAGTTAATTCTGATTCAAATCAAAGCGCGCACCAGTTTCTACTGTCGAACTTTAATCAATTAATTACACAGCAGCAGATTTATTTACCCACAATCGCGTATCAGTTATATAATCCACAACAAACATTAAATGCTATGTATATGTATCAGAATAAGCACTTGTATGATCGTCACAGCTCATTCCGATTAAATGGGCCGTTATCCGTATTTTAATAAAAATCATATCATATAAAAGTTATACACATTTAGATAAACATATTCTTAAACATCAGGCATATTGACTAAGCTTGTTTTGTGATAATTCATTACCTAATAAAATATCCATATTTTGTTAAAAGCTCAATGAAAAAGTAAATAAATACATAAGCAGCATAAAATTTTATCTCTGATGTAAAATCGGTTTAATAAAATAAAATATATTTTATTCTTTTTCCTTCAACTTACTTAAGGTAAGAAAACTTAATTTTCGTCTTTTAAAAATGACGCACGTATTTCAGACAATATATGAGCTGGAGACATCAAATTGTAATATAAATTTACATACATTAATAATATAAATTATCGTACTCAGTGTTGCTATTTTGGCTTTTTATGGGACACATTGATTCTCTTTAATTTTGCGTTAGTCTCGTAAGGTTAAAACTGCTAAGACTGTGCTCCAGGCATTTCCAACAGATGAAATTGCTGAGCACGACGTCTTGAGTGCTGACTATGGCGACGGTAAATTCAGTTAATTGCTGCTACCTGTAAATTGTTTAACCCTCATAGGCACAAGAATATCATATGACTTAAGTGGCGTAGATAATAATAAGTAACCAATTAAGTGAGATGATTGACATTCCAATCGTCCAGAACTTCATTTTAAAATTTAGCCTGTTTGCTATGCTTTACATATTTGTATCCCCTTTTTGCCATTGGCAGCACAGCCCATATACCCTACACATCTCAAGTTTATTTCATTTGATCGATAAACTCTCCAGTTAAAAAAATAAATAAATCGATTGTCATAATATTTAACATCTGCTAACAACCCAAATAGAAGCAAGCCATGGCCCGAGTCCTATGAAGACGTATTCTTGTTTTGCACACGCCGATATTTTTGAAATTAATTCAGCAATGGGTTTGGAAATACCTTTAGTTTTTCAGTTGGCCTGGAGTACCGGCGCCAAATGAAAACAAGCAAAAATCTCGATGCACTTGGACGTGCTTACCTATTTACTTCTGGCTATGCTTCTTTTTCCCAAGCCACTATTATCGAACTTTCTTAAATAACTTCTGTTTTTCTCATTTTAAAAAATAACACAACTAACCAAAAAGCAACTCCTATCTACAAATTTACACTAATCCGTAAGTAACAGATGCATCCATCTTTCGTGATTAAGTATTTCACCTCCAATGGGACACATACCAGCGATATATGTAAACAATAGAAATAATCACACCTTAATTATAAAAAAAAAATGTTATGTGTAAAATGGTCAAGGCATGGATTTGGATAGCTGCTAATAATTACGTCACAGATGTTTTTTATGCACTTTGCGCTTGGATAAACGATATACAACAAAAAATTGCTTCCGTTTGAGTTTTTCCGCAAAGAAGATTTTGAGTTAAATAAAAATTGTTGTTGCAGAACATATGTACAGAAGATGTTCAAAATGATTTGCGACAGCAGGCAATAATTTTGTTGTAGATTATTTACCCGATACCGATCATCAGTAAGATCTTTATTGAAAATTAAAATAAAGCAAAATTCAGACAAAGAAATTCTAAAACTTTGGTCATTGAAATATAACGTGATTATAGCAATTTATCTAGATTCGATGGTTAAGAAATTATATCCTTATAACACCTGAATCTTTTTTTTATTGAAATATTAAGTGTTTTATTCGAACAACTACTAGCTGTAATTTGAAAAACGTGCAGGTAACAAATCATATGGCAACTGAGCAGATTATGCTGCAGTAGCTGAACATTTATTACATAAATGTAATTTCAGTAAGTTTAACAATTCAGTTTAACTCTTCCTTGAATACATATATATATATATCTAAGAATTGACCATCCAAATAAAATTAAGATAGAGCTAGAAGGGAAAATATTAAAAAATATTATGTAATTATCACAGCAAATGTGCGTATGCATAAGTAAAACTAATGCAAAATGATTTGTTCACAATATTATAATATAATATTATAATTGACTTATTTATATGTTTACCCTAAAATAAAATCTAAAGTTTGAACTTTTTTTTTGCTTTTTTAATAATCTTAATGATAAAAATTGGCAGGTATTAAAATTTTTTTCTTCAGTTTTTCCTAAAAATAAGTAGCTGTTAGCACCGTCTTAAGCGACAGGCCGTTGGAGTAACTGCTTTGCAGACTTTACGCCTGCCAGGTTGGTCTGCCGAAAATGTGGTACTCTGGATTTTTTTGGCAATGCGACTCACAAATTTGATGAATTACTTGGCGACCGACGAAAAGCCATAAAAAAGGCTTGAGAGGAAAAATGAGAAAATCAATTCCCAAATTAACCGATTTGCTTGCGAAACAATTAAATATAACTATAATATACTTTAATATAGATTCTAGTGCTTAACTAAAGCGACACATAAGAAAAGGATTGAGCTTCTTGAAGTGTAGGGTTTGAAATTGTTTTAGTCAAAAATATTTCTTGTTGTAAATAGTTTAAGCACGGAACCAGAAATTTCATATTATGTCTGGACTCTCAAAATATGTACTAAAATGTACCAAATTTGTATCACGAATGTGTAAAACCAGACTGACCGAAAAAAATACCAGTATGTCAGAAAATGTTCTGCAAATTTGTATAAAATTGTAAGATTGTTAGACAAGTTGTCAATAAAATGAGACTCCACAAAAAAAAAGTCTTAATACTCATTGATTAATCAGGTATAAAAATACCCGATTTAGAAGTAGAAAATGGTTCCCTTTCGATAAAAACTTAACATAGGAGTAATATTCAGACAATAAACCAAAAAGTCACAAAATATAAATATTGATGTTACGTGAAGTGAAGAGATTAAAAAATTTTACAGATCGTTTTAATTTTAGCTGTGTGCTGCAGGTGCACAATTTCACATTTTTCAATCTATAAAAAAATTCTTAATTTTTCGGAAAAAAATAAACTTTTTGAGATCGATTTTCACATTGAATAAGAATTGATTTTCAACTTTTTTCCATCCTATATGACTGACTTTGAAGGTTAATAGATTTCGATCCTTTTTCCAATTATAGTAATAAAGTTGCTAATAGTTCGCGTTGCTACAGTCATTCAACGGTCTGTTCTATAAGTTCAATGCTAGGTATACGAATTGAAGAGGAATATAAAAACTATTTAAATATATTAATAAGTTTTAAACAACAATAAACGATACTTTGGTAGTCACAAAAAAAAAAAAACAATATTTTAGAATTTATTTTAAAACGAATATTGATTTTTCAATGAACGTACCTTTTTGAATGAAAAAATAAAATTAACTAAAACAAGTGGCACAGCTAAAACAAAACAAAAATTAAAAAAAAAAGATGTGAAGGTGCAGCTGCTTGCCTGCGGGCGTATTTTTCAGTGTATATAATACAGAGACAACCTTGCTTGGCTCGCCGGAGTCTCACGACTATCGAACAGCACGAACAGGCACGACCAGCTGACTGAATTAGCGGAGAAGCGAGAGCGAAAAACGCTGTTAGTGCTGATATACACTGTGCAAAGATTGGAGCGAATTCGTTCGTTTGGCTAAGCATTTCATGTTTATGCTTAAAATTTCAATTAATTATTCATGCGACTGTTGAAAAATGTGGAACCCAAATACAACCGATTTGGCGCAGTGATCGTCTACCCCATTTACACTTTTATTGTATTATATCTTGCGATATCTTTAGTGATCGACTCTGATGCAATGCGTTTGCCAGCTAGACAACTGCACTACGCACAGGAAGTGATAGTTAAGGCAAAGGGAGTGAAAAAACGAAACCGCAATGTGACATTGAAATAGAAATTAAGATCAGATAGTAAATAGTAAAATTTTATATGTATCAAGATTTGAAAGTATTCTGCCCAAACTCAATGGCATCATTTGAAAAGTAGAATCATTATAATTGTTGTGTAATATAAAAGCTTTAATAAATTAGATAGGGTTTATTCACGAAGGCAATAACAAAAATTAATTGATATATCTTAATGACAACTAAATTATTTCAAAATTTGACCTTGAAGGTCACAAAAATGTCATAAGTAGCTGTGATTAAGATAAAATATGCTTAAAATAAACGTTCCATAATTAATTAATTATTTTTTCAATCGGCTAATAATCTCAATCTTCATCGAGCAAAACATCGGCAAAAAAAAGGGTCATTATACGATCGCTTCGCGAAAGCTAAACTTACACTGAGCGTCCAGATATTTGAACAACCAACTTACAAACTAATGTTATATGCACTAACAAATGCATTTGATTCTTTTATATATTCAAATTACGCCTATTTGCAACGGTCATCGCATCGGTTACAGGCACAGAAAAGGAGAGTTTCCTCAGACTTTTGAAACTTGGAGTTTCAACTGGCTATACAAAATGGAGAGGAAGATTGCGATGAGTAAGGCGGGGGACGAACCCAAGGTGCGAGCACTACCAACCAAATTTCCAGGCGACCCGCAAATACTGTGAGACCAGGACAAGAGATGTGTAGAGATAGTAAAAGATCTGTGGAAGCGCTCAGTTTTCAGGACAGACTGACGATGTTACAGAGAGCGCTGTTATTACAGTCAGCACATCTTCAACATAGCCTTCTGTCAACCGAAGAGTTTATGACGACGATTGGCTTATTTGAACCATCATTGGGACAGGAGGGAGGCAGTGTACCCAGACCTTATTGTCTAGATGTTGATGGTGAATTGATTCTTTGATAAAGTCTGTGGATCTATTCTAAGACACTGATGTATTTTTACCACCAATATACAAATATACTTGAATTTTAACCACTTTAAAAACCGCGACTTTGGAATGATCCTTTAGTAAACTTTGTGGAATAAAACAAGTGACAACGTTGCTGGCGGGAGTAACCGACTACGAAATATTCTGACTACATTAATACCTGGAACAGATGCAACAGAACAGGGTGGGTGTAGCCAAGAAATACCGATCTTTAAAGGAGATTTTTGGTTATCTACCGTCTTTTGCAAATTTTGAATTTGTTGAAAGAGTTTCCTAGCAACCTTAATTGCAAGTTTGATAACTGTAGCTCTTAAATTACGGGAGATATGAGTTTTCGGGAATTTTGGGAGCGGAAATGGGCGTGCCTGAAATAAATTATAGAGAAGGTTCCTTCCAAGTTTGATAATTATAGCTCTTAAATTGCGATAGATATAGACTTTTAGCATTTGTTTTTTTTTTCGATTTACACTAACAGGTTTATCGATCTCTGAGGGGAGTTACAAGCAATATATTTTCTAAAATTTTGTGACTCTAGCTTACAAATGATGGAAGATATGCGCATTTAAGATTTCTAGAGCCGAACTTCCTGGGGCGACGGTCGATCTTTGAAGCAGACTACCAGCAAGTTACCTTCCAAGTTTGGTGATTGTATCTTCAAAACTGTGGCAGATATGTGGTTTTATCGATATATATATATATATTATCGATTTCAATAAATATCGGCTTGGACAATATTAGCGCAGGTGTGGGCGTAGCCACAAAAAGTTGTTATTGGTTCTTAAGGGCGGCTATAGTAATATATCCACCAAATTAGACGGCTCTAACTCAAAAACTGCGGGGGCCTGGAGGCGGCGGAGATGGGCGTGGAATATGCCGATCTTTGAAAGAGATCGCCAACAACTTACCAACCAAACTTGATACCTTCTGTATCAGAGTATAAAAATATAAATATTTCGATATTTCTACCCAGGCCCCTATTAATAATTAATTAAATTAAGCAAGTAACAACTCTTTCAGAATATTACATGGTAAACGCATGATTAACAGAGGTTGTTTGCAGCAGCAGCAAAGAACTTTTAATTGATAATGAAATGTTTACATACTTGAATTTGGAGTCCTGCATGGCTTAATATAAACAGCTTATTGTTAGTCGTAATTAAATCCAAACTACATTAAGTGCAGTTTGAGTGGTAGCAGTCAGCTCTCTCATTGTACAGCGCTCTCTTTGTGCAGCGGTCTCTCCCTCTGTACCTCGATAAAGGGCGTTCGCTGATCCGCTGACTGCTGCAGCTAATCAGTTGTTTCGAATAACTCTAGTCAATCGGTTTAGTTATTCTCGTTTTGGGAAGGTTTAGCGGTGGCTTCAAACCTTTATTAAACAAACCAAAGTATTGCGAAAAAGACCAAGCTTTAGCTTCTAGTCTAACTACATACATATATACTTTTAAATAAGCATTATGTCATAGTGGAAATAACATTGCTATTAATTGGAAAGTAAAGCTATCAAAAGGCTGATAGCGCATACAGAGGTATTCGAATTAAAATAATAAATATCCGAAGAAGTCTTCTTAGTTTTACTCCTCTCCTTCTTCAGCTCCTTCAGTAGAATTCTGATCAGGAATAATTTCCATGAGAAAGTCTGCTAGCAGCGGTACGTGAAGGTCACGATCGTTGTGGTTTGAGGGAATAATCCTCTGTCTGTAATTTGGCCTAAAAATAAATAAATATATCTGGACGGCGAAATAATGTTATTAATTGTACGGGTCTTCTCGCGGAGGGAAATCGTATTGCCATAATAAGGCACCCTGACTCTAGGCCTAAGGACAAGACAACTTTCTGTGGCTTTGGGTCTTCCGCTGTACACTTCTTGAGGTTGATGCAAATTCTGACAAGGCCAGTTTCCAAAACGTTAAAAACATTCCAATAATGTGTCTGCAGTCTCATTAGCGAATACCACTCCTTGTCTTTAAAAGGAACTTCATTAAATGTGAGCAAGTCGTTATTGAAAAGTGTAAGTGCAAGTACAAGGACCCAAATCACTAACCTTGGGCACTTCGGTGTGGATGCACTTCAACTGAGTGATTTCCTCATAGGCTACTCGAAAGGTCATGTCGGTTAAGAAACTGGTCAAATTGAGGGTTAACCATGCTTTAATTTCTAGCAGAGAAGTCCATCATTCCCCACACGATGAAATGCCTGCCGGATATCCAAGTAAACCGCAACGACTTAACCACACGGTTAACTGCTCGGGCGTTCCGTTTTGAAGCCCAAAACCAAACAGGAACCTTGGCGTTGCCCTATTTAATGCAGGAGAAACTAGAATTATTCTAATCCCACAGCTTTTCCTGTATACAGGCTCAGGTTTACCAGAAGACATATTGGGTGAAAGCTCTCGAGGGCATGACGCGGCTTCCCATTCTTCTGCAGCATGACTGATGATTGATTCGTGGTTTATCGGAAAAACGCATTTTAAAAGGTCGACTCCTTTAGCTATAACATTTTGCAAATGAATTTGTAATTGATGATTTTTTTAAATATGCGAGAAGTTTGAAGCTTTAGTACAAAATGCTCTACTCCAAGAGTCTCCAAGACCACTTTGAAGACTTATGGAAAATGACAAAAGGGGAGGGAAAAGAATCTTCCGAACACTTCCTCATTTTCTGCCCTGAATAAGACGAGTCACCCTGGGAAACCCCTTCTAACTTACCTATCCCAGTTTGCAAAAATGAAGACCTAGAGAATTGCGAAATTGAAAACGCATCCGGTTGGACCTTAATTTGCTTACTGGTGGACTGAAAATATCGTAAAAATACGAAGTGCAACAAAATGAAAAAGGAACATAGCCTGGTGATGCGGAATTGATGGGCAATTTATAGCATTGCAAAACCTTATGGAGTATAATCAAACGTGTTACTAGACGTCGCTCTGAAATGTAATTGCAGAAATTCACTTTATTTATGAGTTAATATCGTTAAACTAAAGAAATCAAATTTCGTCTTAAATAAAAAAAAAATTAAACAAAAAATAATTAATTCCAAGAATCGTTCTTCCATAATATAATTACGTAATAACGTATTATTTTTTCATGCGTATTTTCATATTTAATTTTTTATTTTACAGTTTTCGTGGTATTAACATCGTGAGCAAAACTAAACTGAGTATTTTTTAATTATCGATAGCAGCGTGCTGGTATTTTTATTCTTATCTTCACTATATCTTCGCATATATTTTAGTTATTTCAGTTTCATGAAATGGGTAAACAATTTAATGATACAAATTTACTCACAACCAAAAGAGAACGGAGAACAGGGCATTCAAGGTTCCGGTTCCGGAGCAAACTTGTAAAAGTCGCCGCTCACTTGACACACAAAATACCACACACCGTAGAACGATCGACGTTAAAATCAAAATTAACAAGTAGTTTTTCAAATTATTTAATTTTCGCTAATGGAAAAACCAAATAATATGTGACGAATAATAATTGATGAAAGCCCTATTTTGTTTTCTTGACTCTCCTGCGCTGACTGAGACTTGGAAAAAAGTAATGTTTATATATGTAGAGTTGGCAACCCTAAGACAAATACTGAATGAGAAATCAATTTTGTTGTGATCTCTTAGTCTACAAAAAATCTTATGTATATTAGCATTGAAAACGGACTGAAATATTTTCAACACAATCGTGACGACGACAAATTTTTTTAACGCGAAATTGTTGTGTGAAGAGTGTGGAAAATGTCAGATGAGTTCAGGACAGCTGTTTCGTGTGATATTGCTTTAATTAGTAAAAAATATACACAAAAAGTGTTTAAATCGTCAATCTGTCTGACAAAAAAATATTTTCTAAGGTCAACGGAATTTTAGGTAGCCCCTCAAATATTGTTGCCATTAATGTTACTGGGAATACACAACATTCAAACATGCACACATGTATATATACATAGTAATATATATATGTATTAGTGTTCTCGCTACGAGAGCCGAAGTGGTGTAAGAGTGAAAAGCGAACGTCAAAAGAAACGAGAGATTTGCCTCTTAATATAGCAATTGTGCTTGATTTTAGTATGCGAGGCGATCAATACTTGGCTTTTGTTCAGTTATATTCTGTGTAAGCCAAAGTGAAGTCACCTCGTGCTAACAGCCGTGATGTACAACAATTAATTGCAACAATTAAATACATATATACATATATATGTCTATATAAATGAACATTACATTTGCATGTACATAGCACAAGCTATATAAATCGCTAGAGGAAATGCTAGCCTGAGCATTTGCCTCAAATTATTATACCAACAAAATAATTGGCCAAAGATTGTGAAAGTTCTGTTAAAAACATATTGTAGTGAATTAAACGAAAGAAAAAAATACAATCATATAAAATAGGCCGAATATTATTGTTAAGCCAAATGTACTATCTTGTGGCGTACAGCTAGCAATTATTACAGCCGAAAGGCTGTAAAAAACATTTTTGACAACGCCAACTTACAAATACAAAAATACAACATACATATACACATTCATATAGCATATAGCATATCAAGCTAAAACGACGACGACGACAATACTAGCAGGACATAAACCACCCACAAATTGCAGCCCACATTTAGAAAATCGATATTTATATACTAGTCACAACGAATTATGAACTGAACGGTGGCATTTGTGTGATGTCAGTAAACTTTTGACCATTTGAGCGAATTGTTCACTGTGCACTTTATTGTGAATACACATTTGTTGAACATTACAATTATATAATCGGCCGTAGCAGTGGACCACCTTTGAATTACACAAAATTTGTTGGTTCTGCAATGGTAAAAGATAACACTGGCACACTCACAATGCGTCTCGTTCGAAGTAAATTACGCAAACGCGACGAGTCCCGGAACGCGTCATCCAATGTTATTACTGAAGATAAGGAACACCAAGACGACAATGGAGATGATGCTGATGCTGATACGGAGACGAATACTACTATGAACAACTGTAGCAGCCACCACGTATCTTTCGTACGAATGAGCGGCGGAGGCGCTGCCGAAGGTCGAAGTGGACATCCAGATGTGATTGATATTCCGGAGTGGACATTTCCTCCAAAAGCGCCTGCACCACATATCTATCATATTAACCCGGTAGGTGAAATAACGCCCTTTTCAAGGGGATTTTATTCATGTATATGAACGTTTGTATGAGCTACTGACGTTGTTTTCCTTTCCAATTTTAATGGAAAGTAGTTTTATTAAACTACAATCTTCAGTAGTTGAGCAGTGAAAAAAGATTGTAGATGATATATTTAATCTAATCTCTAATTCAATGCTTTGATTGATATCTTGTCCAAATCGACAATCAGATCTTGCAAAACATGATAACAATTTTTCATTCATTGTCTTTTCCTGATACCTATCTGAAAAGTGTTTCACATCTTTGAAAAAATTCCATAGATTTAGCTAGATGTCGTTCTGTGTGAATTGCCTTAAAGGTTTTGCCGTGCTAAAAATTCAGCATAATTTCCGCAACCGAAATAATTTTGAAGCACTGTAATTTTACGATATTTTCAGCCCGCCACTAAAAGTTTGACATACATTGCATAAATGTAAACAGGGTTCGATGGCGGTTGCTGTGACATTGATATAGGGTAAACAAAGAATGGGGCGAAATGGGAAGAGCTCTTGGAGGTGCAGCAACGAAACAATTTGTAGCATTAAAGCTGGTCAAGAAGAGTTTTAGACAGGTTTGCTTAAGCTAATGCGCGAAAGGCAAACTTAGACGCCAATACCGTGCAAATTTATTTTGTAACTTAAAAGCAACTGTCATTAAAACTTAAATAAAACCAATGACCATTTTAAGATTGTTAATAAATTGTTCCTTATTTTAATCGAAAAACATCCAAATGGTCGATTGGATTTCCACAACTGATCTGGCGATGCAGGAATGAAATGAATTAAAGGCACGGCAAACGCTTACGCTGCATTATCAAAATATATGATATTGCTCCATATCCATAACACTTCCATTTCGAAGAACTCAAACATTCAGATTTCGACAAAGCCTTTGTTTCTGCAAATTTTTCTTGCAACAAGACCTTGTTGCCCAACAGATGACGCATACTTACTCTCCAGTTTGAACATTACTTTATCGTCATCTTTGTCTCTAATGAAATTGTATCTCAGAAACATTTATTTGGTTTTTTTGTGTGAATTTCCGGGCTCATAATTAAATAATTATAATATATTAAATGAGATAATATAAAACATCAATTAGATAATACAAACTCTTTTTCAGTTTGATATTTCCACTAACATTTTCAGTTTCATGTAAATCGTTTCACTCAGTTAAGCCGTAAGCAAAATTTGTTTTTAAATTTAAATTTATAATTAAATATATTTTATCGTTATAATGTACTCGGATAATTCATTTTCAAACTGTGGCAAACTTGTTGAAAAAATTAAAAAATGCCAGTTAAACTTTTTGCTGTAGCAAGAAGGAAAATAAAAATAAAATATCAAAAATTAAAAGTCAATAATAATAATGCAAATAATGGTTTTTCTTGTTTCAGGAGATGTTGATAGCTAATGACAAAAACAGTTTTAAAGGATTTCGCAAACAATTCAGTGGGCGGTTCAAGCGATTAGTTGCCCGAAAACTGGAACCCGCACCTGTGATACCTCCAGAACTAAAGCCGCAACTAAAAACAATATATGTTTATTAATATTAAGGTTTTGTATGTAAATATGTGTAAAATGACTACAGCTGGTGACAGCCAAGCAATCAACTTTTTAAATTAATTATAAAAAGTATTTCACGCATATTAATTTCTTAACGGAAATTTTTTTCTTTGTCAATGGAATAATAAGACACATAGTATTTGAATAAAAGAAATTCCTGACTAAATATTTGACTTTACTTTTATATCAATTCTGTTACTTTTTCTTAGTAACTTTATAATAAGTCTATAGTAATTTCAAGTGTATTTTAAAATATTAACATAGAGTACATATATTTTTTAACATTATTACAGTATTGTATATTACAAATAATTATATACCCTTATAGAGGTTATCTTTATTATGTTTTCAAATATGTAATGCATCGGAGGAGACGTCTTCGGGCGCATTTATTTGTATTTATATTTATTCTCGATCAACATCCCATACTGAGTCAATATAGCCATGTCCGTCTGTCCGAATTGTTTAGTGTCTTTGCGCTGAACTACCTTAGTTAAGAAGCAATCACGAGGAATCTTGATTTCTATCCGTTTTTTGGCTAAGCGCTGTAGATATGTCGTATCAGACCACTATATCATATAATTGCGATAGGAATCGGCCGAAATGTAAGCCTACGCCTATCTCGATCAAGAAAAACGGTTATCTTATCTTGTGGGTTGAAGTTAATCTTCAGGCATCTACATTTTTTTTTATGGCGCTTTTTGCGACTTGTCAAACTAGAATCAAAAATTACAATTTTTTTATGATTATTTTTTTTTAATTTTTGTGGGAAAGGGAACTTTTTTTTTATTTTTGTTACAAACAAAAATATAGAATATTGCATTCGCAGCATGTCGTGAAACCTACAATTAAAATGTGTCTAAAACGTACAGGAAAAAAAAATAAACTTGGCTGGTCTACAAAGGTTTGCCATTATCGGTGTGCCCAATATAACTGTTCTTTCTTGTTAGATATGTGATTATCAACAGATAAGGCTATGGTGTGTTGTGTGTATATGTTATGGTTGATAAACTTAATATTATACTTGGGATTGCTTTTCGACCAGATCCGGCAGGTGGATACTGAAAACTCCTCATAGCCATCTCATTTTGCTCACTTTAGACTTAAGGTGTTTAACTAACCAACTAACAAGGAATCTTTAAATTCAATCTCTTATCTAAAGCGAATTATTTTTAGTCCGTTTTATGCGCTAGGACCCTGCCATGCACTAACTCGCCAGATGTGATATCTCTCCTAAGAGTGTGCGTAACTGGAAAAGACTTGGGGTTGATGGAAATATTTCTCCGGAATGCTTAATTCTTTATTTTCTTTTCTGTGTTGGCTAGCATCTTCTGCAAATTCGACTTCGAATTGAATCTTCGGGACTGCACGCAATATGGCCATGGTATCGAGGAACCTTCGCAGGATACACCTTCCAAGGATCTTCCCAATCGCAGGGACAAGCAACGACTTTCTAACGACTCATTATTTTCTGATTGGAAGTGTTATGCTTGAAGTACAAGACGATGTAAATATTAAGGAGGCATCGGATCAGGAAGAACAAATCTTAACAAAAATAAAACGACAAGTATTTGACAACTTTCAAAAAGGACTGAAAAAATATGACAAATAGTACGACTAAAATGTGACCAAAGGGACAGTGCCGTATCAGCTGGTAATTAAATTAGGAAATACCGCTCCAAGAGAAATCCAATGCAACGACACGTGTGCAGTAAAACCATCAGATATTTTTAGATGTATTATTTAATAATCGGTGCTGAAAGGTGCGTGGTACTATTTAAAAAAGGGTGAAACATATGGCAGATAAAATCAACTTAAATGAAATCATATATTAAACCATCTTAGACTTATAGAAACATGCATGTTATTTCGGCACACCTCTTTTAGATCATCCAAAATGGGGGACAGGAGTGTATGAATCATCCTTGGCTGATATAACGGAATATTTTTCTCTTTGACCTTAAATCAGCTAGAGTTTGGAGGCCTTAATATTAGTTTTATCAGCTGGTTTTACATACATTTTACATGGTATCAGAGTATTCTGCAGATGGGTATGCCCGACTACAACGCTCTGTTGTTCTCACTTGCTATGATTGAATAATTAATAAATGTCGGTGTTCAAATACCTGAGAGAGTTAACCACAGAATGATAAGCAGGTATTATATATTAAGAGCAGATGCTATTTGGATATGAAAAGGGAGAAGATATGATTTTCGTATGCTCCCCACTTTCTTTCATTCAAGTTATCAGCCTTCTCAGTTTCGTTTCATACCTTTATATTTTTTTAAAAACATTCACTTTGATGCTGAGGATTACCCTTAAGGTATTCTGAACGGTATTTGGGATCGTACTGCCTCAGATGGCGAAGTTTGAGGCTGTTGTCTAGCATGTAAATAGAGATTGGATTCTCTTCTTGATTGAGTCGCTGGAGTACCTTCCACTTCAGAAACACATGCAGGATCTCGAAGTTAGAGTTGTGGGAGGTAACCTATAACTGGATTTAAATTGTCTTCAGCATAGTTTTGTACAAGAGTACTTGATTTCTAAGTCTCAGGTATGCATTCTGTCCAAGAAGCCAAGCCATTCTTCTTGCTATTTATTTCTCCCTGATATTTAGCTATGTGCGCAAATGGATTGATCATCTTTTGGTTGTTAAGTTGGAGATTTCAACTTCCACTCCGTCCAGCTTGCCTGGGGAAATCTGCTCAGAGTTATTTAGAAGGCCGTAGAGCAGTATTTTTAAATCCTTTGTAGCTTTGATAAGCGCTGCTCTATCTAGACAATTGAGGCTCTACTTTCAAATCCGTCGTTGATATCATTCCAGAAATTCGGACTTTAGTTTTCTGTGGAGAAAGCCCTAATCGGTTCGGCGATATCGTCATCAGTTCTCAACTCTGGGGACGGAGCAGTCACTTTCTTCAGCATAATATTGATGTTGCTGTTCAGTCTTCTTGATGAGCGAGAGTGGTCGCTTTTGAGTACGAGGCCCCCAAGAAACTTCTTTGCCACCTACTATCAATTAATTATTAAAAGAGCAGAGTCTATAGGATACGAACAGGAAGCAATTTAGGGAACCCATTGCAAATGGAAAAAATTATGTTGTGCAAATGTGTGTAGCAGTAGACAATAGTAGTAACAGGCAATCCGATCCCGGTACGGTATTTTGTTCAGGTACAAGAATTTAACAACCGACGAGCCATTTTAAAAAAACAGCTATCGATTATACCTAATTTAGCTCCAAGCCCTCTAATTCTATAGAAAGTCTGTTGTTCCCCGTGGATGTTACTTGCTTAAACCATTTCTGATTATAGCTACCTAAAATACAATTGGCTTGTCTTAGACCAGGTACCTCTGCCCAGCTCGATTAACGGAGATGTCTTTCTTCGTTTCTCAGTTGTTACCGATTTTGGTATAGATTAGCCGCTATTTTTGTCTTTCTGAGTGTAATCTGACGGAAGGAATTGGGATATATTTGTTTGGCCAAACTAATTTGAATACAACTGATATTGAATAATCAGCTTTAAGTTCGTCAACTTATCGCTACTTTACATAACTTTGTTAAATCTTACTCATTTATGTAAACACAACATTGTGATTTTAGTAAATATCGATAGTTTCACTATCGGCGAGTCCGATTTAGAAATTCGAGCGAGCCAGATACTCGCTTTTTAAACATAGCCCAGATCTCAAGTCTCATGTTTACATAGAACATATTGGCGCCCAACGTGGGACAGTGTTTAAACAAATTATTAACAAACAATTCTACAATTTCGGATTTCGTTATGTTAGCAAATTCGGCTTGCGCGTATATATACACACGATAAGTGGATAAACTAAGTGTTGAATTCCAATTGCTTGCAATGCTTTTTGCAGCAATTAAAACATCAAATCATCACAAAGTTCGTCGCAGCAGCAATCACACACGTGCACACAAATTAAAATAACGGATTTTGCGCTGTTTCCATATTCGTTTCGCCGACCTTCAACACAGTTTTCGCTGTTCTGCTTCGTTCGCCATTAGTTTTCGATATACTCATCTTTCGATCGTCTTCTTTCACAACGTTGCTGTTCTTATCGCATTTTGCGCTACTACTAAAACGGCCAGTGCGCTGCTCGCAATCGTCGCTTCAGTCGCTACCTTTAAAGTTTGTCTAAAATTCGTTCTTCGTTCGCTTGTGTTAAGCTGTAACTGCGATCGATTTCATTGTAATTCATATATATACGCACAAACACGCTTCTTTTCGTCGTATTTGGCGCGTCAAGCAGATTATAATTTCCGCGCCAACTTCTCTTCATTCAATTTCGTTAAACATTTTTAAATATGTCACATTCTTTGGAAAACTACCCATGCCAGCGTTCAAATATCAATAGGAACATTTCGGGCATTAAAACCTTGGTCGATGGACAACCTGTAGAACCTCAAGCTGATCTTCAATGTCGCTTAGGAATTTTGGAATCGTACGTTAACCAATTGTTGGCTATTCATCCGGAAATATAAACTCTGGATCCAAATGATAATGGGCGCGCAGAACTAGAAGAAAACTATATACAAATCAAGTTGGCAATTGATAAATTGCTCGGTGGAGACTTAAATAGTACAGTCATTGATGACGCTACATCACACGTTGCTTACCATTCTCAATCATCACGCCTACCTTGTTTTTCCTTGCCTACATTTGGTGGCAATCATTTGGAATACAAAAACTTCAAACTTAAACTTTCGTTTAATCAAATCATGAACGGAGCACAAGTTACAAATATTGAGAAGTTTAACTGACTGCTTAAAGGGTGCTGCGCTGGAGTGCGAGAAGGCATTTCCAGTCACCAATGAAAATTATGCTAAGGCCTTAATAAAGTTAAAGTCTCGGTGTGACAAGCCAGTATTGATTTTTACAGAGACCGTATAGTTTAGCCAAACGTATTCAAAACAGATTCGTAATCCTGGCAAAGGACAAAACTCGTCTTTCGCACTAGCTGCCGGTGCTTATGCGTTGTGCCCATGCTCAACTCATAAATTGATGGCTTCCGAACAATTTAAAGCACTTTATGCGCTGCAATGTTTTGATGTCGCAATACGCCACATATGTCTTAATTGTCTGTCTAAGGGTCATCAAATGGCCGATTGCCTATTGTAAGAGATCTCACTATACCTTGTTACATAACAACAAATTACATTCGACAACGCAACCAAGCTCTTCACAAGCCACCGAAGCAGTAGTACATAATCGTACGCAAATCATAAATCTTAAGTAACCTCAGGTTCTTTTAGCAACGGCTATGGTCCTGGTCAGAGATTCAACTGGCACCTATAGACTAGGCCGTGATCTACTGGACTCGTGTTCGCAGGTGCATTTCGTCGCCGATGTGCAAGTCAACAGTATTTGCCATGCACAGATAGACATCACCTCTCTTACAATTACTTCAATAAAATTTCGTTTGTCATTCTTTGAACTTTTTATACAGCTTATCAGCCGGTCATCAATGGAAAATGCCGGAAAATTTTGTTCTGGCAGATGAAAAATTCCACCAGTCCCGACACATTGATATGCTTTTAGGAACAGAAGCATTCTTCGACATTCTATCAGTTGGCCAAATTAAACTGGGCACAGATGGGCCCATGCTCCAGGCAAGTTCCATCCGCAACGTTCTGCAGAGCTTCTTGCTGTCTTTAAAGTTGGCGCCACTTCAATTGATGATCACCTTGAACGCTTAGGGGAAATTGACTCAACTGAAACATCAAGTGTGCTGCTGAAACCAGAACATCGAACTTGTTTGAAACACTACATAAAAACGACTATTGTGAACAATCCCAGTCAACTTGGTCATTCGTTTGACATAGCAAACCGCAGATTTCACAGCAATCTTCAGAACTTCGCTTACAGTATTGTTAATTCATGAAAGAGTATGAACGTTTGGAACACATTTAGCTGGTAACAGAAGCAAACTTATCGAAACCTCACTACTACATACTCCACCATTGCATTTTAAAGCCCAGCAGCAATACCACTACATACTTTGGCGAGCTCTTCCAGATGAACCACATCGCACTTATCAACTCAACACGGTCACATGTGGAACAGCCTCGGCACCATACTTAGCCAAACGCAGCTTGCATTGTTTGGTAGATCTGTATTGAACTGATTATCTAATCGGTGCTACAGTCATCGAATCGTCGTTCGACTTGGAGGTGAGGACGTACAAACTCTTTGCACAACCAAGAATCAAGTTATGGAAATTTTGCATCATGGTCACTTTCCAAGCCCTTGATAAAGTGTACACAATTCAAATCGACAGAGCAATACGAATCGGTGTCTCTGTATGTCTGTTTACGTTAAATAATTATATATTTTGATTTGGCAATTTTGGTTGCAAGAAAAAAAGATCAGAAAAATCTTTGATGCTGTCTCCGTTTTTTGCGGGGCTTTTGGATAAAGCGCTGAACGGATGGTTCCCCAGATAGACTGACCTAAGGCGAAAGATTGAAAGATTATTATGATAATGTAGCTCGATGTTCCATAAAATTTCAACAGCTGTAAAATCTTCCTATTATGTATTACTTTATTATGAATTGATAAAAAAAATATTTGACATGTTATATTAGTAGGAAAATTAAATGTAATGCAAATTTATATATTTCCAAATACTTACTGATGTTAGTTGAAATGATCAGAAGGGCGTGGTCGGAAAATGTTTATCCGATATTGAGAGGAATTTATCAATAAAGTGCCTTATAATTTTGGAGTCTCCAATTCTAAAACTGGAGATATATGTGTTTTTGCTTACAATCTTTATCTTACTAATCTTGGAAGGAGGTTACCTTTAATCTATTTTCCAAGTTTAGTAACGTTAACCTTAAAATTCTGCTAGATATAGACTTACTCAATCTTTTGGGCGGAACTTGGTAGTTTGACGGACATTGCACAAGCCCTTCTACCTTCAGTATCAGAGTATAATGATGCAAAAATAGTGAGCTCAGCTGGCGTATATACATGACGAGCCATATATACAGTGGTATTTCTAAAATGAATTAAGTAAATCAGGCTTACTATAGAAGGCAACATTATTCGACGAAACTGAAACGCTTATATTGGTGCATGAATCACAACGGATAACATATCCCACACAACTAATAAAACATACAAACATTCACAAAGAGCGACGACAAAAGTAACCCACAAAAATAAATATAACTCCCCTATATAACAACATGCAAATTGTTTGTTAACAATAATAAAACCGGTTCATTACAATTATTATAGTACCTTTGTAGAGCATATTGTAATTTTGTCGTGAAGTTTGTAACGCATTAACGGAGACGTATCCGATCTTCGTAAAATATATATGTTCTCGATAAGTATTATGGCACCAAACGAGTCGATAATAAAACACATAAATACAATTATTTTACGACGTATAAGCACATAATAATACATCGAAATTAGGACTAAATTTTATATGTTAGCCGATTAACTCTGGTTTACAAGGGTATGTAATTTTCGGCACGCCAAAAAAAGGCGTTTCTTGTTTTTTTTTTTTGTATACCCTATTTCTCTTCTGAACCAATTTGTGTTTGCACTCGATTAGGTTTTTTGCAAAACATAATGTACAAACTATGTTAAATAAAACTCATAAATTAATATACATACATATATATATATATATTTTGGTGTAAGTTATATTATTAAATATTTTAGACAGTAAATAATATTATTAATAATCAAATAATGGCAAGGGTATTAAATCGTCATTGCCACAAACTTAAAACTTTTGATGTTTTGCTACTTAATACCCTTGACTATCGATTAATAAAATAAACATATTTACTTATTAAGGTAGAAATTTTCTCTTGCCATATTTTTTATCTGTTGAAGATGATTGTAAATAATTTATGCAACTGCTCGCTGTTTTTTGATTTGCATACATGTGCATAAGCATTATTTATACTCTTATACCCGTACATTTTTTTGTAATCTAGAGTATTTTATAGCTTATACACAGAAGTCATACTTTCTCTACTTTCTTTCTGTATTTAAAGTAAGAGTAAACAAATACGTGAATATACATAGACATAGGTATGTAACCAAACCTAACATGTCAGTCAATCTTTATATCTGGATAAAACACTTTAATTTCAAAATGTTAGTTTCGTTATTATTCATTGTGCTATGGTCCGTTGCTGATATTGCTGGAACACCAACAAATAAATGCAAAGGTATAAATTGCACAGAAGCTCTGCAAATAGCTTCACTTATTGAAGAGCAGTCAATCGCCAGAATTGTTCACAAGCCTCACCACAGAAACAGTGCGGAAAACCATAATCCGGAGGAACTCAGTAACTTACATCAAGCCGTAGAGGTCAAAGATATTGGTGGTGTTAACTTTGAAGATACGCATTATGGCCCTATGCTGACAATTTCATCAGCTGAACCCGACATTTATTATCAATTAAAACCAACTAACTCACCGATTCTATCACCGTCTACCGCTATGCTGCATCATTATCCAACTGAAAGTAGTCAAACGACTTTTGGTAACATAATTACAGCCCAAAAGAATCATTTTGTAGCGAATTCGGAATCAACTTTTCCCATAGCACACAATTTGCATATTCATCACCATCACCACCATTTAATTTTTAAAGACAAAAAACCAACGTCAATAACGCAATACATGCAGCCAGCGGAGTCTGAGGTACCAGAAAACTCATACTATCAACCTTTAACTGCAACAGTTAGGCCAATCGTATTGGCTCCTAAAATTGTAAGCGTATCTTCTAAAGTCAATAATTTGAATTCTGATGCAAAACCACATATCATTAATGGAACTCACAGCACAACACCATTAATAGACGAAGAATTATCTGAAAGTAATGAATTTACTGTGAACGTGCGCCTGGAAAGCAAAATTGATCCTGTTTCTGTGGTAACGATACCAGAACTCCCATCAGACACGATTAATAATCAAACAAGTGTAAAAACAACATCATTAGATTACCATAAGATAAGAGAGATTAACGATCTGCAGCAGAACACCGAAAAAGCTTCAAATAACGCAAGCGACAGTAAAGAAAACTCTTCAGACTATTCAACATACACCTCAAGTACTTCAAATAATAAACATTCTGCATATGATGTACCACTAAATTAAGAAGCTGATCATAAGCTTAAAACACAAAATTTTATAAATGAATATTTTAACATATTAAAAATTTGGAATATGTCTTGTTTTTTTTTCAAATTATTTATGTTTCGGAATCACTCGTCTTGAAAGACTATATAAAAAAAATGTCTTTCATGTGGACAATCGGTCGAGAATGGAATTGGATTTTACTTATACTTATTATATATATAGATAGAACGGTGATATATTTTTGCTGTTATATTTAAAATCGATCGAGTTAGTGATCCATGCCTATGTACGATTATGCATACAAATGCTCAACTTACGTTACCATTGATCTATATTTAAAATTTTTGTAATCAAGGAACAAATGTGTTTGGTTTTTTGACATTATATAAAATAAATGTAAATGTAAAAATTAAATAAGAATATTTAAAAAAATTGCAAGTTTACAGTGGTTGGACCCACAGGTATGGGGGTAGAGATGAGGGCAGCGATGATCAATCGAGTTTGGATCTTCTGGAATCTATTCCGAAAGTTTTTTTATAATGAGATGAATTTTGTGCTTTTCGCACTCCAAGCCGAGATCCGTTGTTATATCATATGGAGGTGGTTCTGAGCTAGAGGCACATTGGCGTATAAAGCAGAAAATTACTATGTTTTTTTTTTGTTGCTAGAAACCCGGTTTTGGTTTTACATTCCTTGTGAGCTGCTATGAGCTAATAGTTTTTGCTTCCAAAACCACAAAACCTTGGTTCTTGGTACTATATCTGGAGATTTTATCCCACCATTATTATGTTGCCATCCTGACCTTCGGATACCGAGAAATCCAGCTCGTCACATGGTCTCTAGCCCCCTCAGTGTCGACGCATTGAACGTAAGTCGCGTCTCCAGCTCATCGGGTGCCTTATTTTCACCCCCTCCAACAATGGGTTGAGAAAGATGAGTTACATCTTTACAGCATTATGATGACCTTTGTAATGCCTGGGTACCACCCAACATCCTCACATGTGGTCCAGGCTCCTTAGTCAATAGTTCCAATCAGTGGTCAGTACTATCGTCTAGTTTATAGTTAGTTGTTTTCATATCACTTTTCACACTCGCTCGTATACACGATGGCTCGGCATCCCTCTTAAGTAGATGGGTGACAGGGTCAGGCCACTATCTCCGATGTATTGTCGACTGCTGCCTTCCGGTTTTGGGCGAATACCGATTATCGGTCTCCTTCGATATGATTGTTCGATTCCTACGAGAGGAGAAAGGGAGCCCAAATGCATAAAGATTTGCGTTAAACACGTAAGACTACATTATACCGGAGACTTCAAAAGTACAATTCTTAGAGAGCATCAGTCACTAGCGGAGCTCTGTGATGCTATCTGTGATTGCTTCCAGTTGGCACCTTGTGGAGGGTTCAGTGTTGGATTTTGCCTACCCAATCTGGCCTTTATAACTCACAGGTCGATGGGTACTAAAAAAGTATATAGACAGATAAGATAAATAAAATAAGAAACAATTAATTAGAGCTCACATTGTTAATATATATATATATATATATATATATATATATATATTGGAAATTCGATAATTCTGTATCCCAGTGACTGCCGAGTGAATGGCATTATCCGTCGATTTGTGTTTACGGTGTGCGTTTTAACCAAAGATAAGTTTGGAGTTTGAAGAGATTTTCAGTTGTAGGCTTATAAGACGTTCAAGTGACGGCTAATACGTCCGTAATCTATTGGGCTGATATTAGATGGGGATTGATTTGAGACGCATTAGAAGAATTTGTCCCTTCCTTAGGACTTTCTGAATTATTTCGATGGAGTTTGAATGGGTTTTAAGATTTGCTAGTGAGAGGGTAGTTTTCGAAAGAGTCAGCGAGAGTGAGAGTGAGAGAGAACCAGCGAGAGTTTAAGTTAGGTTGGTTTAGACGGATGCCGCCCATAAGCTCGACACATTGGACAGTTGTGATACCTTATGGATCTCACTTCGATTCATATGAGTATAGATCAGGGGTAATCTAATTAGTTTAATTTATAAATTTTGCAATTATGGGCGGTCGTTATCGATAACATTGTTAAAAGCATCTTCGATATCTAGGAAAGCTATTAAGGTGTGCTCCTTGGAGTATAAAGATGCATCTATTATATCTGTCTTTCTAGAACCTTTCAAATGAAGGAAGATAGACTGGTGGGTCTAAAGTCCTTTGCGGTGGTATGTGATGGCCTCCCAGCTTTGGGAATTAAGGTAATTTTTGTCTGAATCCAAGCGGGTGGAATTTAGCCAGTCTTGAGAACTTTCTCGAAGACTTTATACAGCCAATTGACTGTACATAATGGTTGTTGCGCCCGTTTTTGTAGTTGGGCTGAACTTATGTTGTCAGGGCCTGGGAACTTAAACGGCTTGAAGCTATTTATTGCCCATTTTAAATTTTCTTTGCATAGAAAAGGTTTCATTGATGTAATCTCTTCAGATCTCATACAATTGTGGGTTGTAGGTGGCTTAGAGCATCCGGGGAAATGAGTATTTAAGACTATATCCAGTGAGTCTTCACTGGAGTCAGATGTCTTCTTTTTTCAGATAATCTCAGCCTCGCGACTTCATTGCTAGATTCTATCTCCAAGACTTGTCAATCACCGAAGGTAGTCATTCTGCGATTTCGCAGCGTTGAAGAGAGATCTTCAACTTTGGCGAAGAGCAACAAGTTGCGGTGTCCACCAAGGGGGCTTATTGTAGGCGTGGGCCTGCTTATGTCTTTGGTGTCTTTGTGTCTTTGAGAGTCTGTGCCTATAGGGGGATGTTCTGACAGGATTTAATATAGTCTTGTAAGTATCTTGTGTAAGTATCCCAGTTCGCCTTCTTTTGATTTTAGAAGTTTACCGGCTTTGATGGGCTTAGAAAAAGCTCAAATTCAATACCTGTGATCAGAGAAGGAGTGCCCGTCCGAGACTCTCCACCCTTTTAACTGATCAATTTTTAATAATGAAAATGGGATCATTTCCCATGTTACAGATCAGAAGATTCGTATTAAGGAGGAATGCTAAGAGTGACTCACCTATCAGGTTTGTATCCGTGCTGCTCCACTGAGAGTGGTGAGCATTGGTATCACAGTGTACAACATGGGCGATTTTGTAATTTTCGCATTCCGCGACGAGAGATTTTATAATCTCGTCTGGTGGTAATCCAAGGAAGTCATGGGCCATGTAGAACGAGAGTAACCTTATTAAAGCTGGCTGTTGCTCAAGGTGTACTGTATTGATGTCGCCGTTGCTAAAATTATTGAGCAGAAAAATACTGAGATGTTTTTTCGCGATAATACAGGTTGTTATTTTACCTTCAGATTTAGCTCTTATGAGCTTATAATCCTTGCTGCCTAGTCCGCAAGCCTTACCTTCGACTATACAAGGTTCTTGGACTAGTGCAATATCGACTCCGCCTCCAGCAAGGCGGAGCCTGAGGGCAGCAGATGCTGCTTTACAGTGGAGGTTGATCTGCAGAAGTCGTAGCTACATCTGGAGACAACACAGTCATCACCGTTTTGTTGCTGCCCTCATCGTCGGACAGCAAGAAATCATCCTCGTCGATCTCCCGACACACAGCATCCGTCTTCACCTCGTCGTCGGTTGCTTCCATTTCCGGAGAAGGATCGTGCTCAACGGGCTTGTCCACAGAATCCGCATCGGCCGCTGCATCCGACTTGTACACCTTTTCGGTGACTGAGCAGAAGCCGAAATTCAGCTCGTCTTTTGCGGCCTCGATAGGCAACAGTGATTCAGTGATTGTTCAGGATCTCAATCGCTTGATTCATAGGGCCCTGTGATCCAGATGCGAGCCCGAGGTCTAATGGGGACATTGCTCCAATCAACTGCAACCAGCTTAGCTCCCGGATAGACCTCGCCAATGCTAGCTACGGCCGTCTTGTATGGCTCTACAGAGCGTACGTCGTCACAGGCAATGACCTTAGTGTTACCCTGATGCCAGCCAACATCTTTACATGCTGGTGGTGGTCCGGGTTCATTCATGATAATTTCAAAGCAGCGGACATCGAGCGCTCCTTCCACCCACTTCCACTGATTTTTGGGGATCCTTCCGTTCTTATTGCCTTTGTCGAGGACCCCTATCAGTATACTCTATTGGCTGCGTTCCGCCGTTCAGCATATGAAAATTTATATGCCAGGGTACTGGTGGTTGGCAGATCACCCTTCACATCTCCTTCTGCCGGAAGATCAGTTGCACAAGTGCTCGGTTTGACTTCCACGGAGGCAGGGTCCCCAGCGTCGCTGGCTTGACCACCAGGTTTTTTGACCACTTTGGCCTGAGGATAGCTTTGGCTAGGCTTTTAAACCACTGTCTCCGCTAAGGATTTGGGATTTCTCCCTTCCGGCTTTTGGCGAGTGCCGGACTGTTTTTAGTTTTGTTTTTATTTTTAAATCCATTTGAATCCCACAAGTTGCGGAGAAACGATGTCCGCCTGCACAGAAATCCGAACTATACAGGTCGCCATATATCCGATATGCTCCCTGAGCGACTGGGCTATTTACGGGACCCTAGCCAGTCTGACTATTGGCAGTGGTCGCGTTACACCTTAGTCCGCCCCTACCTCGAACCATGATATGCCCCTTTACCAAGAATATGTCAATTTGGAGACCATGTCCGAAGTTCAGGGAACAGATCTTAGCTAGCATCAGTACCTTGCGGACCACTGTGAAGCTATTACCATTCGGCACCCCCGTGGAGGATTCAGTTGAGGAAATTTTAGGTAACCCTTATTCCATTAAATATATACATATATACATATATTATTGATTCAATGTGTAAGTTTGAATACCCATGTTATGCATAATTTATGGATGGTAAAGTAAAAGGTATCTCATAAAATAAATAACTATCATTAAAAAGTTAAGTAAATCGATTTTCTAATATTGTTTTAGTTGAACAATCGACGATATTAGCATATATTAATACCTTTAAGCGAAAGAGTGCGTTGAAAAATATGTCATATTTTTTTAATCTGCTTATACCGCTGAAGAGGGTATTAAAATTATGTCGTGAAGTTTCGACCACACTTGCATAATTTATAGTTGGGTGTTGGCAGAGATGACTCGATTAGAGCTTTCTTACTTTTTATTCGTGTTAAGAGTTGCTTCATTATTTGTAATTTAATTTAATTTTCATTCATTCGTTCATCATTCATATTTCGTCTATTAATTTTGTGATATTGCACATGCTTTTACAGGTGAAGTCACCAAATTTGCTTGGCATTTTGTTATTGGCGATAGAGATAGATAGAGTCCCCAAACTTAGAAGTTAGTTTGCTGATCACATCCTAAAAGGATCGACATATAAATTTTCAGGCCAAGCCCACACCAACCGCCGTCAGGAAATTCGTCTCCAAAATCTGAAATGCGCATATCTTTCACAATTTCTAAGCTGGAGTCACATTTTTAAAAAGTATGTTCCCCGTAGCTCTCTTTAAGGATCGATAAAAAACATGGATGACCACGCCCATTTCGCCTATAGTTATCTCCCACTATTTTAGAGCCAAAGTTACCAATATTTTTGCGGCCACGACCACTCCGACCGTCCCCAAAATTCACATAAGGTCATATCTACAGCAAGTTTAAAGCTAAACTTGGAGAGCAATTTACTAGGAACCCTCTTCAACCTCTTTCTTGGCCCTCTTTCTTGGCTATAATCACTTTTTTATGCGGCATCTGTTTTCAAGTCACTAACTAGCTTTCTTTATGTAAATGATCATCAAAAGATATTATATTTTTTAGTGCGGAATATGTAAATGACAAGTTGAAGCTCAGATATGATTATATTGTTAGTTGATTTATGTCCATATATATTTCATATATCCAATCGTACTTTTCCCCATCTAATGTAACGTTAATTTAACGCCAGTATTAAAGCACAATTTTTGATAGAACGATAATTTATTTTAATTTAGTTAATTTAAATATATTTATATAGAAGACATACAGATCCAATAATACGTTTGATGATTTTAATAACACTTTTGAGTGAGCAAAAAATGTTACAAATATCATCGTGTCCGCATTATAAATTAAGACGTGATTTATACATTAAATTGATTAAAAAATAAGCTACATAAATATTAAATAGGATAAATTTGAATTATGTTTACTACAGAAATTAACAATCCTCCATTCATTCCCTTACAGCCTTTTTGCATCGTTAGTTAAACACATTCACATATGTATGTAAGTTTCTATGTTAGCTTTTTTTTCGTTTAACGTACGAACTTGACTTTTTGTATTTGTTACTCACAATATTAATAAATTTGACTAAAAAAACGATTATTGTATTTATTAAAATATTAATATTCAATCTATATTCTAGATTTGAGCACTTCATATATATGTATGTATGTGCATATGTGCATGTACTATGTATGTACATATATATGAAATTCTAGCCTGCTTGAGATCAGTAACAGCTCCCAAAATTTTAAGAACTTTGCAGATTCGAAAAGATATAAACGTTAGCGTTCAGAGATAATAACATTTGAAACGGTTGTAATGGACAAGTTCAGTATTTTGACAGTAATAAACGAAAAACTATTTAACAAATGCGACGTTGCTAATATTCGTATGGTATGGATGCGCTATTATCACAAATATATATAGACATTTCAACAGAATCCTTTGGCATTTTCGCGTGTGAGTTGAATTCTCTGCCTCTTTGGTTTTTTTTATATTGTTCGTAACACATACTGAGCTGTGTAATCGTTAAAATGTTCAATGAAGATTTATGCTTGACATTGTACTCAGGACTGTTCTAAAGCAAGAGGAAGAAAATAAGTGAAAAATTATACACTTTACAATGTAAAGTTTACATACAGCATTTAGCTACGTTGCTCAAACCGACAGGTTAAAGTTAAACTTTCAATTGTGGATAGGGAACAGCAGATTGATACATTTTGATTTTGCCTGACTAAACAATTGATTGTGTGTTGGGTATGTGTATGTGCATGTGTATGTAAGTTCATTATGATTATAAGTGTGTGCATGTATGTATGAATGTATGTACATTTTGTGGTTGAATGATCAAAGTGTGAGCATTTGAGTGGGCAAATGTACATACATACAGACATACAATTCGTATGCTTGGTGATACTTAAAGCTTGCCAAACACGGCACGATCTCGGTATTATAAAAACAAATTTATGTATGTACATAATTAAATAGTTCATATTTACAACTGTTGGAGCACTAAACAATTACACGAAACTATTACATTTATGAAAAACCCGAAATACGCTTCAATTGCAAATTGTTGTATGTACATCTTATCGTCATTAGATCGCTTTATTTCAAAAGCTGGTGGGCTCTTTGATTTGCTACTGCTATTCTTGCTTCATTTGACTCGCCCTAGAATTAAAAGAAATTTCACATTAATCACAATTTTATTAAGAATATGATATTTGAAGATATTATAATATAATTTGAAGAAGAAATTTAAAAAAATCCGATCGCTGCTTTTGTAATTATTCTTCCCTTCCGCATTCTGAACAATTTATTTTAATAACTTATCCGCTTATACATAATGTCGTACATTTTACGATTTCAAAATGTCTTTAAAATGTAAGAATTTATTAAATCTCTCCATAGAATTTATGATAACAGACAAACGGAAAGACACGGCTAAATCTAACAGTTCAATCTATCTCTAAATTTATCATAAATCTTCAGGCACTCTGTTACCGCATTGGCAACTGGACTAGAGCGAATCCGTTTAGATGACTACCTTCATTTAGAAGATTATTTAAAACAGCCCCTTTGCCTCTTATATAAAATATCGGTGGTCAAATCCATAAATTAATGTGGAATGGCTGGTTGATCACTCTGTCTGGGACAGCAACAAAAGAGAGATATCTAATGTATGCTATCAGGAAAGTAGTTTTAGTCCATACCCGACAGAGAAGTGTAAGCATTATATTAATATTATAAAAATAAAGAATGATTATATCCTTAAAGCGGTAAATACCTTGCGATTAATTCGGTCTATTTGACGATTTTGATTTTCCAGCTCTGATCCCATATCTAATGCCATATTTCGAAGATTACCTATCATGGTATTAACTTGACCCATATTTTCTTCCATTTCATCCTCTCTTGCATCATTTGTAATTCTGAAAATAGTACAATATAATAATTAATTATATAAGATGAATAGTTTAAAAATACATTTTTAGTAACTTTTAGAAACTTGTAGTATAAATGTTAGTTAATTAAATCACACTATACACGTGGGCAATGTTTTTTTTTTTATCAAATTTCACACTGATCTTAAAAATTTGTCTGAGATCGATCACACTGAGTGATTGCCTTGAAAAACCTACTACAGCGCTAAAATAAATCACAGCCGGAATGTCCAGAGTTCATGTCTCTCTTCCTAATAACACTTATTCTAGACTATTTGCGACTCATAGGATTTAACAACTCCAATGGTACTTGATTGTCATCCGATAGACAAAGTTTTCCTTACTGCAGTAAATAGACTATTTCTGAATTAGTCCCCTTGTTGAAATCCCCATCAGGGATTCTTCAGCGTGCTATTTTTAATGTTAAATTGCTTCTTTAAGGACCTGTTCCTTCAGCTAAGATTTCTAAGATTAAGTTTTTGCGATGTGAGCGGCTCAACGCAAATGACTTAATCTTAGAAATATTTTAATGTAAAAGTTCACTAATGATGTTTTATGCTTTTACATGATCCTAAGCCACTTTCCCTCTGTCTAAGTTAATAGTGTTCTTTTGCATTGTCCTCATTTCGTATGTCTGCTTATCTGGGTGAGTAGATATAAAGGCATTCATTAGTTCTTGCATTCAAATTGATATGGATTTTAAAATTTATAGCATGTTTCCGAAAATTCCAACTATTTGACCCTATAGATCATATACAACCGTCTCTGAAAAGCCTCCCTTAAACTCTTACCTCTAAAGCAGACGAGTTCAAAAGAATTACCTGCCAATATATCCAGCTTGGGCCATCATTCCATTTCTATCATCCATAACCCTTTGTGGTTGATTGTTCACAACTTTCCCATCATCATTGCCTTTCCATGTGCCATCGTCCTCTTTAAATGATTGGCTCCTGAAAAGTTAGATACAAAGGTTTTTAATATGTTTTTCTTTTTTTTTTGCTTAAAGTATTTTATATGTTTAAAAGGTTTTATACACAATTTCCAGTTGATTTCGGCAATGAAAAATTTCATAGGTTTTATTTTTTTTTGTTTTACTAACAACCCAGGCGTACATAAAATACGTAAATGTTTTCTTTTTGCTAAGCCTTGGTGCTCACCGGTAAACCATTTGAAGGACTAAATTAAATAATAAAAACAAAATTTAACCAGCACCATATTGGTGAATTAAAGTGGAATTAAATTACTGCGATCTCTTTAGTTCCCGACGACATCAAACTATTTTTCAAAAATTAAGACAACGAAATAGTAATTCATCTTAAATTTGAAAACAGTTCAAAAATAATAAAAATATAGTGTTAAAAAAATAAAACTTTAATAATTGGTCAAATTCTTCATACCATACTATTAGACTGTAAACTAGTTTTGAGCCAAACCGATTCGAAAAGTGAACTCAATTCTTATGGCCAGTTCCAACTATGGATGCGTCTATGCGTTATAGTCTTTGTCATTTTATTACACAAACTCCCCAGAATTAGTTATATTTATGGTTGAAATTATGATCTTATGATCTTTGCACGTTCGCAAAATATTTGTCCAGCTAACAGATGGTGATGGTCTTAAGTATCGTTAATGATCTGAGGTGAAGAAGTACCCATTTGCGAGGTAAGCACCGGTGACTTTATTCCCCCCGGAATTTGAATTCATTAAATTTCAACTCGACCCCTTGAGTTGACCACCCACCAACTATATCACAGAAACATGCAAATCATTCTAATTTATATTATTACATCGCAATTTTTATCTTAATACTGTCTTTAGAAAAGTAAACCATTTGTGGTTATTTAATTATTAGTGTAATTTTAAGATAAATAATTTGTTTATATTTACTTATTGCAGGGTAGTACACAAATTCCGCAACATTTTTCCATTCCACTCAAGTTTTTTTCAGCTTCTCTCATATCTGCGTTAATTTGATCCATTCCTTCTTCAATTCGGTCAAGTTGCTCTAAAATCATAGATGACAAATTTAAAATGTAATATTTATATATATTGACCAAGTGGTTAACATTAAACTTGTTTGTTGTCCATTTATTAAAACACCAGTTAAGACGCAGTTGCATTATTTTATCAACGACATAATATATTATCAGCTAAAAACGTGTGACAAAGGCCATTCTGCAAGGTGGAAGACATGGGATTTCACCATTCTTGGAGTTGACAATATGTTTGTCTCTGCTTGAAGGAGGCTACCAGCTATCTTTACAGGAAACAGTTTGTCGAACGGAGACATCAACGAATACATATGCTATCTTCGTAACATTATACAACATTAATCTTACAATTTATGTCATATAAAAAAATATATATATGTATCATAACGATGGCAATGTTTACATTGTTTACCTTTCAAAAATTTTACAAATAACAAAAAATTTGTTTCACATCTTCCGGCGTTCCCTTATTTGTGATAAATGATTTGATCAGAAGCGGGTGTCTTTGAGATCAACCCGGAGACAGATGGTCAAACTGTATGTGGTAGGAGGTGTCTGTCTTACAATTGCTCAACTCCATAATAACAATTTTATATAGTTTAAAGGTATATACAGTTGTTATGCCTTGCCTGTCGAAAGCACCAATATATCGCTCAGCCGGCTAGCTATCGGCTCAGGGGTAGTTCGACCGCGATATATTTGGCGGCAAGTTAATAAACAAATTTGTATTCTTTTATAAATAAAAAAAACAAATATTTCCATAAAACATGTCCGCCCTTCTCTAATATTATGACATAGATGCTATCTACTTTCATTCATGCACATTCAGCAATTTAATTTAGAATATAAATCACACTTCATTACCAGCTGGCTACTCTAAAAAGAGTGCAAATGCTGCCACTGCTTATCGATTAATCGTCCACTGTGTCCAGGTTGATATCGAACTTGCTTGGCTATTGCATCTGCTATTTATCCTTTGATAGAAATTTAATATTTTTCGTCGGCCAAACAATAGTAACTTATTACGGAGGCTGTAGCATAAATAGGAACAGGATGCCAGAAACTGAACAATTGCCAGAAGGCTGGGAAAAACGCACCAGCCGCTCAACCGGGATGAGCTATTATCTCAACGTGCACACAAAGGAATCCCAGTGGGACCAGCCAACTGAGCCGGCCAAGAAGGCCGGAGGCAGTGGCTCCACTGGCGATAGCTCCAGTGAAGTGCAATGCCTTCATTTGCTGGTAAAACACAAGGGCAGCCGACGACCGAGCTCGTGGCGCGAGGAGAACATCACTCGAACCAAGGAGGAGGCGCAAATGCTGCTTGAGATTTATCGCAATAAGATTGTCAACAGAGAGGCTACATTCGAGGAACTGGCGCGCTCCTACTCCGATTGCAGTTCGGCCAAACGTGGCGGCGACTTGGGTAAATTCGGACGCGGTCAAATGCAAGCGCCCTTTGAGAAGGCAGCTTTCGCACTGAAGGTGGGACAACTCTCGGACATTGTGGACACGGATTCCGGCCTGCACATCATAGTGCGCAAATCGTAAATAGAATGAGATGATGACATAGATATAGAGGGCACTTTAGGGTCCATTAGGACGCTGTTAAGCTCTGTGCAAACTAGTTTCAAAGCTATATATAATTTTTGAAGAGCATATGGAAATAACTATATTTAAGACATTGCATGTCTCTAAATATATTGACACAAATTGAATTAGTATTATGTGAAAAAAAGAAAGATCATTTTGTAATATATAAATATATATAAGCGAATTTAGTGTTGGTCAACAAAATGTTACGGATCACGATGTCACATGTATCTCATGAGTTGTAAATTAAATAGTCTGAAAAACTGAACATGAGGTGGTAAATTAATGCGATTGGGTGAGATGAGGGCATAAGAAACCAGCGAGAAAGGAATGATTGTGAAAGGGAATTTCTCCAGCATATTTAGAGGAGGAATCACTAGGAAGGGAGGGACACGCAGGCTGTACAACATCCACACAGCCAACACAGCACCGAGCGGACTGTTTTGATGGAAATATTTGTGTTTTTTTTTTTTATTTATAAAAGAATAAACATTTTTTTGTTAACTTGCCGCCCAATACATCGCGGTCGGACTACCCCTGAGCCGATAGCTAGCCGGCTGAGCGATATATTGGTGCTTTCAACAGGCAAGGCATAACACAGTTTAAATACAAGGAATATACTTTTATATCTTGAAATAAAACGAGTATATATTCGCTTGGGTTGACGTCAAGATCAACCGGTCTGGATAAAATGTACAGATAATCATGTCAAGAAATATATGTGTATATTTACATTCTCGATTATATATATCTTTAAAATTGATTTTATTGCAATCAAAAAAGCAGTTTTTTCGATTTTAGAGAAACGGAGTGACTTCTCGATAAAATGCTCTTCATCTGCATGAGGTACGTAGGAACTTCGATTCCAAATTTCAAGAATCTAGGTCTTATAGTCTTTGAGATCGACTAACTCATACAGACGGACAGACGGATAGACATGGACATGCTTAGATCGAATTGTCTATTGGTGCTTTGCTCTTATCGATATATGATCTTATCGATCTGATCGATATGTGAAATATCGATGTTATCGAATTCGTAGTCTCCCAGTGAGCGTAGTTTTAAGTTTTAAGTTTCTAGCTTTAACGGTTTCGATGAAAGGTGCGCTTATACAGACAACGTTGTGATATTATACAATGCAATACTATAGAAAACTTACTATTAAAATACTTGTGTATTTAAAATCTAAAAACGCGTTACAAAATTTAATTTATCAAAATACGTTTTGTATAAACAGACAGTCGAACAGGATTATATAGTAATATAATATAATAATATAGTAATATATATAGTTTACGGAGGCAAAGACATGCATTTTCCATAAATTTGGGCTTCCAGGATATCAAAGAGTTGAATCCAAATTGTGAATTTATATTTTCGAATGGCCTTAATTTACAGACAATGTCTTAGAGATTTCTGTGCCGACCTTCTCAGCTTTTATTCATTGTGTCAATTCGTCAATTTGGTGCTGCGAACTTCATTCGACTTTAGCCAAATAAAATTCTTTGTGAAAGTGAAATTTTCATGTTTAATTAACAACTCTTTACTGTGTAAAAGGCAAACCAAGTTTATAATAATATAAAATTATTATTATGTTACAAATTTATCTTACCTCTCGGTAGAAAATTACAGTTCTATCAAGTTGGTACATTTCGCGGTGGAGAGATTAGAATACTTGAAGTTTGATATATATATTGAAAAATTAAGTTTCTTTCTGACACAAGAAGACTTATCAAATTCTTGGAAGGAAGAACGAAAAATGGGGTCAACCAATGTTATAGGTTTGCTCTACGAATCACCGAGACTAAAATAATAATAAAATAAATAAAAAGAATACTACGGAACATAGTATCTGACACAAATCGGCTCCCTTACGGAAGGTCATCCTTTAAAAGATCTTTCCCTTTCACAGAACACATGACTCTGAAAACATTTATATTGGCACTCTTGAAGATATTTTTGCAGCACAACGTAATGTTTAAAATGTCAGATAGAATGATACTGTTGCATGTGAGTTCACACTCTCGGAACAGGCTTTTAAATTCCCCGCAGAAAAATTAGATTGTTTTAAAATGTCCATGCCCAGAACATTATTAATAAAGTTAGCATCCAAGTGAGTTTCATTCTCAGAAGGATCATCAGCGCCGCAGCAAAGTCCCAGTAATCAATAGGAAATCTGGGATGGGATAAGTGCACAGATTACTTGTGAGTATTTCTAGCACATGCAGAAGTCGTATGAGCTGAAAAGCCTGATTAATAATGGGCCTTGAGCCAAAGCCCCATTCTTTATCAAAGAAGCAACAGCAGCTTCACGGGGCCTGTGATCATTAGTATTAATGAAGTGAAAGCTGTCTAGGTTAACTACTAAATATTTGATTTGATTTGAGCTCCTCATCTTAGTAACAAGCATATCTGAGTTGAGGGCCCTTTCCAGCAGAATGAATGCAATCTAATTAATTGCTCAGTTGTGTTATGGGAATCATTTTCAGGAACTAGATTACTGAAGGCAAACTCCATCCAGAAGCCAGCCAAATACTTTCTAAGTTTCCAATTCACCGTCCTAAGCCGTGCTCAAGGACTGGTTTGCAATTAGGGATTTACCGACTGAATTTATACGAAGTCTAATCAAAACGTGGCTACCTATCGCTTAGCTATCGATTAGCCGATGCCTTTCGTCTTACCCTAAGCTTTAACACGTCAGACATAATCTCCCCTACAATCCAATTTATGGATGAAATGAACAATACGAAGGCAGGTGGAAGAAGCGACTCTGTACGAATAGGCGCATAGAGGTCCGGACCATCTTACTCTGGATGAAGTGGTACCTAAACAGGGCTTCCATTCCAGGCAAAGCTTTTCCAAGAGTACAAGGCATTCAACCCATAAGTGAAGTGCAGGGCAACCATTTACGGATGGATGCAGTAACGGTAACTGTCAATTACTCCAGTACTCTGCCGGCGATAGCAGCTGATTGGGCAACTCCTGTATACCTGAGCCACAATATATGTTAGGGTGGCGAATATGGCGAGCGAATATTACCGTAGATTTCTCACGAAGGAAGAGCTCATCGATATGGAGACCGCCTTTATCATAGAGATTAAGAAGAAACATCAATTAATCAACGTAAACAGCTCTGAAATGCAACGAAAAACAAGGTCATCGAGCAGCATACTTCAGCACTTTCTTCAGCAGAGTGCTCTCACTGTTGAGCATCCGGCAGCGATGGCAGGCAAACACTCTGCAGTGGCTGAGATAAGCGCGATCAAGGAGCGCTTCAAGTTTAAGAGCAGGATAAGTCTGAAAATGACGTAACGCCTTCTAATTAATTGTCAGATAATATTCTAACACTTTTAGAGGAAAGCCAGATCTGTAAAAACGAAAAGGCGAAGATAACAACGATAACAACAGTATGGCTGAGTACCTGTTGGACGACGACCTCAAAGTCTTCAATGCAAGCTGAGAATCCATTTTTGTGAAAAAAAAACAGCCGGAGTCGTCGAAATAACTTTCATAAACGCTTAGACTCAGCCATAACTGCCTGCCATGCAGGTTATCTTGGGAAGGAGACATGGGAATATTACAAACTAGGCATATTTAAAAATTAAGTAAGTAGATTTTTTCATGTAACTAAGAGGAGCCAAGGCTTCAGGGATCGTTATTTTGCAAAGCATAAATACGAATAAGAAAAGATCTCACTTTTGAAATTTCTGTAGCAACATTGGCAACGCCAGCACCTAGAATGATTAAGGCGACATACAAACGCAAATGCATTCAAGAATTTAGAATGTTCCTTGCCATGTGCAGAGCCATAAGCAGAGAACGCATTGGGATCATATAGGCATCGGGATGGTCGCAGTCAGAATATCAAACTGGGGTCTTTCCTCTGAGATTATAAGAGAGCGCTATGTTATATAGGCAATGGGCACCTTCTTAAATTATAAGTTTCGATGGAATCCTTCCGGTATGTCTGCGGACTGGAGCTATTACAACAGTTCAGGTATATAACCTAAATCTATGTTTTACCTTAGCGTTATGTTATATGTATATACCAAATGCGTGATAGATAGCTAGGGTTATTTTTCTTCCCAAAATAGGAAAGAAAGACTCAATCGTCCCAAAATCCTTTACGCCGATTAGCATCCGTCTAAATCTCCGCTAAAGAATGTGGTGGATAATTATATAATATGTAATCGCATAACTAATAATAATAATGAATTGCTAGGATAACAATTATAAATCACAGTAGAGGAGGTGACAGTCAGCACCTCAATAGTAAGAGGTGAAACAACCAGGGGCTGTCCTCAGAGCGGCAGCTCGCTAACAATGGATGGACCATTTTTTAAGTGAGTTCAAAAACCTAGGGGGAACAACAGATTGAGCTTTCACCTGAAACAGCAACTCTAGCTCTTGTAATCTGTAGGGCCCTTAATGTCACAAATTAGGGGTTATTTCCAAAAGATACTAATGTGAATGTATGTTGCAATGGTCTTACCCATTGTGAGCTACGGACGCATGGAAGTACTATGAAAACTTCTCAGACATTTCAAGCGCGATGAGTCTATGTTCCTCGACTGTGCTAGATGACACTGTCTTCTTCTTTTTTGCGCTGATTTTGAAGCAATATTTTGAGTGTCTAATGCTTGGGTCTTGAAAAGTTATATGAAAGTAGTTGAAGGAGGTACACTAAACAGGCAGACCGATTTATTTGACATTACTGATTTCTTATGAATTTCCAAAATATGCGATCTAGAACCATATTAAAACAAGAGAGAACGTTGCAGTCGGGTGTAACCGATTGCGAAATACTTTGATTCCATAAGTTATTCCAGCAGAAAACAAGTAACAAAGAACAGGGTGTGTGTAGCTAAGAAGTACTGTCCAAGTTTGCCAATCAAAATGCGGTAGATATAAGCTAGTAACGTTCCTCCGAAGTTTAGTAACTGTAGCTTTTAAATTACGGAGATATGGGATTTTGGAAATTTTGGAGACTGGAGTGGGCCGAAAAAATTATTAGATAAGGTTCCTAGTAATATTCCTTCCAAGTTTGGTAATTGTAGCTATTAAATTGGGGGTTAATAGGCTTCTGGGAATATTGGAGCTGGGAATGAGCGTGGCCAAAAGAATCCCAAGTTTAATAAGGCGGAGCGGGCGTGGCCATCCAATTGTCTATCGATCTCCTAGGCTTTGGCGATTTTGGGCACAGGTGTGGGCGTGGCCATAAAAAATTGTTATTGGTTCTTAAAGGCTGCGCCCAGTATCTTTCCGATCCCTTGGATGCAAAGAAGTCAATTCCATTCGTCAGGCAAAATTGCCGGCAGTCGAGATGTTCTTTAAGTTAAATACAATAAAGTCATTGGGAAAAGTAGAGCTAATAATATGGTGGTTTTTGGACTGTTGCTTTAAATTGTATATATTATTATCTACATTGAATCACTTGTGTCAAATTCTCTATTTCCTTTACTATGTATGTCTTACCTCCTTGCTCGTCCAACATAACAATGCTTCGCATCCCAACTTCCGCGCTCTAAATAGAAATACACGTTTATTTAAAAATTAGTACCAAAGTGGGAGAATCTCTCAATAATGTTCATATTTCTAGTTCGTATTTTAGTTTGGGTAAATGTTCGATTTAAAATTGTTATACTCTGATACCGGAAGTAGAGAAGTATATTGGTGTTGTTCAATGTTTGTATAACCGTAACTTTATTCGAGACGCTATTGTAGCTCGAAGCGTAAGCCAATTGAACCTATATGTTTCGCAAAGTTTGAGAGCTACAATATCCAAACTTGGAAGTTGTGCTTGCTTCTGAACAGATCGGTAAAACAATGTCCAAATCACGTCTACTCCAGTCACAAAAATGGGGAATCCCCATATCTACCTCAGTCTTGGAGTTAGATTTAGAAACTTGCTAAAATAAATGATTGGTATTCCATCGATTCTTCTATGTAAAGTATTACTGTCTGATGACAACTCCACAACTCCAGGCCATGCCTTGGGAACCACCCAGCACATACTTTCTATTGAATTTATAGGAAAATGTACTGCAACTCTTTCAACAACGCAAATGCGGGACGCGGAAATGTAGAAGCCATAAAACTATTGCCACTTTAATGAATATCCCCAACTTCCAAAGGGAACCGACCACAAGTTCCTTCACAATATCTAGCAACTTCCTAGCATGTTTCTTCCTAGCATGTTTCCCTCCTGTGTGGAGCCTACCCTGAGCATTTATTTATTAATTATTTCTGCATCGGCTCGCTGTTAATTTCAGTGTTTTCCAAGCGTTAAACTGGGCGATCAAGAATGTAATGTTATTATTTAAAATCAGCAAATATATTCATGAGGTGACAGAATCCGTTGATATATAACTCAACTGGGTCACAAGGACATTGTTGGAAACTGTGATGCATTCGAATAAAGGTAGAGCGTGTGGAAATAGGCACGTGCAAGCTCTTAACATTAGGAAATTCCAAGCACAAAATCACAAATTATCTGTTCCCTTTTCTGCGGACAACTGCACTAACCTACTAAAGTTTGCCAACTTGCATGCTCGATCTTCATTCATTGATCGCTCCAATCTCATATTCTCGCAGGTCGCAACATTTTTCAGTTTCCTTTTCATTTTGAGACAGGAAAATTAACATCCACACTGTTCATGGATTGTGAATAGCTCCTCGAGGGTGTCAGAAGACGTAAATTTATATATTTTGACGGCGGTTATCGGCAAACACCCCAAAAGTACATTAATGCCGCAAGTGCATCAAATTGGAAAAGTGAGTAGTAAGAGAAAAACTGTACCTATATAGAGGACCTTAGAGGAGAGAAAATTATTTAAATAGTTTTTTGGATCTGAGGAGATCTTTTTGTTATTATGTTCCACAATCGAAATGTATTGCAATTTCGGGAGTGAATTTTTTTTCTATTTGAAAAAAGGGCACATTATAAATCGTGCAAATCGGGGGAAACACGTGTCAAAAAGCAGAGCGCTGTGCAAGACGAGCAATATTTCGTGGAGAGGATCAAAATAACCAATCATGATCTTCACTTTTCTATTCGTCATATTTTTTTTAATAAAATAAAATTGTTCAAACTGGATAGATAGTTTTTGACGGCAGATTAAACTTTTTCAGTCTGTAAAAAAGATGAACTGTCCTACTAAAAAGGTACTGATCTTCCTGCAATCGATCGCTATTTTCATAGTTTTATCAAAAAGCACGTACATTCTTAATTAAACTTTTGATTTTGTTCTGTTTACCTAAAATTAAAACTGATATATTCTCTTTCTCCAACTTTTAAAGATCAACAAAATGTTGTTAGTCATAAATATTTGAGCCATCTAAATGTACCTAAATTTACCCTATTCTGGTGAGGGTCGCAACAGTAACGTAAATTTCATCATCTTCATTTATTACACAAGTCACGGATCTGTCAATAACTGCTTGTAATTCTGTTGAGATTCATTGTCTAGTTGTGACTTTAAATTCAACTGTAGGAAAGACAGTTATGGGCCCAATTCCGGTGAGAATAGCTTGGAAACTGCTAAAATTCTAGGTCAAAATTAATTTTTTTAAAAATCGTACTTTCAGGGTAAATACAATTTTGGTAGATGGCATAGATCTTTTGACTACCAATGATTGCTAATACGCAAATTGGGCGAGAGAGCCCAAGAAGCGAAAATGCAGAGAATACCAAAATGAATGAAAGTCTAAAAATGATGGATCACATTGATGGATCATTTTAAAGCTTAGAAAATTGTCTGTCTCATTTTCAATTTTCAATTTCTTTATTACTTCATAGTAAATGATTTGCTTATATTGCAATAAAAAAATTATAGATCCTCACTGTAATATTCTTTAAAAAATATCCCAAACATCATCCATCCTAGACTCAATAACACAATTATTTTTCCTCTAGACCTTAATTTACTCACGGCGTCCTATTGTCCTTATATCGATGTCTCCAAGCTAGACAAGGGTAGACGAACGTTGTAAGGGTTAAGCTTGATAGGAGGTTGTCTTCTCCGATCAACTGGCAATTGAACTAACTAGAGCACAGTTCTGCGTTCCTGGTAAAATCAATAGCAATACAGAATTGTTCGTAATTGTCGAAAGAGATTATATTTAAAATCAAATCCGGAAATTGGTTGATTAATATTCATACCTAGGTAAGTCGTACTCAGAAAAGATTACCAACAGAAAGTGAGCTCAGGTCTGCAGGAGAATATCATCGTCACCCTGCCTTCGATTGTTAAAATTTGAAAATGAATCTGAAACCTGAGTTTTTGTTGATTTTTTGTTTTAAATTTAATGAAAATTAAGTGATTCCATCTAACCTTTACCAAAACAGACAGTTTGCAGTGTATGTTGGCGATTGACAATCCATTCGAGCTGCACATATAAAATATGTTATTTTCAAAATTTTGAATATCCGGCTTCCAGGTCGAAAAATTGTGAGAACCGTTAAAAGATACTTTTTTATTTGCATCCGTTCATGTTCACACACACTTTTTGGAAAATTCACCCCTTCCTAAATGGAAAATGTGTTGTCAAGTTTTTATGGGCGAAGTGTCAATATTCGTGCGAATGTTTTCCAACTTGTGATGTGAAAAGTGTTCTTCATTTGTTGGAACGCTAAAAAGCTCCTGCATCTGTACCAAAAAAAAAAAAAAACGGTATACCTTCAAAAAGGTTAACGGATTCGGTTGACTTTTTGGTTTTTTTTTCGGGTGACTTTTTCCTTGCTCTTCTGTTGTTTTTTGTTCCCGGCAATAAGTTGGACTTGGTTTGACCAACCGAACATTGAGCAATCAAGCCTTAGCATTAAGAACTCTCGAATATGGATCCAATTTCGATATTATCGTCCGATTGGTTTTTAAAAACTGATGTTGATGCATATTTCACATATACATGTGTATTATAATATTGTTGTGCGTTATATTATGTAGTGCTGTAAATCTGGATATACATATAATGTTGGCAAAATATGAGTTTTATTATCTGTAATATATACCCTATAAATATGTGATATATTGTTGTGTTAGTAGTGGACTCACCTCCTTGATCATCAAGGGCTACAAGTGTACGTATTCCTGCCTCCTTGCTCTGGTGTGCAGCAATGTATGCAATGTAAATAGTTTGTAAAAGTGTATAGATAAGTGTTAATATTGTTAAAGTATATATATAATTAATAATTTGTATGTTGGAATTAGTATATATATATCTCAGTTTAAATTACATATATGAAATTAAGTAAGTATGATAAAAATAAAAAATAATTGTACATTAAATCATCAAAATGTATATTTGAATAGAAATTTTCTAAGAACCAATAAACAAATTATATTTATGCTGGTCAGCCAATTTGTTTTAGTTTCCTCTTGGAGAGGGTATTATAATTTTGTTTACGAAAGTCTTAAGTGTAAATGTGTATGTAATCATTTTTTGTCGGCGAAGATTTATAAATGTATGATTTTGTTAGTTTAAGAAAAGTTCAAGGAAATCTACAAATCCATCGAAGTCACAGCGACTGAAAATATCTGTTCAACGGGCACTTTAATCAATTAAATATAAATATATATTTATTTATTTTTAACTATCCCACTATGAATATATTGGTGTTCAAGTTTTGAACTTATTTATTTTAATATATAGGGAAATTAACTGTTAACTTCAAATATTTATTCCCAAAGCTGAAGCTTTAAATACTCTGAAACACCAACTTTTTTTTTTCGAAAATTTTGTTTTCCAATGCCTCATTTAATTATATTTATTCATAAAATGATTAAACATCTACTTTTTTTGGTTTTGATTATTTTTTTAAGTTTGTACTTTATCCAGATCTCATCTGGGGCGACTCGGATTTCGAGACCTTTTGATCATGACTTATAGCTGACAGGAATAAATAATAACAAAGAAAATGTTATCTCATAAGCCACAGTAATTTTCGAAATTAAAAATTAATTTAACGACCCACTTTAACCAAATAGAACCACGTCCAAAATGGTAAAAAAAAATATATAAAAAAAATATATAAAAAAAATATATAAAAAAATATAAAAACAATAGTTTGAATATTTTTAACCTAGTCTAACATACGAGTAGAGCAAAAACAAGTAATAATGCACTGATCGAGAGAGTTCGACTACGAGAGTTGTGTCTGCTTTTGTGTGCACATGTATACAGAATTGCTTGGTAAATAATAATATACGACTTCCAGTTGTGTTTCTGAAGATGTATTTGAATTAATACAGTTCATCAAGTCATAACAATGTATTTTGGCGTTTTGTTATCGTCAATCGTTTTTCATCTATATATCTAAAACGGAGATAGCTATCGATCAAATAAAATAAACTTGATCCGTCAATAATTCTAAATGTTCAGTTTTTATGGTATCTGAGATTGGCGTGTGTATACAGTCCGACATGGCTATACCGACAAATTAATCGTATCGCCTTTTTTCTCAAAAAAAAAATCTAGCATAAATCATGTAAATACTTATCATACTTGCTTCTTCTTGCCTAAAAATTAGAGACAATGCAATTGCTATATCACACTACGTGACGAATAATTCAATAAAATAGAAAAAAATCTTCTATAATTTTAAAGATAGAGTCGAATTTTCTTAATAGTATTATCTACATTCTAACATAAGATAAAACATTTGGATATTTGCCTCGCTTAATCAGATTATTCACGCAATATTTTATTGCGACCGATGTCTACTCGGTCGCTTGTGTTGACCTACACATTTGTTTTAAGTACAGTTTACTGATCAAAAACAAAAATATCGGTAATGAAGAACTCCAAATACATAAATAAAACGGTGTCAAACAATTGATTTTTAACGGCAAGACTAAAATCCACACTGTTAACTAACTCTTGACCTGTGTGGATTTTGTGAACAGCTGTTCGACGGTGTTAAAAAATGAATTGATATACATATTTGACGGCGGTTATCGGCAAACCAACATAAAAGCAGCAAGTGCATCGAAACGGAAATTAGAAAGTTTGAGTGAAAAATGATTTGGATCACCAAGTAAAAGTGTACTTATAAACACCGTAAATGGAAGAAAATTAATTCATTATATTAAATTTGTGCCTCTCAGTAGACCTTTTTGTTTTTCGGTTCCACAAAAGATATGCAAACTGGGCTTTATCCCCACACTCAACTCATGTCAAACTGTTTACAGGTCTTAAAGCTATGAAGATTATATTTGTTGGCGCTATCAGCTATTTCATAGCTTTATTTAAACTAAAAAACACAAAGTTATTTCAGAAACGCTATAAGCTTAATAACAATGGAGATTGAGGCTAGAAGCTAACGCTAAGCATATTTCACTGCACTTTATTTTGTTTTTTTGAAGGTCTGAAACCAATTATAAAGGCGATCGATTAGCGACAGTTATGAAAAACGACTGATTCGCTGCAGCCGCCGGCGGATCAGCGAGCACCTCTAATCGAGAGAGAGAGAGCGCTGTACAAAACGAGCGCTGCTAACGCTGGCTGCTGCAGCTCAAACTGCACTTAACATAGTGTGCATATGTAATGACAAGTAACAGTAAGCTGTTCATATTATGCGTCGCAGAGCGCCAAATTCAAATATGTAATCAATTCACTAAGATTAAAAGTTCTTTGCTGCTATATTTATTATTGTAAATTCGTTAATATTCGCTACCCTCTCTATCTCTTTCTATTTTGTTTTCTTCTTTTAATACTTCCAGTTAATAACACAATAAATTACTAACTTTTAATATTTCTTTGATCCGATTAGGTTTTGCAAAAAACTTAAATGTTATAAAGCTTGTTATAAAGCTTGTCCGTCCACGTGCATTTCAGAAAATATAAGCGATATAGATTTACAGATCAAGTTAACTTAATTTATTCGATAACACAAGGCACGGAAGTGCTATTAAATCAAAAACACATCGATATGCCTCTAAATGTATACATTTTAAAGTTAGAGACACCAAATATTTAATGGAGCAACCAGTAAGGTTGATTATTCTGCAATAAACGAGATCTCGAGCACGAAAATCGTGAAAACCTTTATCTTCCACAATTTAAGAGCTATGGTGACTTAGAACGTAGACCTCTAGTCTCATGGACCAATTTCCAAGAGAAAAATTTTTTGCGAAGATCGAACCATGGCCGAACCACGCCCATAACCCTACCCTCTCCCCAAACAACATTTCCACAAATAAAATGTATTTTTATCTTTTATGTGTTTGTATTACCCTAGTATCAGAGTATTACGCAGTTGGTTATGTCCGACTGCAAGGTTCATGTGCGATAATTAATATTATTGTTTAAAATGTCCTTTCTTCACGTACAGACATTTACAAAACATTATTACACTATTTCTAAGAATTTGGAATGCATGCATCAAAGAATTTCATAATTTAATCATCGGACATGAATACGTGTTTATCTGGGATTAAGATAATACTTACTTAAATCTTAGTATAGTAGGCAAAATATTTTTATACTATTTTAAATAAATCCAATCTTACCTCTTCACAGAGAGCAAGCATGCGCCGAGTGCTTTCCAACGACTGAAATCAAAGATATAAATCACAGTTAGTAAATTGAAATTAATATGCTAGATCCCTGTCTACGCCTTTACATAACTTATTTATATTGTGTGATTTTTCAGACTTTACTAAGTAATTTGATTCTGTTATTCACTGTACTTTTATTACCATATTCGATTTCCATTTTACCTTCAAGCTTGATCTCAAAAAGTAATTTTTAACGCATTACCTTCTAGACCTGACTGACGTGTCACAAGTCAGTTAAATTTATTATAAATAAATATTAACGATCTTATTGCAAAATATTAATTTAACTTAACTTCGCACTCAAAAAGTTAGCTACAGTTCAACTGTGCTAAGTTTCAAGTAATTATATTTCATCCTAGTGTAATCTATCTTAACTTCAAGTCACTGTCAAAATGGGCATTCAATTTGCTTTTTATTAATTATATGCATCCCGCAGGGAATCAAACGGGAATCCGAAAAGAGACGTTAATAATAATAGTCCATGAATATTTACCTCATCTGCTGTCCCCTGTGCTTTTATCTGCAACTCCTCCAGTTCCGTCTTCGGAACCTGGGGACCAGGTGCTTCTTCAGTAGGTTCCTCTGGCATTCTGAAAATATTAAAATATACAAATATTAAATTGTTGAATAATTGCTTATAATCATAGTTCAATTAAATTGTTATTGTTTGTCCATATCCATATAACCATAAAATATAAAAAAACATAAACATTTGCGAATCAGAACTGCAAAGACTAAACACAAAAACATACCCTAGTTAATCGATTTTAAATACCAAAACTGCAATTGAATTTGCACATCGTTATTTATGATTTATTCAATTCACAAAAGTCACAAAAGTCCATATCAAATCCATATTAATAAACAGTTTGTGCAGACTGACTGGATTATAGATGAACTACGTGGAGTCTACACTTTGGGGCCTCAGAAGATAAACTAAGCCTGTCTTGGAATTTTGTACCCCCAATTGAAAATGTATTGAAAACTGCAGACTGCTACCAATTATTGTTTAATTGATCATACAAGAATTTTCTCTTTTTTCACAGATACTTCGTGTTGGTCTGATCTTCTCTTTACACGAAAATAAATTTCTTTCTAACAAATTCAGAAAGCATGAGATTACTGAAATATGTATTCTCGGTGGAGTAAGCAATATTACTGCAAAGAGGCTATCAGCGTCAGGTTCTCTTCATTCGACCTACATACAAAAAAAATCAAAAGTTCATATAGCTTTATATAGCATGGACCTTTACGCTCCAGCCCCACGCAAGCCTAAATAATTTTAGTTCACTTTCTTGCTGAAGAATAACTATTACTCTAGAAAACCCCAATTGAGAGATTCCAACTTAAACTGATTAGAGTATTCCACGCACGACATTTAATAAATTCAGTGACAGACTGTGCCAACAATATTCTATGCTTTCTCATTTTTGCAAACTGTGCAAGTTTTTAGGGACGACTGTATATGGCAACAAGACCAATCCTATCAAAGTGAGGTGTACTGAAAACTCACTCAGAAAATAAAAAACATAACATAGCCTATTAAGGGCATGCTATAAAATCAATGGAATTCAAAGAGTGAGATAATTATAAATATGCCGTCAGACTATGCAAGTAAGGTACTCGCAGATAAGGTCAAGTCAGACTAATAGTTTGCTTTCACATTATACCAGCCAAGTAAAGAGGAAGCGATAAACTCTTAATGTTTAAGGAGAGAGATTCCAAGAAATCATTAGAAGTGGGTTGAAGAAGACTGGGCTGTCCGCTACTCGTAATTGCTGAACAAGAAACCAGGACCAAGGTGTGTGTGTGAAGACGTCGAGTGTTACACACATTTCGACTTTTATTGATTTTTTTCTTTGCCAGTGCTACAAGCTGATATTTATTATTTAATATACTTGCCACTAATGAATAATCAGTTTAAACAGATAGTATTAATAATACATATGTATTAAATATTGACGATTATAATAATTCAAAATTTCCCTGTTAATATACAAATTTATTTAGTTTGACTTAATTAAATTTTGTTATGCATTTCCCTTAAAATTTGATTTTAGTTTAACTTTAAATTGTGAGCCACTTCCAAAAGTTGTTAAGTTAAGAGAAAGTTGGTGCCAAAGTAGTTCATGGCATTGAAGAAGACGTCTCCGATGAGCTGTGTAGCCATGACAGAGTCATACAAATTTGCATCACAATTTTGATGTAATGAAATTGCAAGAATGAGCATGGAAAAATAATTCCAAGACAATACTACTTTTGAAAGCAATAGCCCAAAGGCATCTGTTTTGAAACTTTAAAAAATTCTCGCTTTCACAAATCGATGCCCCAAAACGTCCGCTTTAAAAATTGAAACGCAAAGATTTTGCACTTTCGCAGCACGCCTCTCTAGACATTTTGGACAGCAAATAAGGGATTCTTTTGCATTTTCATCAAGATAGTTTCAAAATTCAAAAGACTAGGTTACAAAGGAGCAGACTGGCTGTACTAACTTTGACTTTAATTACTTTATGCTTTTGAACATGTCTCTATCTTTGCGTTTAACATGTCGTTTTTAAATTATGATACCGAAATCTATATTTATCGACATTCTCTGAACAAAACAAGATATCGAAAGAATATTACATTTTACTAGATTTTATATACAAGAGCCTATATGTATATACAATTTCAATCCTCAAGTCTCCTATAGTCTCTGAGCTCCATAAAATGGACGAGTGGACGGGCAGTCAGATATATGACGGACATAATACCCAAAAAAAAGTAATATATAACATATCATCATGCATTTATGCATATGTAAAACAATTCTTCTGTGTTAATATGTAAACATTTTGGAAACTATAAGATGAGAAAACCTGAAATGCCAATTTATGGGTTGACAAAATGTGCAATAATTATCATATTGAACAAATAATGAAGCAAAAGACAAATACAAATAATAATACACTGTACACCTACATTAACTAATTTTAATTCGATTTTGTGACGGCGATTTATGTAAAGATTATTGCGAAAGTTAATGTTAATGTTTACGTTACTATTAATATTAATGTAGGGGCAGGTCTAAATCCCGATTCTGCGCACTGCTAAACTACGTAAGTTGTGTAAAATCAATAGGCTCATGTCCGTAATCTGTGTAAAAATGTTGTTCATTTTACAAACGTATCAGAATATGATAATATTCATTTTGTTATATATTTGAATATATTTAACTTCACATAATATATAGCGAATGCAGTGCATTCAAATAGTAATACATAATTTTAATATACATACTTGGCTTGCTGTTTTGTGTTTTCACAGTAGAGTTAAGTCAATTTTCACTTATCCGCTAGTTTCTCCTTAAACAAGAATGTAATATTGACCGAATATTTTTCTAATTTTTTTGTCTCGCGCACTGATAGTAAACCACCTAGTTTTACTTCACTTCTGTACTCAAATTGTTTTTATACCCTGCGATATCACAGAGCAAGTAAAAGCCTACCACAACCAAAGACCCGCTCATATGAGGTATATATGCCATGTGTCCACATATCTATTTTACAAATAAAACTAATAATTTTAATCGTGAAAACTTCTGTGGCAAATATAATATAATAATCAAATACTATAATAATTCATGTTATTATTAAATCAAATTATTTATTATTAATTATTAGAAAACGATGAAAAGGGTATCTGGCAACTGTTCCGTTTCATTTCTGTCCCTGCAATATGACAAGCTTTTGCGCGCGCATTTTAAGGGACACATCTCAAAGCTTTCGATTAGCAGGGAAGTCAAAGCTCATATTAGATAACCAATGAGCAGAGTTTAAAACAAATACTAATTGGGCTTTTATATTGACTCTTAAACAATTTATTAAATTAAGTTATATTAATATTTTTAAAGCTTATAAGCAATATTAATTATACTTTAAAATACATTTAAGATTAATATAACCATAATATAAGTAAATTTTATAATAGTAATTATAATATAAGATCTGTATTTAAGATAACAAGATATAACTAGATTTAAATTTAACTCTTAACCCTACCCTATTTATGACATTTTGACAATGATTCTAGGTTTTTGTAACAATAAATTTCAAATTCTGTATAACACATTTACAGTGTAGCAAATGAGACAAATTAGATAGCTTGGATATTGTTATTATTAGGAGCCAGTTTTTAATATCCGACTAGAATTGTATTTTTACCTAATTCATTTCAAAGTGCTGGCTCCTCAGTAAGAAACTCAGCGGACTTCGTAGAAGACGGTTCTACTATCACTTCCGGTTTTGTATGTGATCCCACAACTATTTATTTCAGGTCTTAGGTTTTTACCACTTCTTGAAACTGGACGTCGGTTTTCAAAGTCAAAAGTGTTAACGAATACGCAAACCTTGAGTTGCCATTCCATGATATCTTCTGAAAACACGCTTCGAATAATAACTGAGGCGATGTGGCACTATCAACTTACATACGAGGAAAAAACCCATAATTGCACATAATTTTTCACGCCATGAGCAAGCTTAGGGCGTAACACGGAGAGGTTCAAGTTTAATTTGATTAAGAATGTTAAAAATCTTCTAGCAACATTCACAATAGAAAAGTGTAAAACGTACATAAAATAAACCAGTCCCACGTAGACTCAAAAATTACTTACTGGTAGAAGTTTCCTAATTTCCATAAGCTTGGCGCTCCCTAACTAACAGCCTTGAAGGATCAACTCAAAAAGTCACAAAAGTGCTAATAAAAGTAAAAGACAATTTAATATTTGATACAGGTAAAAATTATTACCCGAGTTCTTAATTATTAGTAAAGATGTTATTACTACAATTTTGCACCATAAATCGAAAAATAACTTTTTGTAATTATAAAACAACTAATGCGAGTGCATGTGAATAGTCCAATGGTGAAAAAGAGCCAAATACCCGAAATTGTGTATCATTGTATGCATCGCTAAAAAATAATTTTACAGAAGACTTTAAAAATAAATTAAAAAACCTTGGTGCCCAATTGCGTAATGAGTGCAAAACGATTCCCATTCCAAAATAATACATTTTGCTTGAAAAAAAACGCCGAAAATAAACCTGATAAAAAATTACACAACCCAATGAAAATTTAATAAATTGTTTAAAAAAATTCTTCTGGCAATGTAAATAATGTTTCTGTTACTGTTTTGCAAATTCATTTTAACCTAAAATATTTATTATTAAAAAAAATAAAAAAAAGTGCCTTAAAATAATTATTAATTTTTAACAGAGGAGTATACGAATAATTACAAAATTATTAAAGCGATTCCGTAATTTCCAACCAATTTTATTTAATATATAAATATGTAAATTTCCTTCTGGATGTAGTTAAAAATGGTTTGTGGAAGTTTTCTAAGCTCCTTGAACAAATGTTTAAGTCAACCTTATAAAGCTCTAATGCCTAAATTAAAGCAAGAAATCTTTCGCCGAAATCTATATATTAAAATATGAATATTAAAAAATTATTTTGTCTTATTATGACATCTCACTAAGTATTATCGCTTATTGAAATGAATTAATAAAGAATTAAGTTGCTCGCGGCATTTTCAACCAATTAATTAAATCAGCCATCATAAAAACGCTTTCAAATCATTTTACAATTATAAAAAAATATTATATTTCTGCATACATGGATATATCAAAATATACAATTAAATACAAATACAAATTTACACAATTTGATAATTCAAAACACAATTAACAACAGTTGAAGTTAGAATCATAGTTATCATCAAAGGGATTCGTTGAATCACGTGTTCCATGGGATGCTTCGGCCATGCGATATTTATCCGAAATTCTTAGCTTAAATAACCCAGAAGCAAAATCATTTGAAATTGTCTTAATTGTGTTGCCAGACTTGGAACTAAAGTTCATACTTTCCGAATTCGAAAGAAAGTATTCAGTATTTTTGGCACACAGAACACAATCCGTATTATCATCGCCATTGTTAGTACTGTAATTGTAGCTGAGGCAATCTTTGTGGAATGAATGCTGACATAGAAAATACACTGAGGGCATGTGCAACGGTTGGCGGCAAATATCGCAGCCCCTGTTGCGAAACTCCATTGGATTCGACTTGAATTGCGATACTAATGCATCATTGACATCTATTTCATTTCTGAGATCATTATTCAACTGCAGCTCGGATTTTACATCATTTGCATTTTTCGTAAACGTTTCCATCAAAAATGGTTTAATATCGATTATTTTTATCTCAGAGTTACTGCATACTTTTTGCAAAATATTTAGCAATGATCGCTGATCAGTTGTCAACACAGGCGCAAGACTTGGATTCTTTTTAATTGTTTCCTCGATGCATTTTGAGTTTGTTTCATCGCCAGTCAGTATTTCAGAATATCCAGCGGCTTCTGGATGTCCATTTGTGTGAGTAAATTGATAAGCCTTGGATATTATTGCAATCTTCTGAGAACTAAGCGAAGTTTTCTTTAAAAAATCGCGAATATATTCCGAAGATATCTTATTGTCACGCCAAAGACAAAGGTAAAGAGTAAGCAAATAATAAGATAACTTTTCATCACAGTTGGAAGAACTTTCTATCAGTTCAGCTATTAACTTTGCACAAAACTCCTCGTAATTGGAGAAGACAGTTAAAAATCGCAATACGTTTTTTATTTTATGTGTTTTCACCAGTGATTCTGCCGTTGTGAAAACCTTTTGGGAATCCAGCGATATAAGTTCCCGACCATATTCTTGGAAAAATTGATAAATTTCATCTTCGTCCATTTGCTGAAAGTCCGTCGTCTGCAAATATTCGCTGGCACTTTTTAAACTGGAGATATTAAGCGATCTAAGCGATATATTCCTAAAGTCGCAAATGTGACTGGAATCGTTTCGAGTAATCCAAAACTCATCAATTTTCGAGCTGAGCTTTTCCCGATCCACGCAACATTCAAGCAGTTTCTTGTGCTCAATGCTGGCGTGTTTATTTTTCAACAATTCATTCATGTATTGCATTAGGTGACCATTGTGCCTAAGACTTAACAGTTTCGAAATGATGTTGTATGGCTTTATTTCACCAATAGTCTGAGCATATTCGGTGACTGCCTCAGATAATCTGCCTCTTTGCAATAAATTATTGCCGTGCTGCAAACGAACATTTGCAATATTTTCACTTTCGGCGGCGCTTGCCTCTTTTTCCAAAATGCTCAGCGCTTTATCGTGCAAACACTGTGCGATTAGAAGGCGAACTTTATCATTAGTATTATGCTGTTGCAATTGGTATTGATGGTACGTAGACATATATTGCGAGTGTTCGCCTTTAATTATAATATGATAAGCATTTGTCGCATTGAGAATGCAAAGCAAATTCGAAATTCGTTCGTTGAAAAGAATCAATTTGTTGTGCACGTCCACAACGATGAGTCTGGAGCCAAATTGAGCCTTAACCACGACGAGCAAATGATGGCCAATCCACGACAGAAACTCCTTTTGACCAGCAATCACGGAGCAGCCTCCGCGTCCATCCCGACTAAAACAGTAAATGGCATCATCTCGTCCAACGACGAAAAACGAGTTGGGCCCAAGTGGTTCGGACATGGTGCAACACTGGTTATGCATATCCCTATCGCTGCCCAGTGGATATGTGGCGATAATTGAAGCTCTATCATTCAATACAAGACTATAAACTCCATCGAGAGACATGACGAACACATTGCAAATTTGCGTCTCCGACTGCTGATAGCAAGTATTAAATTCTATTCCATTTATGGCACTTGTTGCAATGCTCTGCTGACAAATATTTGACGAAAGATCTCGGTTGATTTTACCAAAATAGAGGAGGATGTCACCCCGCTCGAACCCTATGCCTAAGGCATATGTCTTATCGGGTCCAATGATGGCGACCTGCATAAGTGTGACCCGACTCGTTGTGGGCAAAATTGCGGATGCGAGGCATGAAAATCCCTCCTTTTTGAACTGGTTGAGGTCGTATATGTATATGCCCAGCGAACGATTTGTGTCATTTTGAGCCACTATTGTGAGCATATTGTTCGTGGTTAGTGCACACAGTTTAATTGGCTGCTTGATTTCGTGGCAATCAAATCGTATAGGTATTTTATCATTCTCAAAGAAAACATGCACACATCCATTTTTGTCGCATAGTACGAGAGAAGTGCTCGTTGTTCCATTGGATGCTTTGACTAGGCTAAAGCAGCGCGCTGCTATTTCTGTAATTGTGTTATCTGCTTTGATTGAGCGCAAAGTGATTAAATCAAATAGTTTGACTTTTTTCCATTCCAAGACACTCATCCTGATGATTTATATGTACAATACTATATAATAATAAACTGTTTTTGTGGGTGTAAGCTAGTGATGTGAGAAATCATCGACATATTCGTATATCGTATTCGTATATATATATTCGTATATCGATGTATCTGTCTTTTAAAGTTCATCGGTCATCGCATCCACGGTTCTTCGGTAGAACTCGAGTTGTGTTCAGCGCTCACTTCTACTTTCAACAGGCTGATTGTGTTTATTATTCATTGCTTAATTTTATTTATATATATGTATTACTGTTCTTCTTTTAATTCAGTTTAATTCTGGAATTTCATATTCTTGGTGTTAATAACCTTCTAAATATATCGTAAAATATCGGTAGCTACTCTTCCCGTTTGAAGCACTCGCAGTGGAAACTGGCTAATTAGGTATGCGAAAAATTCATAACTATCGGTTAGTTTTTCCATCCCTATTTCTGCCATCTATCAACATTGTGTTAAATCAACATCGCTGAAAGTAAGGATGTTTGGAAATATTAGAGCCCTTCGAAGGGTTTTGGTGACACAAAGAGCCATACAAGTTCTAAATGGCAACACAAATCTAATAAGCAGACAAAGTCATGTGTAAGTAGTACGACTTATGCATCAGGCGTACATAGAATATTGGTTTTGTTATATTACATAACGTTTTTATTTAGTGTCTCTTACCGAAATGCTCCACCGCCTCACTCAAAGGCAACTAAAATTGGAGCCGTTGCCGTTGGAGCAGCGATGTGGTGGTGGGTAATCTGGCACCTGTGGCATGAACCCGATCACATAACGGTAAGTGCCAGCACTTCCCCGTATTTATATTTATATTCACTGAAATTAACCGGTATTTTTGTATTCCCAGGGAGAGTTCGACTACCCAGATCCGCTGAAGTGGAGCAATGCCGAACTGGGAATCCCTCGTGATGATGCATAATGTAATTTATAATTGGAACAGAATTAATACAATGTTATGAATACAAAATGTTGCTGTTGTGATTCATGGGATAAAGCAAACAAACATCAGCCTTCTAATGATTAAAAATCAACTGTCCAAGTTTAGTTTTTCATTAATAATGACACACGCAATGGAGTGATTGATGAAATGGGGATTTATTTTTGGCAGACTTTGAAGTGCATTCGAAATCTATCGGCTGCGAAATATTCTGTATCTTTTATTGTAGCAGATTAAAACTCAAATTTAATTCTCAATAAATAAAAAATAACAACACTGCATATTGATCATTTAAAGTAACTTCAAAATTAGAAATACCTTTTATAAGGAGATAGATTTTTGCCTTAGTTTCATACCATCATTAGAATTCTGTAAAGTGTATTGTAGAGTTGTGCAAATTAATGTAAAACATTAAGGCATCTCCCATAAAGGATATAAAAATTAACCATAGATTACCCGCTTCCATTGGCTGGATTTCGCTGATGCACACTCGTGAGCAGCGTACTCAGCGTTGAGCGGCCCTTGGCCCTAAGTACCAAATACGCTGATACGATATTTCTCATGAGCAACGAACCCAGCTTATTTTGCACTTTCCGGGATTGGCCGCGAGAGCGAAATCGTAACGGCTACTCTAGGTTAAGAGGTTTTCTGATATGCATTTTGTACTTAGTTCTAATCACACTGAAGAAGATGCGAGATTCCCCTCGAATAATATAGTCATGATAACTCAAAAAGTGTTCGACTCAATAAAGGCGATAATTAAATAAATAAAGTAATAACAAAAAGCTTAATTTACATACACATTTGATATGTGCACAGGACTAATTATGTGATGCCTTCAGTCACAACATTTTAATTTTTGTCCCGTCACGGCAAATGCCGAATATTTCAGATTTTGTTCAAATTTTCCAATTAAAAAATAATGTAAATTTCAATTTATTTAAGATCTTTTTTTTCAAAATTATTTCCTAGCATAGTCCTCTAAAATTCGGAGGGTGAATAATTCCGTTGAAATGACGACGGAGTAATAATCAACATTATTGTACGAACTCGAAAATATTTATTTTAGCTTTCATTATTCATTAATTGTTGGTTGCGCAATTTGCAATAGTTTTTAGAAATGTGTAATCAATGACAACTAATTTTTGTTTTTTCGTCTTTCAATTAAAATTTCAGACATTGTTTATATGGAATTTTATCGAAGTTCAAATTACGTCTATGAGAAGTCAGTTTCAGCTCAATATGCTTAAAATGCCTTATGAACTTATGTATTCTAATTCATAAAATTTCCCTTAAAAAAAATTAATGTATAATCAGCACTTGGCATTTTTAGGGATTCTCGAGTTTGGTCGTTAATATCTTGTTTTCCGGTACCTAGCGCAATTTTCATGATCATTCCCAATGCCTCCCACTCAAAGGTTTTCGGTTTTTTTCTATTTTCCATCTAAACGTGCATGATGAGCAAGGCACAGGACAAGTTGCAGTTCCACGAAATGGAGCTGGACATGCGCATGTTCAAGGCAATTGCGCAGTTCAGCTGGATGTAGACCACTTTGTGGTCAGTTCAGTGGATGGCTAATACTGAAGATCCTTGACTCCAAGCTGAATGCAAGCGAGCAGTGTGTGAGCGCCTTAGTGCTGGTGCCCACAAAGGAGCTGTGTCGGCAGTCGCGTCTGATCATTGAGCAGCGGACCGAGTCGTGCGGCAAGCTTATCCGTGTGGCGGACATTGCTGGCAGCTCCAACGATATGGCAACACAGTTATGTTCTTGCCAAGCAACCAGATATTGTGGTGGCGACACTCGAGTCGAGCACATCGCGTCATTGATTTTCAGTGTGTAAATAATGTTATTAATTTTGATTTTCCACGCGATGTCACGTCATATCCATCAGGCTGGACGCACAGCTCGTGGCAATAGTAATGGCTCCGTTTTCTCGTTTGTCAACGGTAAGAAGTTGCCCATCAACCTGTCCGTTGAGGAGAAACTGCGTAGCACCTTTGGCTGGAACACGATACACAAAAAGGATAACGCTACCGTCGTCGTCCAGCTTAGAGGATAACCAGAAGGCGGGCAAAAGTAAAACAGTTGAGCGGCTCAACAGCCTGGAACGTCCGCAGAAGGAAGTCGTCTACCAATTCAAAATGGAGAACGTGGAGGCGTTTCGATGTCGCGCTCTGGATTGCAGCCGTGCCGCTAACCTTGTCGCTGTGCACGATACACGGATATGTGAGATCAAGACCTAGATTATAAACTGTGAGATGCTCAAAGGTTTTTTCGAAGAAAAAAAACGCGATCTGCAGGCATAAGTTGCATTCGCATTTCGCCCACATCTCGGAATACATATTGCCCAAGGCACTCAAGGGTGGCGCCAAGGCGGCCTTTCAGCGCCAGAGGAATGCTCCCCTGATGGTCAGCAAAGTAGACTATGGTAAGCGAAGTGGCGAGCCCAAAAGGCAAACGAGTCAAATGAATTGTTCATATGTTTTACTGAATGGCTGGACGGAGAAGTGTTCTCTATTTTATTGACATCCTTCGCTGTGCAAACATCGGTGAAAATCGAATATCAATAGCAATGTCACTCAGAATGAAAAGCATTTCACAAGTTGTATTTGCAAAGTTATTCCTATATTTATATGAAGACTTCAAATAGGTGCAACTACTAATCGAGCTCCTTAATTTCGTGTCTAGTTCAGATAAAAAATTTGACTTTGACTTTCCAGCTGATATCGGCGATGCAGATATTGAGAAATAAATTCGCTTTGGGACGTATATCATATCCAGATCTGATTTCAACGTGTCGAGTTTGCTTTCTCTAAAAAGTCTAAGGGGGAAACAGAGATCGAGGCTGATGTGAAGCTGGAACATGACAAGAATCAAAGATCGCGTATAGTTAAATTGGTTGTTGTATATAATAATGATATCTATATCATGATGCATTTTACAAAACAATTAATGCTGTCTGGAAAATTAACCAGTGCATTTATTTATTCAAATCCCAAAGTTTACTTTTTAAGCATGAACGTCACGCTGAGCCTTCTCCCAGGCAGCCATTGGTCCGTGCTCTCGTCGGTATTTGACATTGCATCCATCGTGCTCGAGGCGATTGTCATCGCGCAGTTCCTCGTAGCGCTCCCGTTCGTACTTGGTGAAACCCCACTTCTTCGACACGTAGATCTAAGAAAAAGGCAACAAATTTTATTATAAGCATTTCGAGATATAAATAAACATTTCCGCATTACCTTCTGGCGACCTGGGAACTTGAACTTGGCACGACGCAGGGCTTCGATGACTTGAGCCTTGTATCGGTCACTGGAACGCACCGACATAATGGGCTGTCCAATGCGAACGCGAGCAACGGTTCCCTGAGGCTTTCCAAAAGCACCTCTCATTCCAGTCTGAAGCCTAAAATATACACATAAATGTATGGGAAGTCAGCAATTTGAAGTTACAAGACACTTACCTATCGGCTCCAGCGCACGACAACATTTTGTTGATGCGAATGACGTGGAATGGATGCAAACGCATTCGGATGTGGAACTGATCCTTGCCACAGAACTTCACCAGATACTTGTTGCAGCAAATGCGTCCAGCTTCCAAGGCTTCGCTGCTCAACTGTTCGTATTCATCGGACACCAAATGGACGCAAAGCGGGAAATCCTCAACAGTCGCCTTCTTTCTGCCCAAATCGAAGATGCGAATCTTTGGGTCGGGTACACCACGACAGAAACGCGACTTTGGGTATGGCTTGTTCTTACAATAACGGTAACTTCAATTTGCAATAAGAAAATTAAATTTAAGTTAAGCATTTTCATTGCTTATCAAATAAACATAAATACTTACCACCTAGCTGGTCGGCGACCCATCTTCAATCTGAAACAAAATCGAGATCAAAGCAAAACAATAAGTAAAAAATAGAATTATTGTTTATTACTTAGCAGTTATTGCGCTTAGACCATATAAGCTGCCAATAATTTAAGCTAAAATCCGAACGGATGTTTATAGATATTTGTAAAGCCTAATTTGTGTACCTTTCACCGTACGGCTCAAAACGAAAGGAAGTAGATTCGTTCAACGGAAATACACAACCAAAATTTGCAATATCATCGTCAAATCGATAAGTTTGGCCTTATCGATAGCTAACGATACGCCAAGTTAGCCACCAAATTTTAGCGTCGTTATAGAACGTTGAAGTAATGGAATTTAACTTCGAACATATCGTATTCAACATATATCAAATTAAATTATTTATATCTATTATATATATCTATATATTTATTTTTTGCATATTATGTTGTTTTTTCCTTGATGTTTGTGTCATATGAGGGGATATAAACTTAACGGTCCACGGAAATAGGCACTTAAAACGGAGCGACACCTGGCGGAACTCATTGGAGTTTTTTGAAAATTCCAATACAAATTCACACATTTATCACCTAAATTCACAGCTGTTATTTGTCAAGAAAATAACTGTGAAAAACAAGGAAATTTCAATATTAGAATAGATTTTTGACGATAAATTGTTTAAATATGTTGCCGTTTTTTCATTTCTAATTGTGGTTTTGGAGAAATAAACAGAAATCAATTACAGGAAGAGTATCAGTGCTGCTGATTACTGACTCCGACTTCAGATTTTCATAAAGTATAACAAATCCGTTTGCATCCTTAGCAACAGCGTCCGCATGGAAACTGATATTTAATTACAAAAATTAATAGTCACCTACAAGCTATGAGTTGCAAATATAACTAAAAATAAATAGTTCAAAAAAGCTAAAAAGCTTAATAATAATATATATAAAGTAAGCAATGTACAATAATGTGAATATAAAAATATCTATGTTAATAATAGCACAATTGGCTATGCAAAATCTGTGAACTGTTAAGCGCCCGCAAAATGTTGTTATGTGCTATTAGCCTATAAAACCATTTTCATTTCATATTATTGTAAATTTATAGACCCGAAATTTTGGTTAATTTTATATTTTTATTGTTTATTTATCTAAATTAATTGTGTGTGGAATTAAACAGCACAAATCTTTAGGAATTCAAAGTTAATATTGTCTGATTCCATGTTCCAAAGTGGTCGATAGGCTTACAAATGTTTTGTGTTTCTTTTTCAAATTCTTTTCTCACTGTAACGAGAGCCTGTACTGACAACATGGCATACTTCCGTCTTTTGGATTTTGGTCGGCCACAAAGGTGGGTGCGAAAATACTTCTGTGTGGATATTAATTTTTTCGTTTGCCCAGTAATCAATATATATTAATGTAATTTAATTTCTTTCTTTCTGACAGGTAATTACAACTGCAGGTCTTACAAAGTGTATTTTTCTATTCCAAACATACTGATGATACTTCCATGCACCACTCTGATGCTTTTTAAGCAACGTGCAGATTATGGATATTCTGACAAATCCGTAGAGATCGATCTAGAGTAAATAAAGTGATTTAAATTGTATTTAAATGACACTTTCAATCTATTTTTAGGTTTTAATAATTATGAGAAAGAAAAAAATGACAAAAAATAGACCAATGATGTGACAAGTTATGTATAAAAATAACAAATTCCGTTTGTTGCTAGGTCTATCAGCCGTTGAAAATGGGTGCCTACCGCTATATGCAGGAACTGTATCGGAAGAAGCAGAGCGATGTCATGCGCTATCTGCTCCGCATCCGTGTCTGGCAGTATCGCCAATTGACAAAATTGCATCGCTCGCCGAGACCTACTCGCCCGGATAAGGCTCGTCGTCTGGGTTATCGCGCCAAGCAGGGCTACGTCATCTATAGAATCCGTGTTCGCCGCGGAGGTCGCAAGCGTCCCGTGCCCAAGGGCTGCACCTACGGCAAACCCAAGAGTCACGGTGTCAACCAACTGAAACCGTACCGTGGATTGCAATCCATTGCTGAGGTGAGCGTTGTTCTAAAAAAGAAAAATAAATACCTTTTATATTCTTAACTGATGATAATCACGTGCTTCCTGAAGACAAATATATGTGGCATTAACTTCCTTAGATGTCTGAACCTAACTCAATCTATATTCTCATATTCATAATACGCCGGATACTAATTAAAGATTTTCTCAACTTTTTTCTAGGAGCGTGTTGGCCGCAGACTTGGTGGTCTACGTGTGATGAACTCTTACTGGGTGGCACAGGATGCCTCCTACAAATACTTTGAGGTTATTCTCGTGGACATTCATCACAATGCCATCTGCCGTGACCCCAAGGTTAACTGGATCTGCAAGCATGTGCACAAGCACCGCGAGCTGCGTGGTCTGACCTCGGCCGGAAAGAGTTCCCGTGGTCTCGGCAAGGGTTACAGATATTCGCAGACCATCGGCGGATCCAGGCGTGCTGCCTGGAGACGCAAGAATCGCGAACATATGCACAGGAAGCGCTAAGCTGCAATTATGTTTCTGTGAAAACATTCTGAAAAAAAACAAAAAACATTTTAAATACATATTTCAAATTGTGTATAAACGTGATTTGTATTGTGTACGATTTATTTGTAGTTTGCCAGATTAACGAAGATATAAGAAGAGGCTTCGTAAAACTAAGCAATAATTATAGATTTGCTAGATATTTTGAATATTTATTTCATATTTTGGGAATAGCACTGAATTTGCGTTTTGCAATTTCAGACAATATTGAAGCTGGAGACTATATCTTATTCAATGTTAAGATGTTTAAAATAAATTGTGTAGACCACAATGATTTTATTAATTTTTATTTATGAACATTTAAAGTTATTAAAGAAACGTTCGATCAATGGATGGGATGGATGGATGGATGTCGCTGTTAGCTTCCGTGTTCTATAAATTCTATAGGTATTCAGTCATATTGTGGAAATATGTAGCATGCAGATTGAAACATCTATTCTTGATCAGCGTCAATAGTTGAGTTGGCTTATCTCCGTGAGAACCTTAAGAGAATTTTAAAAATAAGTCGATTTTAGTTATTTTATACATAATTCACCAATACCCTAACATTAATTTCCGATTGAAAAGATAATAGAAACTAATTTACCGATTCACTTGGAAAAATATTGATACTTTATCATGATCATAATTTTCTCGTTTGGATTATATTCACGTGTGGGTTTGAACATTTGCAACATTTGTTTCTATATTTGCGGAACATTCAAAAACAAAAGCGTAATATTTTTTTTATATTAAATTAAACGAAATGCGACAGATGACGGCAATTTTTATATCCTGGTCTGATCCTGATTATGGTCCTTGAATTTTTATATCCTGAACCCTTTAAAAATGTGTAATAATTATTTAAAAATATGTAATAATTATAATTCCAAACAAAGCAACAGGTAAACGACCCCATTAAACATATAAATATTTATATAAAATACTGACCTTCTGTTCGTCTGTGTGAGCAAACGAATATAAAAGCTATATAATGTAAGTTCTTTTAATATAAATTCTCGTATATCGCGCGCAAATCAATTAAATGTATCGGTAACTCCCCATATATATATATATATAGATTTCGATAGCTATAAAAAGCCTTTGTTCAACAGCATCCTTGCTATATGATATATAATACACCATAACATCTTATTTTGTCATTTTCTCTTTGTGCTCGATCACTGGGCAAAATCGGAAGTATTCGACTTTCCGATCATTCATAAATCGAAATTGTAAGCAACCGCAAAACAAAACGAACAAACTCGCTCTTATTTGCATTAGCTTCAATTTTCTCTCCAATAATTCTATTAAAAAATAAAGACGGAACAAGTTGATCAAGCAGTTATGTATAAATATACCACATATATATAGTGGATCTCTTTTAGTAGATAGTAGGGGTTTTTTTGCTTTGCA